>CM057383.1:133521622-134121622 GCA_030015415.1 Cynopterus sphinx
GTGGCCTCCATTTGAACTATTACTCAAGACCACAAATTTCAGGAGTGGACCTATCTAATTCCAAAAATCACTCATTTGTAATCTTTATGCTCTTCTGCATCTTTCCCACACTGTTTCACAAAATATTATTTGAGAAATTTGGCAATGTAATGCTCTTCTTACAAATTTATGTGATACTCTATACCATGGATAGTGTCAGAAGTCATCCTAGATATTCCACTGTGTTACTAATCCACCATATTACAAAATGTTTAGTAATAGTAAAGAAATAGTATATCATTTTTCTGAAACATGCTTACATTTTGCAACAAAATGTAACTTCTGAAAAAAATCAATATCATATTAGTTCAGAGTTTAGCAAGAATATATGGAGTCAAACAAACTAAGATTAGCCACAAAGAACACAGAAGACAGGACAAGTATACAAAGTCAAACTTTTTTACTACAGATAGAATTTTCAATAAAAAAAAAATAATCTTTTCATTGCAAGTTAATATACTTCAATTTTTTAAAATGGGCTTTGAAAGGCCTAGTCTCACATGAGTAAAAACGATGCACAGAGCTGACCCAGTAGATTAAAGCCATACACTTTAGGAAAGAAAAGAGAGATTATTGAAAAAAGTTCAGAAATTTGTAGTGTTCATTTAAAAGCTTCCTATCTGATCATTTTTAATAGCTTTTCTGTTGGAAGATTTTTATTTCATGAAGGTGAAATGGAAGTGCTGGTCATATCTAGTTCTTTAAAAATGTTCCAAATTTTATAGGAAGAGGGTAAACTAGAATGCTAAACCAGATTTCAGCTTTTTCTCTCTTTATAGTACACTTTCTGGGCATGCTGTTATTTCATGGTCCAGTTCAACTGCCTAGTTAGAAACACTGAGAGCTGCATTATACTGAATAACACTTGTCTTAAATCTTGGTCTTTGCAACAGGGATCATCGCTCATCCCCATTCTATGTGGAAAGTTCAGATTGTGGAGTTTGAGAGTGATCCCTGGACCTGGGCCCACTGATTTCAATTTTACTTTTATAATCACATTCACTAAAGTTAACAGCTTTCTCATGATATCTAATATTAGTGCTCCACTGATGAATTTCAGTGCTAAGCTTAACACAAAGATCACAGAAGAAAAAAGCAGATTATATTCATATCTCTATTTTCTCAGTTCAATTCTTGCAACTGACAGCATCCTTAACACTAATTCCATGGTTATTGTATCTAAATTTGAATGTTGTAGTGTTTCCTAATGTCCCAAATCACTAAATTTACTGCTAATAGTAATAGCTAACACTTACATAAAGCTTACTATGTGCCAGCCACTTAGTTAAAATACTTAATTATTTTAATTCATTTAGATATTATAAGAACACTGACATTGGTAGTAGTATTCTTCATTTCTACAAATAAGCTCTTTGTTCTATTGTCCAGTTATCAGTTCCCACACATTTAATTAAATTATGTATTCACTCAGCAAATACTTATTGAGCTCCTGCACTGTGCAAGAGATTGTAATGGGCACTGAGAGAACAACAACAAATATACATATTCTCTTCCTTCACAGAGAGTATATGCTAGTGGGTGAGATAGGTAAATAAACCAAGAGCCACAGGATAAGTTCCAATATGTGCATACAGAAAGTGCTTTAGGGTCACAAAGAGGGCCAATGGAATCAGGCCAGGAGGGTCTTGGAAGACTTTCATGTATAAGAAGCCCTCACGGTAAATTTAGAAAGACCAACTAGGAGTCAATTAGAGAAAAATGTTTGTGTAGGGGAAAGAGCATGTTTGTTTGTGTGTGTGTGTGTGTGTGCATGTGCGTGTGTGTGTGTGTGTGTGTATGTGTGTTGTGGATGACATTCCATGCAGAGGAAACCATATATGTAGCAATGATTTTGATTATTTATTAGCAAATTATTAACCTGTGGCAAAATGCAATTTTGATGAGATGGAGATTTTAATCAAAAAGTTGGTGGTGGCAGGGATAGGGTTGGGTAGTGGGCTGAGGGGTGGCAGGGATAACTTACTAGTGGGAGAGCCCGGATTACTGCCCAGCAGCCATTTCTCTTTTGTCTGTACTAATCTAGATGGTCATAAATTATACTGAGATAAAAATACATTTTATGAGTTAATGAAAAACATAATAATAAAATCAAGATTATTAATTTAGTGAGTTTATACCCTGGAAATATAACCACTGAAGAGAGGGAAAGGTGAGGAGGAGGATAAAAACTGATTCTGGAAAAAGATAGGAAGCTTTGCAATTATTTCTGAATTGAGGGCTACTTAAATGTCTTCCAAAGCACTCATTGTAGAGATTCTTGTTGAGGCTAAATTTCCTTCTCCAACCTGCTAGCTTCTGAGGATCTAAGTGGCTCTAGTTTGAATAAATTTATTCTTTTCTTAATTACCTCTTGTTACCAATAGCAGATGGAGATGTGCTCCCTCTGTTAAACAGATAAAACCTATTACTTTGTATAATAATTCACATTAATTTTTACTTAATCTATCTATGACCATTTTTTTTTTCACACAAAGAAAGTTATAGTTAGGAGCTTTGCAATCAGAGAGAACTTCCCTACTCAATCAGGAAGTTCAGGCTAATCTCAACACATAAGCCCCCCACAAAGCTCTTGGTAACCCCCTATCTTACTCTCATACTTTCCCAGGACTAGAGTCAGATCAGCCTGGCTTTCTCAAGTGTGGTTTCTCCATTCTTTGTGAATTCCACCACAAGAAACATATTTTAAAGTTCTCCAAGAAGAACTTTTGATCAAATGGGGGTCAGAAAACTGCCCACCCTGCCCATCACCCCATGGACACTTGCAGCACAACCACAGCTCTTCAGAGGGAGCTCTTCACCAATGACCTCTGCTCTCTTCATCTTCTTCAATCTTAGAAGTGAATGAAGGGGTTCACATGTTATAAAACAGTTTGTCCTCTATTCCCTTTGTTAAGTATCTATGGGTGCAGGGGATGTGTTTGAGCTCAAACCCTCACTTTTGTCTCCTCAAAATATCTAAAACTGAGCCAAAAAAATTCCTTTTTAACACACTATTACATAAAAATCTAAAATTAAATTCAAGCCATATTAATTTAAATATTTCAGAAATCTCTGACATTGTTGGATTAGTCAAGCAATACTAAAAATAGGAAATTAAATCTTTTAGAAAGTATCCCATAAATATCAGTACTGGGTTTTATACCCTTTTATTATACCAAGTAGGATAAAAAATATCCAAAGTAATTATTTGAAAACAATTGAATGAAAACTTTCCAAAGCAAAAGCATGTTTATAAAAGATTTGTAGATCAGGAAGAGAATTGAGAAACCATCTTTTTCCTCTTCTTGTAATTTGGCTAAGAATGTCTTACAATAGTTTCTAGTGAAGAGTAGTCTACATTATTTAAAGTAATCATAAGTCACCTAACATTGACATCGAAATAGTTAAACAGTAAAACTATAGCCATTAAGAAGTTTAATAGTATTACTACTTCTAAACAGAAAGTATAATCGGATTTGAAAAACAGAGTTCTTGCTTTTATAGATTCATAATCCCTTATCTGAATTCCTTGAGGGCAGATTATTTTGGAGTCCAGAACTTTTATCATTTTAGAAAACTAGTAAAGTGAATAATCTGGATATTACATTATACCCCAGAAGGGTCTGATGCAGTCAGTCTCCTCTAATTAAACACGTTAATATTAACTGCAATGAAATGTGAGTATTCACAATAAGTGAGTAAAGGCTATTAATAAATTCAGATCAGTTCATTTCAGGTTCTGCCATGAAATAAGTTATGAAATCTTTTAATTTTCCAAGACTTTAGACTCTAAAACTGTGGTTAGAGGGTTGTGAGACAAAATACTTAGCCAGCTGACCATAAAACACAGAACACTTAGATACAGGAAATCTCAGAGCAACGTAAATAGAAAATGAAGTCAATATCCCATAATAAGTAAGTAGCTGCACATTGGAAAGAATTTGAATCTCCCTGTCAATAAAATTGAAAAAGACCATTTCTCTTCTTTTAGGAACCATAAGCAAGTGCACAGAAACAGGATTAAAGTAGCAAGGGACACACTAAAGAATAAAAAACATATAGAAAACTGAAGAAGATTTGATTTTCTGAACCACTTTGGTGAATGGATTTCATCAGTTTTTCAGGGAAGAAGAATAAAATTTAAATCATTAACTTATTCTATCTGTTATAGTTTTGAATTTATGAATATTTTAAGTTAACACTAGTAACTCATGTAGTGTCCTCATTCTATAGTGGGAGTTGAGCCAATAATTACTAAAACCTGAGTTAAAGAATCTTTATATTTATTTAAATCATGCAGAATTCTCCTCACTTCTGTAGCTAATCCTCTAAAGCCAGAGTAGGTAGATTTGGTCAGTACCGTCCTATGAGATTTCCTGTATGTGTGTGCCTCCTATTTCATAAGCTTAAGATATGACACAATATGTAGAGTTAGTAATTAATTAGCAATAGGGTAATTTTTAACTTGATCGTTTCCAAAGGAGATTGAGGCTCAAAGTTAAAGCACAGTTATAACAGATCTAACCAATAGATATTAAAAAAAATATATAAAGAATATAAAACTGGGGGTGGGAAGATGTAGAGAAAAACAATAGTAATATTTCTCTATAAAAAGGTAAAGCAATTGAGTGCAAAAATTTAACCATGAACTTCCAAGAAATCATGACAAAAATAATGGATATAACTATGTGCTTTCAGTGAAATAAGGTCAGATTCATTGACAGACTTTAAAAATTTCCCTTATTTTATAAATAAAATTATGAATTGCATATATGTAAAATTAGTCTCAGCATAAGAATTTTGCCTCTATCCTTTAAAATACCTGTGAACACTACACAGAGATATAATAAGTTTGGAGAGGCCTATGAAGATTTTTTAAATTCCTATTCTCTTTTTATTTTGCCAAAAACTTCAGAAGTCAGGTTTTTAAAAAACAAATCTGAGATGCATAGTTGAGATCACTGGTCTAGTCAGATAACGAGAGTAATTGGTTAAAATATTACTACAATGAAGAAAGTTCTATAAGGCAAGGCCATTTCCATGCTCCCTTGGTAAAATGCTTTATTTAGTACTTATCAAAACTGAGTAGCTTTCACGTTTCCATGTCCCCTCCCTGAATTTCTCAACAGGTGCTAAACACCCCACAATATACATGCTACAAAAGGCAAAAGAAAACCCTGAAGTATACCTGGAGTATAAATTTTTCTGTAAGATTTCAGAACAATTAATTTTATATTAAAACAAGATTTATTTTAAAGTGGAATGAAAAATCTGCATGATTTTTTAAAGTAAAATTCTAGACTTCAAAGGATGACTGTACCATTGATGGGGACACTCAGGTAACACTCCCAGAAGGTGGCAGCCTGGTGGAATGACCCAGGAGAACTCAAGATCTTTCCACAATGCCATAATGTCCTTTTCTCCACCCCCTGATACAGGAAATAAAAATAATTAATGTTCTCATTTATGAAAAATTATGGATTGAGGATAAGGGAAAAACTGCTATTTTTACCTAATCTTTAACACATGAAGTAAAAGCAAGAAATATCTGTAGCCCACTTTATCAACTGTATTGTTTTCCTAAGCTCCCTGCCCCAACCCAGCTGCCCATAGACATTCTAGAGAACTCCCTGCTCCCAGAACTCCTGGGGTCTCACATTTACTTTGCTCTACAGAAAAAATATTTAAGCAGAAAAGTTTAAGATGCACTACGCTCAACCATATCATTTTTAAGAGCAAGGAATCTATGTGCTTTCTCTGCATGTTCCCAGGACCGCATAATATGTGAGCTTAAACAAATGTTTATCATAGTAAATTTTCTTCATTTCTCTCTACTTAAATATCCCAAACCCAAAAAATATATAAATCCATTTTCAAACTTTTCACAAAACAAAAGCTCACACAGAGATCTTGAATTCAAATGATTTCCTTTCTTACTGACTTTTAAAATCAGGATATTTCTGACACTGTGTCACTTTAAGCCACAGCTACAGTGACCTGAAATAGGTTAGGGTCTGTTGGTAGCCCCAGAATTTTATTGTCACAGAGACTTAGGGGTGGCATTTTGGTTAGATATGGGAGTTGGAGAACTAGGAGAAAAATCCTAGAGTTGAATTATAAGCAGGCATATTGTTCTATTCTGTTTCTTTGTGAAATAAATTTTTAGCACTTTGATATATAACAATCATGAAAAGTTTTTTATAAGAATTTACTTGAAAAACCAGTAATTTAGAAGAAAATCATTATGAAGAAAGCCTAAATAGAAAATGGTATTTTTAGAAAAATATTCAAACTTTTAAAATTGAAATAATATACCAATTATAATTAACAATATCAACTTTTTAAACAAAAATTAACTGAGTAAAGATGAAATTTTAATTTCTTTTTAATTTATGGTCTCATTAAAGATTGTTCTAAAAATAAAACTATTCAAAATTCTAGCACTGTCTTGTTGCCAATCTTGTAAAGAGAACATATATGTCACTGCATGTACATTGTTTTTATATCTCTATATATGCAAATTTAAGAGTGATATGAATTATTTAACATTGTAAAATATTTCTTAGCTTCCATGTTGTGTTTGTAAATATTGTGCTAGATCGTGAGTAATCATAAATTGGAACACAAAGAGATGTAAAAAAAGAGGGACTCAGCACTACTGTGAAAACACACTTGGTATGCAAGAACCATTCACATCCAGGCTCTTAGAGCAATAATTTGACAGATTAATTAATTCGCCTTTGCTCTTAGGCAAGCATTTCTGCCTTTCAAATCATCCTTGCCCTCTAAAGCAAGGTGTTCTTAACATCAGCAGTGGCCCAAGTTATGTATCTTCACAATATGAACACTGTCATCTTATTCCAAGGACATAAGGCAAATGATGTAGGAAAACACTGCCCTAGGGCCTGAATAGAGTTATTCATGAGTGTCTGGCACATGAATACCTCTTGCTCCAACCTATAGGCGTCTATAAATTCTCTTTTTTCACTGGACATTAGAGTCGTTCTGGACACAGAATATTCTTTTATTTATCTAGGGCTGTCCATCCCTTTGCAGGCCTTCTAGAATTCCTAACCCACAGCTACCCAATGTTACTGGCACCTCCGATCATCTGGGCAATCATATAGACTTCCACAGTTTTCCAAAATACTCCCACTTGGTTTCATAGTTCCCATTGGAAAATACTGTCCCAAACTGAATAGAGTTAGAGCTAAGAACTACTAAAATTTCAGCATTGATGCTAATGTGGCTTCATTTATGACGGTGTGACATAGCATTTGAGTTACAGCTCTAAGAATGACAGAGAAAGTTGTTGACTTCTGCACAATGAAGGAGCTGTTGGTGATCGGTGCTATGGCACACTTCCCTGACCAAATAGAACTTCATCTTCAGTGGGACTACAAAGTACTGATGATTCATTAATCATATTATTATAGCTTCACCAGCTTATGTATATTTACTATCATGGAGTCATGTAGACCCAGGAAGGCAGGAATGTGAAATGAAAATGCTTTGACTCTTCCCATGGAAGGTGTGACCAACTCTTCAATCCTGGCACACCTCCACGTCATCAATGCGGTTCTCCCTGTTCTTCTCAGACTCACATTCCTAATAGTCACAACTAGGTGAGATAAGTAGAACATGACACGGCATTTGTTTGCCATCATTCATATAGATATTAATAAGCTATTACTGAGGCACTAATGTAAATAAAGAGTATTGGTAAGTTCATTTGTTAAGTCGTAAACATGTCTACAAGAAACACTACTACTATAGGCATTCTGGAATCACCATAATGTGCATAAAAAGCAACACCACCGAGGGCTTTACACTGTGGCAGAAGCAGATTGCAATATATTTGACAGGTATGCATTCAGTTAACCACTTTACTCCAAAAGCCTCTTTCAGAAAGATTACTTACTTCAAAACTACTGAGAGACACATGTGCCTGTTCCAAGTAAGATGGAGTAAATATACCCCACCCTATCAATCACACTGACTATAAAATATGCACAGAATGCATAGAGCCACTATTTGAAAACTCTGAAATTAAACAATAGCAGGCACACTGAGGAAGAAGACCAATATTTGAAGTACCACTAAATGATGCGTGAGTTTATGTTTTTTGTTTGTTTGCTTGTTTGTTTTTTGCTTCGGTGTATCCCCAGCCTGGACTCAACATAACCCTAAACATAGAAGTAGGCAATAATGTGGAGAGTGAGATCTCCACAAGAAACCCTCTGGTTCTGCCTCTAGGGGCAGGTTTCTTAATGCTCAGAGGTAGGGGAAAGAATCCCTTGTTTGTTTATTTGTTTTTTCTTTGTCTCATTCTTCGTGTCCTCAGACCCAGACTATCCTATAGCTACAGCAGTGGTGATGATGGGGCCCATAGGACTGAATCTTTGATCCCAACAGGGTAGGACAAGCCTCCGTTTCTTTCTCCTCTCTCTCTCTCTGCCTTTCCACTTTTTGGCCCTGAGTGAGAATATAGTCATGGAAGTGTCCAGCTTGAGTAAGATAAATGAAACTCAGATTTCTAGTCAGAAGACAAAAAGAGGAAGGCCGAGAGAACCAGACAAGACTGGAGAGATGGCTGAGAGACAGAGTGCAGGAAAGCAACTTCGAAAGTTATGAGGTGTACGTATACAGGTCTGACACTAAATAGCATACCAAAAATGTTAAGAATTGAACTATAGGATAGATCACTGCCAAGGTCCAAAGAGCCAAGAGGTAGTGTATACATGGGACAGATCCGAACAGCTCTATAAAACTGTGAAAATATATCTGACATTGACACCAAAACTCACAGAAAGCTGGTTAGAACTTACAGCCTGAACCCAACTGGGTCCATTATCCACTAAAACAAAGATATCCACATTTTTAATGGGCTACAACCCAAAACTCAAGTACTATATTATATTCAAAATGTCCAAGATATGACTCAAAATCATTTGACATACGAGACAGGAAAATTACATCTTACACAAAAAAGATAATCAATAGACACCAATGTCAAGATGACATCAACAATGAAATTATTAGAAAAAGACTTTAAAAGTAGCTTCTAGAAAAATGCTCAAAAAATTAATGGCAAAAACTTTAAAATAAATGGAAAAAATGACAATATTAGCAACAAATTTATGATACTAAAAACCAAATGGGAATTTTAGAATAGTAAATACAATAACTGAAATTAAAAACTCACTCAATAGCCTCAATAGCAGAATGGAGACTACAGAGGAAAGAGTTAGTGAGCTTGAGTTAGTGGTGGTATTCTGCTTTGCATCAAAAGATTGAAGATATGAACTATTAAAACCATTTAAAATAACAGATTAATACTGTCACATAAGCATTCAACTTCCATTAGGCATTCGTTACCTGATTACCAATAAATACCAGAATGCTATCCTAAGTTTCTACTAGGCAAAGCTACAAAGGCAGCCATACATTACAGCTTTAGTAGACTATCGTGCATTAAAAATGATACGAACCATGAGATGTAGGTTGCAACACATTCATTCTGAAGAAAAAGCATATCCAACTGAGGAACATACTCATGTTTGGAGATAGAAAGCAAAGTGAAAGGCATAAACTATACTTAAAGAGAATCATTTCTCTCCCCATGTCCCCTGTTATTCTTGGCAGCTGCACAGAGCAGCTGAGCAAACAACATAACCCAGCTGCACATAATTGAGACATCCTCGGCAGGTGCAGCATAAGTACACTATTCCTTATTTATTAATTATTAAACAATAATGTAAACAAAGCTGGAGAAATAATTTGAAATACACTAATGATCAAAATATTCTAATCATTTATTTTATTGTTTGGGAAATGGTGCTTTTGTTACTGACACTGGTCAATGAGATGGCCTATTTATGTACTGTCATATCTAATTAATTAAAATCATAGCACTCAAGTGACTCTATAGCCTAAAAAGCTTAAGTCCCTCACTTTATTACAAAACACAGTGGCCATGTATATGACAAGCAGGTAACCAAAACAGCAACAAATCCATGACTAATATTAGATGTGTATTTTTAGATATTCTTTCTCAATCCCCATAGGCCTAGGGATTTTTCCACTCGCTTTCTCATTAAGGATCCAACTGGTTTTTCGAATATTGCTAACTGTGTTTTGGTAAATTCTACAGTAATAAGTATATAATTATCATCTCTATTCATAAAAGGGTACAAATTAATGGAATGTTCAAAGTATGCCTGTGCAAAGACTTCACTATAGTAATTTTATTAATTGTGAAAGGTTGAGACAGCCTTACACACACACCCATATTTTTTAATCAAAATTGTCAATTACATTGACATTTATCGGTGAAATATTTCTTAGTAGAAATGACCATTTTGCGTACATGATCACCCTTACTTTTTAAATCATATACTCACTGAAGAATGATTTCTCTTAAGAGACAGATGAAAACTTAAGAATTTATTTAGCATAAACAACTGAAACCACAACAAATAATGACAACATAATAGGCATTCGATCTTGGACTTCTGGCTTTCAGAACTGTGAGAAATAAATTTCTGTTGTTTCTAAGTTATCCATTCTGTGGTATTTTGTTATAGCAACCCTAATGGACTAAGAATTGGCACTGAGAACCTGGGATGCTACAGTGACAAATACCTGCTTCTCCGGTTTGAACTTCTCTGATAGATCAGGTCCTCCAGTGTCAAACAGCCCCTTTCCCCCTCCACCCAGGTATTGTGTGTTAATTTTAATTAGCAGGGTTATGTCTTTCAGGGACTGTTGTCAGGAGAGATGTCCAAATTACCTAGGAGCTGGGAGGCAGCCTGAAAGTCCTTTTTCTCCTTGGTGCAATCTCCCTCCAGAGTTACCCGAGGCATGGCTTCAGGGAAGCTGATACCTAACTTACAGGCACCCCTGACAAGCAAGCCATCCAAGCCGTGCCTGGCACCCACTAACACAGGTGCCATGTCAGCTATTTGTTTCTCTCATACACCACTTAATAAATTACTCACACATCTGTTAATGACCATTTTCAAAACTTGAAAATGTTAAAAGCTTCAGAGAGAGTGAAGTCCAACTTACTGTAATTATATAACTTCTGAAACTTAGCCCCCTTTAGCAAAAGCCTTGAAAATCTACTTTAATGTAAACCTGAAGCTATAGATAAATGATATCCAGAAAGGAACATATTTATTCTAGCCTTAGGGATTATGTGCTTGAATTCCCTTGAACTGCATTTAAATTAGCTGGAAGACTACTCATGATAAGAATTCAATGGTTCAATATGCACTAGAACCATTCACTGTAGATCACTAAAATTAATATGTGAAATAGAAATATAGCCAACCTATGCAAAAGGTATGGTTTTCTCTGAGAAAAAAAATCTATGCTGGACAAGAGGAATATTATATTTCTCATCATTTTCTCTAATACCGTAGCTCCTATGATTTCCTGCTCTAATTATGCCATTACAAAAATTGTCTCCTGGGAGATCACTGGGATTTTTCTCCTGCAATCTCATCTGATGCAATTATTTGCAAAACTCGAAAAGTAAATTAGGTTACTTTTCAATTTTTCTCCCTGGCTGATTTAGAGTTAAGACTAATTGTGATGAGTTTAAAATTTTAATAGAAGAAACTTTTTACCCAGGCCAGGTCAACTGATAATGTAAAATTCCTTTATTGCAGCCAAGGAGTGAATATTTCACCACTAACTGGTATAGAATGGATTTTCAGCATGGTGTGTTTGAGGGGGTACTGAAATCTACACTAAATAGCCTCTACTTCTTCATCCAGTCTATTCCCCATCCACCCCCTTCTTGATCTCTGCTTCAGAGGCGGACTTGTATGGGCTACATCAACAGCTTTTAGTACCCTCTGGCTTCCACTTGAATTTTCTCAATGGGTAGCCCCAGCAGTTGCTCAAAATGAGCAGGAGAATAAGATTACTAAGATTAAAGCTGTCTCCTTTCAAGTAAGGAGCTGTCTCCTTTCTGTTTCTCAATCAAAGATCTTTGCTTCTATCAAGATGAACATCTTGTATGATTCTATCCATGGTCTGTAAGAATTTCTTCCAATTAACCCTTTAGGCCTGGGTCAGAGAAATGGGAAATGGTTACAGAGTTTGTGATCTTTAAGATGCAACAAGTCCAGAAGTTTCTCTCCTGCCACCTAAGTAACACTAGTAAGGAGGCATAAAGAAAAGAAAAAACAAACAAACAAACAAACAGTGCCTTTCCTCTGACAAGTTTCCAGATGTCAGTGGGAAGGAAAATACAATATGCAGCACCTAGGAATAAGGGAGTTCTTTCTTATTGAAGGATTCATTAAAGAGAAGAGATAAATGATTATCAAGATAACTACATTGAAAAATCTACTATGGGCAGGGGATTGTCCAGCATCAAATATTACAGAGGTTCTGACTTTCAGGGAAGTGGAAATTTCTCTACGTATTTCCAATAGTTTCTTGTGATTTTTATGATAGTAAAAATTGACCCAAAGAAAACAAGCATTCAATAAAATTTTACTCTTCTAAACCAATCTGAACACTTTCTTGCTTCTTTGTTAATTATATCTATATTTATTATCCTGCATTTTGTTTGCTTGGCTTCAATGGCCTAATATTTATACTCATCTTAATGGATCCAGCTCCTTTGTATTCATTTCTTACATAACTTAATACTGCAGAGATTCTTAAACTCACATACAAAATAAATGTCCTCAAATTGATTCCTGAGTAAAATTCAGGAGTACAACCAATTTTTCATCATTTCAAGATGCAAGAAGGACCCAGTACATCTAAAGTGGTGGTTTTAAAACCAGGCACCTGAAGCATTGCAATGGGATGGCTAAGAAAAACTTTAGGTCAGGACCATCAGGCAGAACTGGCTCCAATCTTGACTTTGACAGTTACTGGTTGTGTGACTCTTGGCAAGATACTAACCCTCAAAAAGCCTCAGTTTCATCACCTGTAAATAAGTAGATCTGCATATGAAGACAATAGTACCTACACAATCAATATAATGCCACCATATTGATTAAATGGAAAAAGTCAGGCAAACTAAGCACAAAACCTCGTACAGAGTAAAAGTTCAATAAATTCCAAGTCCAGGGAAGCTGCTGACAAAGGACTGGAAGAACTAGCTGAGGCACGTGCTGTGTGTGTGTGTGTGTGTGTGTGTGTATGTGTGTGTGTGTGTTCTTTCCAACCAGTGTACTTTTGCAGTATTGGATTCTACGATGAAGTTTCTTCTCTGCACTCTGATTTTCTAAGATGACTATTTCCCTTCTATCCATTCCACCCTCATTTGTGCCCATCTACACAGGGTCTCTCAGTAGCCCACAAGCCATCCAATGGCTTTTTGACCATGTAGTCCACAATAAGAAATATATTTTGTATTTACACTCATCCTCATTATATGTCATAAGATGGAATAAATTTTCACAAAATATTGCCCTTACTAGATGTGATGTGCTTTGGCCAATTCCTCTTTTTTAAAGAGTCAGTTACGGATCATTAAATTGACTTTAAGATCCTTTAAAAGGTCGTGATCTTCATTTTAAAAACTACTAGTTTTGGTGGCAGTAAGGAGTATGGGGGATAGGACAGGGAAGCTGGATTTTCTTTCTCTGTATTAGTTGTATTAGGTCTTCTCTCAGAGTTTTGAGGGTGCCTCCTTGTGGTTGTCCAGTGGAGAAGCTGTGAGGCACAGGCTATTAACCATTTCCAAAATGAATAGGTGGAATGGCAAAGGGTGTAAAGTTAACAAACAGCTTGGTGATACTCTCACCAATAAGAAGTAAAACAAGGGCCACTGGCAGCATAAGTGTCATGTTTAAAATCCCAGGACTTGAAAATATGGATTTGAGTACAAATCCATTATTTCCTATATAATAATGCCATATTACATAACATCTCTAGTCCCAGCTGGCATATCTTTTGCAAATTAGAGATGAGAATGGCACAATATATTTTTCATAATTTTTGATTATTAAGTACATTAACATATGAGAACTAAAATAACCTGCTATATTAACTAGGATGTAAATAACAGTCTCTAATAAATTTCTAAAACATTCACCCATTTCCAGCTTATCAAAAGGTCCAATGTTTCTGACACACTGGAGACTTCCCCAGATATGACCAGAAATCTAAGGGCTTACTCTCGTCCAAGGATATGTTCTCTCTCCTCGTTTATGGAGTCAGAGTTCAGATATGCCCCTGGAGGCCAGGGAATTCTAGAACTGTTTGTACTACCTGAAGATGGTTGCTCCAGGACAATATGCAATGGTATGTGAACATCATAGATAGGGCCAAAGCCAAAGGCTGATTGACACAGAGGACACTGAACGATTCCAAAGGGATCCTCTGCTTGCTGCTACAGGCATGTGTGAATGTGTGGCTAGTTATGAATCCCCTGCTCTGGACCTTGCAACTGTGACTGATGCAAGTGCTTATCTCAGGCTGCAGTGGGTTTCTCAGGAGAGAAAGGGAATATTCCCAATCCTCAGTGCTGTGCTCAGCAGAAAACAGTGCTGCCTTGGAGTGTGTGTGCAGCATGATAGTGGGTAAAATGGGAGGAGAGGGAATGATATTCCTACGTCTCCATTTAGGAATGCCATCACAACTTTACCATCCTTCCCCTTCCAGCTCTGGCCTCAGAAGACAGTTAGAAACTATTCATTTAATTCAGCATGTATCACTGTCAGTTCCACATGGCTTGAGTTCTTCTGGAAATGACTGAACAATCTGGAGGAGTGGGATACAGGTTGTGTACACTATCAACTTAGATTGCTACAGGATGATGTCAATGAAATTAGGATTACGGACTCATCCCTAATTATTTGTGTGTTCTTTCTATCAAAACGACAATGTCATAAACATGTTGTCTGTGGTCTCAGGCAACTACAGAATAAAAATTTAGCAGAGTGGAAAGAGCATGCGCTTTGAAATCTGTTGTGGGTTTCAGTCATTTTTCTGTCACTTACTACCTTTGTTATCTTAAACAATCTATTGTTTTCACTGAACATTTTTCCTTGTGGATAGTGAGTCCATTACATCTTCTTCATGCATGTCTCTTCTCACAAAAGAAAGAAAAATATACTTGAAGCAAAGGATAAAACTGCAAAAGCAAATTAAAAAAAAATAATCATTGGCCACTACAGGAATGCATTACTCATTTAGCCATGTGTACATGGAACCCTTTTCTATTAAAGGCAGGGTTTCTCAGCAATAATACTACTGATATTTTAGACCAGATAATTCTGTTAACGTGAGCTTTCCTGTGCCTTGTAGGGTATTTTGCCACAACCTTGGCCTCTACCACCTAGATATCAGTAGCAAATCATGCCCTCCGCCCCAGCCAAGTCATAATAAAAAATGTCTACAGACATACTAAATATTTCCCTAAAATACTGGTTTGGGACATCCCTACCTAGTGAGACAAATCTTATTTTCTACTATAAAAAGAGAAACTTTCAAATTTTCATTTTCCTGGCCTTTCTTGCAATGGGGCTCAGGGATATAATCTAGTCTCCGCTAATCACATGCACCTATTCCGGATTTTGAATCATATGTTAGTAATGCAAAAGCCAGTAACTGCATAGTCTGTTATGCAGAGGGTGGCATCAGTAGTAAGGTTGCATCAGCGGTAAGCTACATCAAGTACCCAAAGATAGTGCCATGGACCACTGTTAATGGTGTCTGCAGAATACATTGTGGTGACTATGCCCAGGCAAGTGCTGTGGTGTCTAGACCAGACCAGTTCTTTATTGTCATCTGGAGTACTGTTTTTGCCTACATAACCTTGGTTTTGTACCCTTTTCAGAGATTTTGAGAGCTGCTCATAGCCTTTTAATAAATTATCTGCTCAAATTTCTTAGTTATTACTGTTGCATTTAGTAATTCTGACATACAATAGCTAATGCATAAATTCAGATGTTTCAGGAAGCTTGACAAATAATTATGAAATATATAAAATTTGCTTCTAAGCGAATGTTCTTGTTCTCTCCTTTAGAGAAGCTGGCCAACCCCTTATTAATGTTTAAATGTTGGAAAAGAAACATCATACATCGGCATTTCTTGATGTATTAGACAAGCCAATTCCACTGATTCTGAGAGATAAAGATTTCTTTTAAAGAGAAAAGTTAGGTTGACAGGAAAAGAAAGTGTGCCTTTGCTATATTTTTGCGTAGTTTCTCTAAGGTTCCTATACAATGTGGCACAGTTATTCCTGAAAGATGGTAATTGGTCCAGTGCCAAGCTCATAAAAGGCTCTCAGGAAAGGCTTCTTAACTTGACTACATGAAGCATAGTATATGAAAATTCCCTAATCATATTTTTACCACTTTCTGAACAGAATGTTGCTTTGGCTGGTGATTTTAGAATAGGAACTATTCTGCAGAAAATCACATAGCAGAACTTTTTCAGATACCTACAAATCCTCTTCTTAATATAAGATGCCCTCTGTGGTTTGGAGCTTAGGGAAAGGGGAATTGAAAAGATGCTGGGATGTTAGAAAAAGGACTCATTTATCTCTCTGAAGTTGTGCTTTTAAGCCAAGATCACACACTCCTTAGGGGGCCCGAAAGCATCCAATAACTACCAGCCTTAGGCGCCCTATTCTCATCATGAAAATACACTTAATTCTCTCACTTGACCCATAGTCTTGCTTCTGCTCTCCCATCTAGGGACTTCTGATCTTTTGTGTTTTATCTTTCATTCTCAGCCTCCAGTATACTTGGACAGTACAGGTGTGTGTGTGTGTGTGTGTGTGTGTGTGTGTGTGTGTGTGTGTGTGTGTGTGTTGTGGCTTTGAATTTCTAAGCTTCCTGGAAATTAACTCATACATATGCAGACTTTTTCCTCATCTGGATGCTTCATATGCCCATCCCTCCAGACCCAATTCTAGCCCATACATCCTGGCAGAGGCCTGCTGAAATGATGCTCCAGCCCATTACAAAAATAATTATTTTAAAAGAATAAAAATACCATGTTTATCGGTAAGAAGGCCTGCCCTTGAAAGAAGAAAATCTCCAACTAAAACCAGTTTTAACAACACTTAGCATCTCACCAAATCAGAAATCTAGAGGTAGGAGAAGCTAGCAATGGAGCAGCGATCCAGCACTGTTATCAAAGGTCCAGACGCCTTCCATCTCTTCCCTCTGCCATTGCTATCTTCACCATGGCTGTGACGTTGCTGCCACAACAGCATTTGAAGCAGAAAAAAGAGGCAGGGGCAGAGTGGGTTTCTGCGTATGTGGCTCTTTCACTGGGAAGGGAAATTATTCCCAGGATATTCCTCCTCAGACTTGCCTTGTATTTCATGGCCTAACAACTCTCAGAACAATAAATACCACAGGGGTGGGCACCTCATCACCCAAACCCATTTGGAATCCTGTTGGAAAGAAAGGAAGAAGTGTGTTTGGATGTGCGACCAAAAATGTTTGCCATCCTAGCACTGGGCAGGGGTGGAGAAAAGCATGGTGCTGTTCTTGTTCTTTCCACCTTTTTTCTCAAAAAAAAGAAAGAAAAAGAAAGAAAGAAAGAAAGAAAGAAAGAAAGAAAGAAAGAAAGAAAGAAAGAAAGAAAGAAAGAAAGAAAGAACCAGAGAAAAGTCAAATATGTGGAAACAATTCGAGTTTAGGCAAAAGAGGATATTCAATATTACCACCTGAGCATGCTGCTATATGCATTCTAAAATTAGAATCTCCTGCTTGTCAGAGGACCCCTCTGGTCACTGCCCCACGGGAGATCATCTTTAGCTGCCCCAACCGACATCTCTGCTCCTTTGATCATATTTGTGCTGCGATATATGACAGGAGTGCCCACAGTAGCAGCAGGGCTGGGACGTCTACATGAAGGACATGAGTCGCAGTAGCACTTATTTCTGCAGGATCCTGAAGCACAGCACAGTGTGTTGTAGGGCGAATGTGCATGTGGAGAGAAAAAAGCCCAAAGCAAACGTAAACCTTGTTTGGCATGGGCCGTGCAACCCTGAGGAGCCCATGGTGACAAATGTTAAAGGAGAAAGAGGGATTCAGCTGAAAACTATTCTGCCTCACCACAGAAAATGCAGCTGACTTGCTGAGGTATCTACTAACATAGAAGGCTTTAGGCTTGACATTGAAAACAGAATTTATCACGGTGTGGAAAGTCTTCAATCAATCCCCATGCCCATATAACATGCTTTGCAATTGCTTGTGTGAATGGAATAATTTGGGCTGAAATAATCACCACATGATAGAAATTTCTTTGTGAAATTTTACTTTTTTTGGTATTATCTGCTCCAGAACCTCAGTCACTAGCATTATTCTATCTCAAATAAGTACGTTTTATAAATCTTTATGTAAAAAAAGAAGGAAAAAAAGCATGATGTTGCTGGTAGCAATTGCTACTTTAAAAAGACAGCCAACAAAGGCAGTAGTAAGAATGCAATAATGTACAGGAAACATTTTCATTAGTGTTTTATTCATCAGACAGCATAAAACAATAACAATGCTATGATTTGTCCTTTGAATGTTAACTTCTTGAGTTAAACTTTTATGCATTATCTCTAATGGTTACAATGGTTACAAAAATCTTACCTTCAAATAACTAAACTGAAGCTTGAAGTGATTTTTTCCATAACTGATAAGAGATGAAGCTGGTCTTCAAACCCAAGTTTGTCTGACTCTAAAGCCCTTATATTTGATATCTCTGAATACACTATTTCATATGTAGTAGGATTCCCTATTAAACTGCTTATACTTCAGGCCATCTAAAAATACCAGACATGAGGAAGAAGAGAAAGAATCACAAAAAAAGATGAGTTGAACCTTGTCCTGTGAGGGGCACAGAAAGGGATGGGGCAAAAACTGTCTGCATAAAAAGAGGACTGATCCTTGAGAAACGCTGCTCTAAATAGTGAGGAAAAGTAAATCAAGGCCATTAAAACAGCACCTAATATTTTTGCTGCTGAATCTTAACATTGGCAACATTTATAAAGCAATTTACAGCATTACATTGAATTTCTGAATTATTCTCAGTCCAATTAACTAATAGAAATATCTCAAATATATTTCTGAATAATATGTCTGTGAGGGTGATTTCAGATGAGATTTGCATTCAAATCGGTGGCCTCTGGAAAGTATATGGGCCTCTCCTGGGCAGGTGGACATCAGCCAATCTGCTGAAAACCTGAACAGGAACAAAAGGTGGAGGAAGTGGGAATTCATTGCTTTTTGCTTCCTGCCTGCTTCAGGTGGAACATATCTCATCTCATCTCATCTCATCTCATCTCATTCATCTCATCTCATCTCATCTCATCTCATCTCATCTCATCTCATCTCATCTCATCATCTCATCTCATTTTGCACTGGGACTGGGATTTAAATCATCACTGTCCTAGTTTTTAGGCCTTCAGACTTAGACTGCATTAAACCACTGACTTTTCTGGGTCTAGACCCTGCAGACCACAGATTGTAGAACTTCTGCTTTCATCACCATGTGAGCCACGTCCTCATAATAAAACTTTTCTCCTCTTTAACCATGAAAAATCACAGGCTACAAAGTATTTCCTAGTCTATAACATATAGATAACTATGTATCTCTATATAGATATATCTATCTATATTTACATCTATCTATCTATCTATCTATCTATCTATGTATACCCACACACTTTAGGACTCTTCAGATACCATTGACAAAAACTGAGCTCAATAATGATTTGGAAAAAAAAAGGAACTTTTGAGTTCATATAATCTATAAATAGGATTTTGCCGTGCTGGGTTTGGAGGAGACAAGGTTAGCTAGAAAAACATGAATATGGATTGAGACAGAGTTTTCTAAAAAAAAAAAAAGGATACTGTTTTTACCTAAATAAAGGGAGGAAGTTCTACTGAACAAGGCAGAAAAATTGTAACTACTTCCAACTGAATAGATGAGAGAGAGATATATAAACAGAGAGACAGGCAGACTCACACACAGAGAAAACGAATAGATATGTGACAGAATGTTAATAGTTATTTTATCTGGATAAACATACTATTAGTGACTTTTTTTCTACTTGGAGCTTCCCTATACGAGGTGAATACTTTAATTTTCAGCCTCCGGTCCACTCTTCTTCAATTTGGAGGCTATGAAAAGCTTTAATCTAAACTTCTCCAATATTCTTACAACTAGCACTCTGTGTGCAAGTTATGCACTGCCAGTATTTTTGAGAGATCTGGAAAGCAGAATGAAGAAAGGACCAATTCCCTACCACTCTTGGCTCTTGCTGCTTACAATTTAGAAATGTGAGTCTTTCCTGTAGCTGCACTTCAGTGTTTGTGCTCCCTTTTTGTGGGTATGAAAACACTGTGACTTCTTAGTCTGCCTTCCTAAGACCTGGATCACATCGTCCACTGCTCTTCAGAATGGGAGGCAGTTGTCACAGCAAGCAGTAGTGGCTGCCTCCAAAATAGGAGTTCCACTTGTGGATCTGAGCTGTATCACTCTGGGAACTGGTCCAGAATGTCTGGCTCAGAACCTGTTCTTTCAGGTTTTCCCACAATTATGTAAATGCTTAATACCTTGTATCAAATTTCTTTCTGCTTAAAATACTTACAGTAATTTCTGTTTTCTGCATTCAACCCTATTGATTCATCTATATTTCATTACATCATGACTGTACATACATAGATCTTATACAACAAAAGTACTTCTTTGGAATTTCCTGACATTCCTCTCCTACACAAATTCTTGTTTAAATTAAGCTCTCTTTTCTCTATTCCCAGAAATGCTCTTTGTTCATTCTTATAAGCATGCATTTGCATTGTGTATGTCGCCCTTCTGTCTACCTAAGCCTAACTGAGAAAAAACATGGTACATTGTGCAAGAACAAAGAGTTCTAATATTCCTGCATCTTCCACTATGCCCAGTAAAGCAACAGCAGTCCGTGTAGGGAAACTGTGGTATCCAACACAGCAGGACAAAAACACAGTGAACTAGAGATGTAAGAAATCTAGTCCTAAAGAAAATTTTAGGTAGAAAGAGACTTTCCCTAAGTTTCTCCTAGAATTCCTCCTTGAGCAGGTAAGTACAAGAACAATTATTATCTGAAAGTGTATGTTTATACATTCTGATCTCTACATATGGTTTATTATTCTTCTCTCCAAAAACAGTCTGAATTTCAGCAGTGCACACTGGAAATGAAAATGATATAAGTCTCTGGCTCTGATTAATTTTCTCCACTTTATTCTTATAAAAGAAAGTTAACATTGGATTGTATTAATAATCTGTGTCTTCATTAGGTTTATTTTTTAAAGGAAAAATCTGGCCCACAATGAAGTGTATCAAATGTGTGAAAAGGGAATTCCCAAACGGCATCCTTGCAGCCTGCCCAGAATGCAATCCCACTGCCCAGAGGCTACCAGTTTGGTTAAACTGTTTGACATCCTTCGATACATTTACATACATTTCTTGAAAAAAAAAAATGTGAACACACTAAGTACTTTTAGCTACTTGGTATTTTCTCTTAATATATCATGGACCTATTTCCATGTCAGTACACATTGGACCATCTCATTCTTTTTAAAGGCTGCATTTTGGCCCACATCATTTTGAAATTGTTTCCTCACTTTGGTTCATGCAAACAATAAGCAATGTCTACCTTAGTGTACTTGGAGTTAACTTGATTTGAAAAAAAAAAAAAAAACTTTTCCAATGAAGGTTTCATTTTCCATCTACCAAAAAAAAATGTTAAGAACAATTTAATTTATATATTATGAGGCCTGAGGATAAGTTAATATTTTTGTTTGTGGTTTGATATAAAATGTGGTTTGAGGTATAAAAGTTAGGAGCTAGTTTAATAAGTGTAAAGATCTTGACTCTTTTTCCTGCAGTAAACTGAAAACAGATTCCCGGAACAAAGAGCTCATTAACCACTTATGTTTACGGATGAAACTGAGAAGATTTGAAATGTAGAATTCAGTCCATCCCTCAAAAGAAAATTAAACAAGTTTTATTTATATGAAATCAAAACATAGTCTCAAAAATTTATCGGTAAATGTTATCAATGATTCAGAAAAAGTTAAGATTAAAAATGTAATTAGAAATAGATAATTTCAGTTATTAGACAAAATAATACATATGAAACAAGCTCTAGTTATACTTTGTTTCAAGTATATTCCAAGGTAAAATTAGTGGTACAGATGACTCGTTCATTAAAGTCCTAAATACAAAGAAACAATTCCAGAACAGGCTGAGGAACCCCCATCTCATTAAGCATTGGCCTCAGAATGCAATCAGCATGGCAAACACAGAGATGACCTTTTTAACAAATCACACCTCCATATAATCTCAAAGCTCAAAGAGACTTCAAAGGCTACCTAATTGCCCTGCTAGTCCTTGAATTCCCTTTTCTGCTCCCCACCAACTGACCATTAGCTTCTGCTTGAAAATCCCTTGTTATAGGAAGTTCCTCACCTACCGTAGAAATTTGTTCTATTTTTAGTTACTCAGTTTTTAAAATCTTAGATTTAATTCTTCTTGTAAGCTTTTGGTCTTAGATCAATGCTTTGGAGCTACAGAAAATGAGCTTCACCCTTCTTTCACAAAACGGCCTTACAAATACCTGAAGACGGTTAATATCTGCATCCTGAGGTTTCTCTTAAGGGTAAACATCTTGCCAAAAAAACATATCCTGAACCCATCAAATCAATTACACTTTCCATAGGCCTCCGATTTTCTCTTTGATCATTCATTCCATCAGTCTACTAATAATTATTGCAAGCTTCCCATATGTCAAATAGGACACTCTCTCTCTCTAGGAATACAAGTTAGAGAAGTGAACACCCTTCTGTCCTCATGAAGCTTATGTGAGAGTTAAAGCAAAAGAGACATTGATCAATATATCCCCATACACCACGTCCAATAACAGAGGGGCATGCCAAAAGGAGACTTACCCTGTGGGAGCACATAACAGAGAGCTTTGACATAGACCTCAGTGACAGGCAGACTTTCTGGAGAAGGAGATATTTGAGTTCTGATCCAAAGAACATGTATGAGATATCTAGGTGGAGATGTGAAGAATTGCTTTGCGATCTGAAAAAAAACACATGTACAAGACCTGTAGGAGGAGGAAGCAGTCGGAGAAAGGTCATGTAGCAAGGGGATAGAAAATAATTAGAAAGAACGGTATGAGACAGACCTGAAAAAGTACCTTTTGGGGCATGCTTTAGATTTGGATGTTTACAAGTAATGAAAAGTTATTGAAGGGCTTTAAGAACGGGAGTGAAATGATTCAATTTACATTGATAACATATCACTTTGAGCTCAGAGATAAAACAGAAGAGGACAGGAAGGATGTCAGTCTATTAATAGGAGGCTACTAGAATTGTCTAGCCAGCTAAGCCTAGAGGCTGAAGAAGATGGGGTGGCCCATAAGAAATGGACGCATTTAAGAGATATTTAATAGGAAAGTGTTTAAAATTCCAAATGAACCAGCACCAGTTTTTATAATATAGATTTTGTTTATGTGAAAGTTTAAAACAAAGTTATGAAGCAATTCGTTTCCTGTTATTTTGAAGCAATTAAGGACTTGAACATTGACAACATAATATACCAAGAAATTAAAATCCAACAGTATTTTAGAAAAGTCCACAAAGCACAATAGAAGAAATGTTTCAATTGATTTTTTTTTTCTAATTTGGACATGTCAGAAAGTTCTGCAGGTTTCGAGATCTAATTCATTGCTTCATCTTCCCAAGAGAAATTTGGTGAGAGAACAGAAGGAAAAAGAGCAAGGAATTTAGAGGCTGATGATAAGTGTTTATGTTTCCTAAAAAGTATAATCCTGAAACATATGAAGATAAACAATAAAATTAAAAAAATATTTAACAAAGTATTTTCTTTCTCTTTGCAAGGATTGCAAATGATAAAAAGTAGTGTAGGAAAGTATTTCCTGCCTTTATGATCTGTTCAGAGTTCTACCACGAAAGTAATACATTCGAAGTTTAATTTGAAGATAGTGAAGAATTTCCAAAGTGATGTTAATAATGCTCTCATAAATCCTGGAATTCAGTAAAATTAAAGTTGCCTATTTCAAATGGAGACATTGTTTTTTAAAGATCGGTCACTTAGCACCATCTTCTGGCTGGATAATAGCTTGTTTCCTCCTTTACTACAAATTGTTACTGTGGAAATGGTATGATTATGGCGCCACCTGCTGGACTTTTTTTTTTCTAAAAAACGAAGAACATGTTATCCTGAGGAGCTCTTGCCGGGAAACTAGATGATTACACTGCAGGGGCATAACTTTTAATCACTTTAGATAACTTCTAATCACTCTAATAACTGCTAAGTAGCTAAACCTCCTGATTCTAAGAATTATTACAAATTATTCGTGCAAATATGCTAATAATCTAAAGAATTATTATGTGTTCTATTTATTCTTATTAGAAAGAAACTATATTTATCCTTTTGGTAACTCATTCTCTATTTCCCCTTCTGCTGTCTCCATATTAACTTTAGATATAGGAGATATGATCCCTACTGTTTTAGAGAGTAAAATAAAATAATACTTGAACACAATTGAATACATTATTCCTTTAGGTCTTACAACTTTATGAAATAGACATGATTAGCCCCATTTTACTGAATGGTAAACAAAGATGTGGTTTAGCTGCATCTAAAGTAGCTTCTGCCAAAATAGCACATAGAAAATTTAGAACCAAGGTATTTTTTTTAACCTAAACCCCTGCTTTTTCTGCCCTGTTTTTATTACTACTTAATGGGGTTTGGGTAAATGTGGATTATATATAAATATAATTTTAAAAGCCTATTAAAAGATTTTCTAATCTCTAATAATATGTTTCCCTGTCAGAACTTTGCAGCCCTACGTTAAAATGACTTTATTTCCTCTATTAGTTTTTCCATAGGCTGAATGCCACACTTTCTATTTGTCACCCTTCATTTTATTCTGTGTGGGCATCTCTAAAATCAGCCATAACATTTAAGTCTCCCTTACTGATATTTGGAGAGAAAAGTCCAAAGAAAGAAATAATGATTTGTCACTTTTTCTAAAGCATTTAGAGTCAACCTAAAAATAAGAATGCTAAAATTTCTGAGTTAGAAAATAGATGTTCTATTAATTTACTAATACTAATCATATTTAATGTGATTTAACCTGAGCTTTTAAATTATGCATTTCAAATGTCCTCTTAACTGGTAATATATGCCAATCAGAATGCTCCCCAAAAGCTTGGAGTGAGGACTATCTTAAGTAGTTGATCAAATTGTAAAGAAGGATGGTAGCTTGGCGGGATGGAGGTGAGTGCTAGAGGTCATCATTGTCTACAGAAAAACCCATCTGTAGCAGGACAAAGTAAGATCAACCTTCAGAGGAAAACAAAGTAATAGAGATGAATAATTATTATTTGACTATACCAAATTTCCTCTTGTATTTATTTTCCATTCATATAAGCCAAAATAATGCTCTCCTTTAGTTTACTTTCTTGTGTTTCTGTTCTTACAACTAAAGGAATACTAACACAGTATCCGAAAATATTTATTAATAAATTTTGAAAGGAATGATCTCATTTATTAATTCTCCTAAACTTTCTGAGCTTCACTTTTTAAAATTCAATTATAAAATAAAGTGACTCATATACACTTTACCTTCCTCCCAAGGTTTATGGAGTTCAAATGAAATGTTATAAATGTACTATATAAATGTCAAAATCATGGTATACAAACCTGCCATATTGTTGAACAAACCAATCCATGTGCCCAGCATAGTGCTTCTCAAAAACGGCATATGTTTAGCAAAATTCAATCTGCTTCAGTGTGTCAGTTCTAACTTATAAAGATAGAAATGAGTAGTTTTCCATGGGTTTTGTTATTTAATCAGTACTACAACTCAAAGTTTGGACAAAGTTAGTTGATTAAGTTGAAGTATCAATATAATGATCACTGGCATCCATAGTTGTCCTATAATAGGTGCTTGAAAGATAATGCTTTATATGAAATAACACTGCATTTACATTTTTTCTCTTTTGTAAAGAGAAGTCATTTCATCTATCAGTATAAAGCGAGATCATTTCTCACACTCGTTTTCAGTTCCTGATATTTGGAGAATGCCTTCTGTGAAATACTGATCCAATTCTTAATAGTCCCATGATTGTTTAAAGAATCACAAGAACATTTCATATTTATTCCTGTGATGTTAAATGTCCAAGGCGGTTTTGATAGACTAATGAAATAAAGATCTAAGATAAGATGGAATCAGATGTCTCAAAAGAATTACATCTTCAGTAAAGACGGGCACATCTTAATAAGGTTACATTTTTCTTGCTTAACAAGTAGGTCTGTGTGCTATTTGGATAAATTTCCAATCTCTGATTCTATATTTTATATTTTCATTTGTGTCCTCAAAATAGCAGCATAGTGTAGAAAATTGCATAATAGCCAAAACTAGAAAATATATGAAGGAAGATTTGTAATCCCTGTGAATTTGAATATATTTATCTGCTCTATGCAAGATGAAAGTTTTAGCATACTCACCTTTCTCATCCCACCTTCCCTACGATTTGAAACTTTAAGACTTTGAAGTACTAAAGAGGAGTTCTCTCCATCAGTTAAACTCAACTGTAAGTTAATTTTCTTCTAAAATTAAACTGCACTGTGCTTTTTTCCAAAAAGCAAAATCTAAATAAACTGAAGACTGAAAAAAAATAAATACCGAGTCTTCAAATGAGCTATGTTTTTGTCTCAATAAATTCACATAAAACAGTATGAACATACAGAAAAATGGACAGTAGCAGGAGGTATGACTTAACCTAACAGACCATAAGTCTTGAACACTACTGACCCTGACATCAAGTTAGGTTTACTAAGCAATTCCTAGAAACGCACACTATCTAATAAAACGCATCCAAATGTCAAGCCATTTAAAGTATGCCCTATCCAGATTAAAAGTTAAGTACTCAACAGTTGTAAAATGTAACTAAAAGTCACTCATTCACCTTTGTTTTGACAAGTGCCTAAAAATTAACGTTAGATTCTGAAATTCAGGATTGTTTTTCTCAATGAGAAGTTGTCATTCCAGCCAAGTAACCCACCAGTAGTTTATCTTGAGTTTTATCATTTCCAAGAGAAAACATGAAAGTATCATCACTTTTGAAAGATTTCTCCAGATAGTAGGCAACAGGTTTTTCTATCATTCTATCATTCTCTGAAGGTCACACCTGATGAGAAAGGGATCATTCAGTTTTGCTGTGGAAGTTGATCACCATTGCCATGACAAGCTTTTTTAGTGTTGTTAACTCTATTCGGATAACTCTGATTTACTTCACCCTTTTTTACCTCAGCCCCAATTCTATCTCTCTGCATTTAACCTCACCTTTTTTAATTACCAGATTCTACCCACAGCTTTCTCACTACTCCAGATGTGAGTGACCCTTTAAATGGTCCCTCCCTGAATATAGATTCATGCCTTGTGAACTGTCTGATTTCCCTTCTGCCTCTCCTCTGGTTCACTCATTACTCACTCACTAGTACAGAGGTAATTTAGGAGAAGGTCCATGCCAGCCTCTGATATTGTGCTTCTCTAGCCTAGGCCCCTTATCTCTTTCCTTGTGTTTGTTCTACCTTGCCCTTTCTGGAGCTGATAGCTTACTACCTCTGTGGGCTCATTCCTGTATGCAGCCTCAATCAGAACCCTGGCATATCTGCTAGACCAGAAGGAATTCAGAAACCAGATACAGTGACATACGATTTATGTCATATCAAACAGGATATGTGATTAAAAGTGCCATAAAGATACTGTCAGAGACAATTTCTCATAGGTACTAAATGACAAAAGACGTCACTTGCTACTTTCGGCATTCTAACTGCAACGGCTGGTTAAATGCTTTCCTTGCAATGGTCCAATGATCAAAAGCAGGGGTCCCCAACCCCCAAACATCGTAGTAGTACAGATCCATGGCCTATTAGGAAAAGGGCCGCATAGCAGGAGGTGAACAGTGAGCAAGCGAGCAAAGTTTCATTTGTATTTTCAGCCTCTCTCCAGCACTAACATCCTGGCCTCAGCTCTACCTCAGATCATCAGGCATTAGATTCTCATAGGAGCATCAGTCCCTGGTGCCAAAAAGGTCAGGGACCACTGAACTAGAGACATTAAGTTTGATGCTAGCTAGCTCTGCATCACAGAGGTGAGGAGTTAAGCTCCAGGTGGTGGAAACAAGAAGCAGGTCCTTGTGGGACAAAGTGGGCGCAGGTGAAACTAACCCCTATCCAGTGCTAAATTAAGCTATGTAGTAGTCCTAAAGATGAAAATGTATATTATCCTTCCTACATGTAATTCAAAATTAAAAGGCAAAATTACCTGTGGTATGTTAATAACTCTTCTCAAAGATATGTCCACCTCCTAGTATGTGAAACCTATTAATGGTGCCTTATTTGGAAAAAGGGTTGTTGCACATATGATTAAGTTAAGGATTCTGAGATGAGATTATCCTGGATTATCTAGGTAGGCCCTAAATACCATCACAAGAGACAAAAAGAGAGATTAGATACACAGAAAGGAAAAGACAAGTGAAGATGGAAACAGAGATGGAAATGATGTGGCTTCAAGCCAATAAATGCAGGCAGCCAAGAAAATGGTTCAACCCAGAGCCCTCAGGGAAAGCAAGGCCTTGCTGATACCTTGATTGCAGATTTCTGGCCTCCAGAACTGTGAAAAAATAAACTTCTGTTGTTCTAAGCCATTATGTTTTGGCCATTTGTAATAGCAGCAATAGAAAAGTAACATACTAACCCATGAAATATAAAACAGTCCAAAAAAAATGCTGGATTTTTTTCCTCCATAGTTTAACTCCATTGATTTCTTTGTGCAATATTAACTCTAGAATTTTGTCTAAATTAATATAATTCAAGTAAGGGAGAAATTCACTGAACAATTTTCAATATGAAGTAATAACATAAAGCATATCTAGAGTCCAGCAACATCAATAAAAAGTCATGATATTGCTGTGGATGAGATGGATAGAATCAGAACTTGATATTAGAGTGAATTTGTAATGGAATAAATAATTCTATTAATAGGTACTGGTAAATAATTATCGATGAACCTGCAGTGCAGCCTATGTGTTTTGCCGCAAAGCATTCTTTTCACCTTTGTGATGTGCAATGTTTTCATCACAAATTTGGATGATGAGATAACATGCTGATTTAATCAGAAGACATGGAGGTGCTGTCCTACAGAGAGAACAGGATGAAATGACAAGTAGAATCTAAAAGGATGTAACTTAACAGACAAATTTAAAAAGTTTACAACCTAGATTTCACAAATTAACTGTACAGGTATAGAAAAGAAAAAAACCTGCAGTAAACTTAGTACATGGAAATAATAATAAAAATGACATTAAATGCTATTGTTTATCAGCTGTTCATTAGAAAGATAGATAACAGGTAGGTAAGTAGATAGATAATGATAGATTAGATAGATAGATGATAGATAGATGATAGATAGATAGATATAGATAGATAGATGATAGATAGATAGATAGATAGATAGATAGATAGATAGATGATAGATAGATAGATAGATAGATGATAGATAGATAGATAGAAAAATATATAAATTTCTCACATACATTGTAGGGTACATTCAAGACCACCTGCTCAATTCGTAGTTCCTAGGGCCAAATGAAAATGAAGAGCCAGTGCTTAAAAATTAAGAATTTTAAAACAGCAAGAGAAGAGCAAATACAGGATATAGATATGGAGCTTACAAATGCAATGCTATTTTACCTGATTTCATCACTGTGTATTTCATCACAGAGAAAGTTAAAAACACCAGCAGGAGTATAGAAACACCCTAATAAGCTAATCTTACTTGCATTATGAAACAGCCACTTTAAGATATAAAACAAAGTCATTAAATTTTGCTCACACAGGAAATGAGACAAATAACTGAATGTGGGAGTGGTCTGTGGTTTTGAGCTCTTCAGTGGGCAACAGTAATTTCTCTAAGCCTAACTCTTCTAAGAGATCTCTCTGCAGTTTCTAACACTATGCAAAAGTCACATGGCACAAAGTGTTCACAGAATTCAACAGGAAGGTCATTAGTGACCATTCTGAAACATGTCAATAGGGTAGTTAGGATAGAAGTGGGTCACAGTGAGCCATATATTACATTGGACGTAAAGAAGAGGAGATGGGAATTAAGGATAACTCTTACGAATATTTACTGTAGATAAAGGGGATGGGTAATAGTTATAATTAGTTGTTGTTCAAAGGGTTTTGCATTTTTAGTTTGAAGAGACAAAGATTTGAGCATATAATATTTAAATGTTTAAAGGAAAGAGGCAATATAGAGAGGGTAACAGCAGTCTGTGCAGTAAGATCTCTAGGAGGGAAATGGCCTGAGAACAAAAGCAGAGAGATTTCAAACAGAGAAAAGGATAATGTGGATACAAACAAGGTGATAGGCTTATAGGTGGTAAGAAATTGGGGTAGCACCAGCCTGGGCTTTTATTATTATTTTATTATAATAAATTTATTGGGGTGATATTGGTTAAGGAAATAAAAGAAGTTTCAAATGTACAATAATGTCATGTGTATATGGCATTGTGTGTTCACCACCCCAAGTTAAATTTCCTTCTTTCCTTCCTTGACCCCCTTTAGCCTTGTCTACCTCCCGTCTCCCCTCTTTCCCTCTGGTAACCACTAAACTGCTTTCTAGGTGTACGAGTTTGTTTGTCTTGTCCCTTTATTGCTTTCATTTTTATATCCCACATAAAAGCGAAATCATATGGTTCTCAGCTTTTTCTGTGAAAATTCATTTAGTATGATAATCTCGAGATCCACCCAGGTTGTTACAAATGGCAGTATTTCATCTTTTCTTATGGCTGAGTAATAGTCCATTGTATGTATGTACCATATGTAGCAGAGCTTTTTTTTATGCAATCATCTATCAAAGGGCACTTTGGTTATTCCCACTGGCCACCATGAATAATGCTGCAATGGATATCGGGGTACATATATCTTTACAGATGCTTTCAAATTTTTGGTAGATTCTTTGAAGACAGATTGCTGAGTCATATGGTATTTCTATTAACTTTTTTGAGGAACCTCCATACTGATCTCCATGGTGGCTGGACCAATTTATATTCCCACCAGCAGTGTATGAGGGTTCCATTCCCCCCAAAACCTCTCCAACACTTGTTATTACTTGTCCTGTTGATGACAGCCCTTCTAACAGATACTGGATAGTATCTCAGTGTGATTTTGATTTGCATTTTCCTAATAAGTAGTGAAGTTGAGCATCTTTTCATATGACTGTTGGCCGTTTGTATGTCTTCTTAGGAGAAGTGTCTGTTCAGGCCCTTTGCCAGCTTAATTGGATTTTTTTATTATTATTATTGTTGGGTTGTATGAGTTTATATATTTTTGATATTAGCCCCTTATCTGAGGTGTTGCTTGCAAATATCTTCTCTCATTCAGTTGTTGCCTCTTTGTTTTGTTGATGGTTTCTTTTGCTGTGTAGAAGCTTTTTAGTTTGACATAGTCCCATTCATTTATTTTTGCTTTTACTTCCTTGCCTTTGAGGTCAAATTCATAAAATCCTTTCTAAATCCAAGGTCCATAAATTTAGTACCTAGGTTTTCTTCCATGCAGTTTATTGTTTCAGGTCTTTTATTTAGGTCTTTGATCCATTCTGAGTTCGTTTTGCTGTGTGGTAACAGAGAGCAGTCTACTTTCATTCTTTTGCATGCGGCTTTTCAGTTTTCCCAGCACCATTTATTGAAGAGGCTTTCTTTTCTCCAGTCTGGGCTTTCAAAAACAATTGGTGGCATAGCACAGAGATTAAGATCACAGGCTTTGAAGGCTGATTTTGTGGATTTAAATCCCAGCTCATCCTCTAGTTGTATAACCTTAAACGACTATTTAACCTTGAACAAGTTATTTAACATACCAGCGCCTTGTTTCCCAGATAATAATAATCACACACTTACCCTGCTGGGTTGTTGTAAGGAGTTGATGAGCTAACATATGTAAATTCGTCTGACAATGCTGAGCATAAACTCTCCATGTGTTAGCCATTATCAGTGTGTAAAGCAAGAGCTGTCCTGCTTTTGGTGCAAGTGCCTGAGAGCTAGGGGGTTTAGAGATTTTAATAGCAGGAAGACTGTTTGAAAGGAATTCTGTAAAGCTCAAAAACAGAAAGATCTAGTGCAACATAAAAGAAGTGGTAAACTCTGGAGAGGACACAGTTTAAGCTGGAGATCATGAACAAGTACTGCTGTAATCTTCAGGTTTTTCTCCCTTCAGCTCAGGGAGAAGGTGTGGGGTTGGATGAATCCAACGGGAAATTGTGGTGAAAGAACAATGAGATGTTAGAATTAAGAACCTTGAAGTGAAGAACCATGGAATCCAAGCTAGATATGTTAATAAGATGGAAAACTGATATTATGTGGTTACACCTTGAGCAGGGAATTGTGGTAAACTGGCAATCCTAATTCCTCAGATGCTTTCTGAACAGCTAAGGATGTCACCATCCCTGCATTGGGATTAGAAAACAGTTCAAAGAAAGGGTGGGGCCCATGGGGTAAGGATAAAGAGAATTGTGATGGGATGGGGTGGGGCTCTCATGCAGTGGGTGGCACACCCTGCAATTACTTGGTGGGGATCAGGCAGTGGGCGCCAGGGGCGCTCTGCGGCTCAGAAGCATGTGCCTGCACTGTTTAGGGAACGAGAGTACCCAAGTCAACCCCGTGAGTCCTTGGCCCTCAACCCTACCTTGGCCACACCTGCCCACGCCTTGGGCCTGGAGGCCATGGCAGCTGCTCCAGCTTTTGGGCACTGCCCTGTGCAGTGCTGGGTGTTGGGACATCCTGGCAGAGTAAACAGACCAGATGCTGGGCTGCAAAGCACACCAATGTTGGGGGAAGGCCTCCCACCTTCTAGGGGGCCATTCACATTCAATCATCTGTTAACTAACTCACTGAGCCGCCCTAGAATGTGGGGTTAGAGGGGTGGAGTGGGAGGGATAAACTTCTCCTTATTCAGATAGCAAGGAGACTGCTTTTGAGTCTTTGGGTTAAACAACTGCATCAAAATGATAGGAGAGGGAAGTATGATACAATTTAGAAGTTAGGGGGAGGAGTGAGAATCCATGAACTAACTAAAAGCCAACCTGCCTGTGCCTCAGAAAACTATACCACCTGATGGGGTTTCTCAATCACCGCAGCTTTCCCAGGTGTTAGAAGCCAGATGAAAGACCGGTTCATTAAGTGAGGATCAGTGTGACACCACTGAAGTCACGTACCAACAGAAGAAACTCGACTCTCTGGATCTGCTGTATACACTTTTCCTCCAGAGTTAATCTCTATACTTTACGTTTCCTGTATTGTCCTAAAAAAATTAAATCACCAATTATCTTACCAGCAAAACGGATTTGGGAATAGCAGAGAACTGCAATTCTGGACAAGCATGCTATAGCAAAAACTACAGGCAAATCCAACACACAAAGGCGAGGAACTTTAGCGAGAAAAAGGAGTAAGTTGGGAGAGAGTTTTGAAGGAAAATCCATTGGAGAAAAGTGAGAATTTAGAGTGGTGCTGGTTTCTCCTCCGCTGAGGTGCTGGGCAAGGAGGGAAACCTTCCTTCCTTCTGCTGGAGTGGTAAAGTAGCACCAGCTTGCAAGACACGTCTCTTCCAGCTGAGGTCCATAACTGAGTTCTTTTTGATAAGGGTCTTGTGGACAGGTGGTAGTGCATGAGGGCACCCTCTTCTGGCCTCCCCATTCCATTTTAAATGAGCTTCCCCTTTGTTAATTTTCACGCCTGTAATGTGGTTCTTTTTTCTCATACTACCTTTGCCAACCTCTACCCTGAGGTTTACCTTAATATTCTTCTGATCCTGCCTCTTGCAGGTGAGATAGTATGGATGTTACATAAATAAAGAACAGGAGCATAGGCTGTTATAACTCATCTTTCTGTTTATTCGTGATTTTTATGCGTTTTCTTTAAAATTATTTTACATATTTTGTAGGAAGGACCAAGACGACATCATCCTTCAGAAGTCACTGAAAGGCAGGTAATGTTTAAATAAATAATTATGGGTATTTCAAAATTTGGACTTGATCTTGTAACTTTATATGTGGTAGTCCCTAATGTGACTGAATTTTTATTAGCTAGACACTTCTGTGTTATCTTTCTTGGGACTCTGGGATCTCGTGACTACCATTAGAGTTAGTCTTAACTAGGATAACCTAAATAGGTTATACTCTCATTTTTTAATGTAATGTTTCATACACATACAAGAATATATGCAGAATATTTAATTTGTAAAACAGAATAAAATACACCTCCGACTCAAGAAAACATTCTAGGTGTCCTTGAACTCATCCAGGGGCTGCTTCTCTATTCTACCTCCCAACATCTCTCCCAGAAGTGACCACTACCTTAGATTTTATTTTTATCAATCTCATTTTTTTAAATAGTTTTTCACATACGTGCCTCAAAGTGTATTGTTTGATGTTTACTTTTGAACTTTATAAACATATGACCACAAAATTTGGTGTATAATTTATTCTTTCTTTTCAAAATGGTTTCCTAAGATTCGTCCACATTGTTGTGAGAATTATAATTCCTTCATTTTTACTGCTGTTTCATATTTCCTTGTAGAACACATCTCAGTTCATTAATCCTTTCTCCTGTTGATGGTCAATGGGTAATTTACACATTTTCCTGTAATGAACAGTGCCACTGTGAACATTCTAGTACATATTTTTGTTTTGTTTGTTTGTTTTTGCTCACAAACAAGAGTTTCACTTGATTATTTAGGCAAGAGTAAATGGCTGGATCATATAGGGAAAGCTAATTTTTCATTGTTATTAAGCAATGCCACATTGTTATTTTTTTTTTAAATTGTACCACTGCATTTCCATTGGCAGTGGGTAAAAGTTCCTATTATTTATATCCTCTTCACCCTAAAACTCTATTTCATTATCTTCAAAGTATTCCAGTTTGATTTCCTAGGTCTCTGCTACTTAATAGGCCATATAATGGAGATATAAAAAAAAAGCTTTGTATGATATGAAGGATTTAAGAGAAATAATGCACATGGATTATTACCAAAAAAAAAAAATCCCTTGGGGGTTTTTAATGAACATTACCTTTAAACTAAAAATAAATACCTATATCCACGAATCTTGGATCTATCTTACACAGTCAGTAAAGTGTGAATCAAGAGTAAGCAGTCTCATTTGAAAACTCAACTGATGGTCTAATGTGCTTTTTTCACCTACAAACCACACGTTTGAAAATGATTTTTTTCTACTTCTATGTAGTTATGTAAACCTTATGCACTAATTATGTTTATCAAAAGTGACATAAGCCAGAAATATAATCAGCATATTATCTTTTGTTATAAAAAGTACGATTTGTTTTCTTTTAATTTTCCAAAAGGCCATTGATAAACGTATTCAGAATATGCGAAACCTAAAGAAACAGAAGAGGAAACTTAATAAACAGTTTGCAAGGCCTTCTCCTCTTCCAGAACCAGGACTACTAGTAAGTATAAAGACTTCACTGTGATTAACAGATTCTTAAATGTAACATACAGCCTTATTTGAAATATATGTAATACTCTAAAGTTTTTCACCTTTCCTCTAAGAAACGTGTAATTGCTCTCTGGGAAGCTACCTTAAAGGTCCTCTAATTAAGTTCTCATCTACGATTTAAATATTTGTAGTCATCTCCTGGAGATGATGCAATTTAATGAAAAAAAGTACTATCTTTGAAACCATGTTCTGAATTCCAGATTTGCTAACAAAATTATCTGACGAAATTATTCACTTGAATACTTTGGATATTATTTGGAAAATAAGTGACAAAATCTCCTGCCAAATATTTATTCAGCCTAGGCTTGAACACATCACAAAACTCTACACCAATCAGTTTACTTCATCTTTGCATATTTTTGACATGGATTTAAAAGTTCTGCCACATAACGTTATTTTGCCTCCAGGAGCCTTTAGCATGTGTATTACGTTACTTACAGCCAGACATAAATCCAGTGGCCATTCCATTTGAAAGTTCTTCAGCTAGTCGAGGATACCTATCATCACCTTCCTTAACGTCCAGGCTTTTCTTCAGGGTAAAAATCCCCATTTTCTTCATCCATCCCTTTTTCAACTTAGTAATGGTCCCTGGCCTTATCCAGGCAATCTCTAAGAACAGAATTATATTTTATTATAGAAAAATTTGGAAAAAGTTATATTTCCAGTAATTAAGATTTCTATCTGTTCATTTTCTTTTCAAAGTAATTTGTAAACACAACTAATGAATAGCTATGTCAGTGAGGAACTGCTAACTTTGGTTCCTTATAAGAAAAACTAACTGCAGTGGCTTAACCAAATAGTAGTATATTTTTTTCTCCAAAGAATAATTCCTGACCTAGGCACTATAAGGCTGATTGGTGGTTCCAAAAATCACCAAAGTCACAAGTTCCTTCTGCCTTTTTGATTCTTTAAACTTTTCTCATGACCTTTATTCTCACATTCTCAAAAAGGCTTTTCCTTCAGTAAACACTGTGTCCATGTTCCAGGAGGAAAATAGCACAAAGGACCAAAGGCATATACCAGCTGAGTCAGTTCCCTTTTCATCAGAAAAACAATCTGCAAATGGAGTACATGTCTGTGTGTGTGTGTGTGTGTGTGTGTCAGCTTTATTGAAGTACAGTTGCACACAGTAAATTGCACATATTTTAAATGTATACTTCTAACGTTTAGACACATGTACACCTATGAAACCATCACCACAACCAAGATAATCAATATATCCATCACCTGCAAAATTGTGTCCTCTTTTTACTTAAATATCATTTATTTTTAGAGCAGTTTAGGTTTATGGAAATACTGAACAGTAAGTCCAGAGTTCCCACCTACTCCCTCTCCTTCTCCCCCAACAATTTCTCCTAATATTGACATCTTAATTGGTGTAATACATTTGTTACAACTGATGAACCAATATCATAATGTTATTAAGTAAAGTCCATTGTTTACATTAGAATTCACTTTGTGTTGTACTATTCTGTGTACTACAGTACCATAAAGAATAGTTTTGCTACACCCCAAATCCCCTGTGCTCTACCTATACACCCCTTCTCTCCTCCCTCAATCCCCTTAAGCCCCTGACAATCATTTATCTTTTTACTTTCTCTGTAGTTTTTGCCTTTTCCAAAATGCCATATGGCTGGAATTATACGGTATGCAGCCTTTCTTTTGGACTGGCTTCTTTTACTTAGCAATATGTATTTAAGGTTCTTCTATGCCTTTTCATGGCTTCGTAACCCATTTTCTTTTATATTCGAGAAATATTCCATTGTATGGATATACCCATTTCTTCATTCACTTATTAAAAGACATCACGATTGCTTCCGATTTTTGGCAATCATGAATAAAACTGCTATAAACATTGATGTTTCAGATTTTTGAGTGGACATGTTTTCAACTTGTTTGCATAAATATCTAGGAATGCAATTGCTGGATCATATGGTAAGAAACTTAGAAAATAGCCACATCATTTTGCATTCCCATAAGCAATGAATGACAGTTCCTGTTGTTCCACATTCTTGTTATATGTTATCCGTGATCTGAATTTTAGCCATTTTTACAGGTGCGCAGTGGTATCTTGTTTTAGTTTGTAATTCCCTGATGACATATGATATTTACAATCTTTTCATATGCTTATCTTCCATCTTCATAACTTCTTTGGTGAGGTGTCTGTTCACATCTTTTGCCCACTTTTAGATGAGTTATTTTCTTATTGCTGAGTTTTAAGTGTCATTGGTATACACTGAATATCAGTACTTTACGAGTTGTGTTTTGCAAATATTTTCTCTCACTCTGTCCTCATCTTTTCATTCATATTGTAGTGCCTTCCCCAAAGCAGAAGTTTTTAATTCTAATGAAGTCCAATTTAAAAGTTATAAGTCATGATTTTGGTATTGTATCTACAAATTCATTGCCAAACCCAAGATCACAAAGATTTTTTTCTTGTGTTGTTATCTTCTAGAAGTTTTATAGGTTTTCATTTTACATTTAGGTCTGTGATAAATTTGAGTTAATTTTAAAGCTGTAAGGTAAGTCTCTAGATTTCTTTTTTTTTTTTTTTTGCATGTGGATGTTGTTCTAGTTGTTCCAGCACCATTTGTTGAAAAGACTGTTCTTTTTCTATTGCATTGCCTTTGCTCCTGTGTCAAAGATCTGTTGACTATCTGGTCTATTTCTGGGCTATTTTGTTCTATTGAATAAAATATTTATCTGTTTTTTTGCCAATACCACACTGTCTTGATTATTGTAGCTTTATAATGAGTCTTGGAAAGTTGGGTAGAGTCATTATCCTAATTTTGTTCTTTTCTTTCAATATTGTGTTGAAAATTCTGAATATGTTTTCTTTCAATAAGAAATTTAAAATAAGCTTGTTGAAATCCACAAACTTACTTGCTGGAATTTTGATTAGGATTGTGTTGAACCTATAAATCAATTTGGAAAGAACTGACATCTTAATAATATTGAGTCTTCCTATAAATGAACATTGATTTTCTCCCACTTATTTAGATCATCTTTGATTTTTTATAGTTTTATAGTTTTCCTCATTCAGACCCTGTACATGTTTTATTATACATATACCTAAGTTTTGTTTTTTTGTACACTAATGTTAATGGCATTGTTTTCAAATTCAAGTTGTTCACTGCTAGTACATAGGAATTTTTCTATATTAAACTTATATCCTGAAACTTTGCTTAATGATTTAATAATTCTATGATTTTTTTGTTTTTTGTTGCTGTTTATTTATTTAGATTTTCTACAGAGACAGTCATGTCCTCTGTGAATGACAGTGTTTTTCTTCCCCCAAACTGTATATCTTTTATTTCATTTTCTTGTTTTATATTGCATTTGCTAGGATTTACAGTATGACACTGAATTAAAGTAAGTGGTGAAAATGGACATACTTATCTTGTCCCTGATCTTAAGTGGAAAACATTTGTTACTTGCCATTGAATTTGATGTTTGCTGTGGGTATTTTGTAGATATTCTTTATCCAGCTGAGAAAGCTCCCCTCTTACTTTGCTGAGAGTTTTTATTGTAAATGAATGTTGAAATTTGTTCAATGCTTTTTCTATATATACTGATATAATTTTATTTCTTCTTTAGTTTATTGATATGATGGATTACTTTATTTTCAGATAGTAAACAGCATTGCATACCTTGGAAAAAGCCCATGTGGTCATGGTGTACAAGTCTTTATATACATTTCGGATTTAATTTGCTAATATTTTGTATTTTTGTATCTATGCTCTGAAAGATAGTAGCCTGTCATTCCCATTCTCATATGGTCATTGGTTTGGGTGTTGAGTCACGATGGCCTCATAGAAAAAGTTAGGAAGTTTTCCCTCTGTTTCTGTTTCCTGCAAGAGACTGAGTTGGTGAAATTTCCCTTTTAAATGTTTGGTAGAAACCCATCTGGGCCTGCTGCTTTCTGTTTTGAAAAGTTATTAATTATTGATAAAATTTATTGCACCTAAAATGTTTATAATTGTCCCAAAGTTCTTAGATATTCTATTCCATTTTTTTCATCCTCTTTTTCTCTTTCCTTTTTAGTTTGGACAGTTTCTACTGACAGATTGTTGAGCTCTCTTGATTCTTTTTTGCTCCATGCCCAGTCTAACAGATGAGCCCATCAATGACATTCTCAATTTTTGCTACAATGTTTTAGATTTCTAGCATTTGCTTTTGATTCTTAAGTGTCCACTTCCCCTTATATTACCTTTGTTCTTGCATCTTGTTCATTTTTTCCCCATTAGATCCCTTATAATACTAATCATATTTATTTTAAATTCCCAGTCTGATTATTCTAAAATCTCTACCATATCTGAGTCTAGATCTGATGCTTCCTTTGTCCCTTCAGAAGAGTTTGTTTTTGGTTTTAGTTTTGGGGTTCTTTTTCAGATAGGATGCTTATTTTGCTTTTTAGCATGTCTTGTACTTTTTTTGTTGAGAGCCAGACACTATGTCTTGAGTAACAGAAACCGAGATAGATAAACTTCTACTGTGAGGTTTTATGTTTATCTGGGTTTGATTTAGGCAGTGTTTTCTATTTGCTGTAGCTATGGTATCAGAGGTAAAAATTTACTCTGGTATCCTTATTTTTGTCTCCCCTCTTGTCTTTGGCTTCCTCTACACTCTCTCTTAAATAGAGTCAGGCTTGCAGTTCTTCGGGCTAGACTTCCCCGATATTATATAGGAGTCTTACTGATGTGGTGCTAAGTTGTGAGGGGGAAGATAAGTATATTAAAGACTTATGATTAGGTCTCAGTCTTTTAGTGAATATCTCTGCTATGTGACCTTCTTAATTATTTCTTTGATATCATCACTCTGAAGTGAGACAGGAAGTCTAACAGTGAACTGGAGTTGAGTATTTTTCTTCCTCCATGTACAAGGGTATGAATTTGGGTATTTCCTTCCCCCCAGGGAAGTTAGGGTTTAGCAAAACCCAAACTAGTTAGGTTCTGATAAAATTGTTGTCCTTGAGGGCACACTCTATGAAGAACAGAAATCTCTGGGGTACCTGAAAATGGTTCCTCTTCCTTTCACACTGCTGGAAGGAAAAAGAGATTTTTCTCTGATCTCCAACAGTGAGACCTTTGGGGCTTCTTGAGGTAAAATTCAAAGAAGTATTAGGAACTCCATAAGACTGTCCCCTCATCAGAGTTTTCAACTTTCAAGCTAATCTATACTGAGCCTCTAGCAATTTGTCATTAAAGTTTAAGTGCTCCTACCAGTTTTAGCTCCAGCAGCAGAATTATCTGTCTCTGCAGTTTCCAGCACAGCAGTTTGCCCTGTGACCTCAATCGTTTGATGGACCTAAGAATTGTTGATGTTCAGTCTGTTCAGTTTTTTTATTTATTTTTTTAATTGAGATATAATTGACATATAACATTATATTAGTTTCAGGTGTACAACATAATGATTTGATATTTGAATGTACTGTGAAATAATCACCACAATAAGTCTAGTTAGCATTCATTACCACACATAATTACAATTTCTTTCCCTGTAGGAACTTTCAAATACACAATACAGTATTATTAACTATGCTATACATCACCATGCTATACATTACATCCCCAGGACTTACTTATTTTATAACTAGGAGTTTGTGCCTTTTGACAATCTTCACCCATTCCACTACCCTCAAAACTTGCCTCCAGCAATCACCAATCTGTTCTCTTAATCTATGAGCTCAGTTTTATTTTTTGGTTTTTTGTTCTTTTTTTAGATTCCACATGTAAGTGAGATTATATGATATTTGTCTTTATCTGACATTTCACTTAGCATAATGTCTTCAAGGTCCATCCATATGTTGTCAAAAATGGCAAGATTTTCTTTTATGGATAAATATTTCATCATATATACCACATTTTCTTTATCCACTCATCCATCAATGGGCACTTAGGTTGCTTCTTGGCTATTGTAAATAATGCTGCAATGTGTTCAGTTTTTTTCTCGTGAGAATGGTAGTGATGATATCAAACTTTTTACATGTCAGACTGGAAAATCCCACTTTAATTCTTCTATATATTGACCAAAATGTATAAGATCTCCTATTTAAGCTCATGCTCTCAGTGCTTCTCAAATGTGATTGAAGACCATTTTTTTTTCTTTGCTTTTGTTTGGTTTAATTTTCAAACCACTAAGGACTGATCATTTTGTAACATAAAATCAAAATGTCATAGCAATATCAAATTGTTATAAACAAACATAATTATTTATACTTAATCCTCTGCTAATCTTTTTGCAAAGTAAGAATAAATGTTAAGACTACAACCAAGACTAGACTACACAAAGCAACACTACTTTAAACTGTACTGACTCTCACGTTTTCTTCTGATATCTTTTGCAAATTGTTGTGTTGTATGCAGCATCTCTACTAATACCCTTTTTTACCTTTTTGTTAAGTTGATCTTTGGCTTCAGGAAAAATAACAGTGCCTGTACAATATAAATGGTTTGGGATGAAAATTAAGACCTCAGTCTATCCATATAAGTACTTTATTGACATATGGGTTGTGCCCAGCAGAGCAGAGGATGCAAGATGAGGCTAAAGCCATCAGTTGTTAAGTTTGAAAAGTATTTCTGTTTTGATTTTTGTTTGTTTAAAATCCACATAACAAAAGTTATCTTTTAATTGTCATTAATTTTATAAACTCATGTATATTTAAATTGTCCTGAAATTTTATTTTAAAGTTGAATTCCTATCAATAATGAAATATATAATCTTGCCACTTTCACTTATTGGTCCCTGTTGCTCACTTCATTTTGAGTTAAGACTTATGACACTCTCAACATTTGTTGCTTTCAGTTTTATATCACACATATAAGTTAAAAAACATGGTTCTCCACTTTTTCTGACTTATTTTGCTTAGCATGATTGTCTCAAGATCCACCCATGTTATTGCAAGTGGCAGCATTTCATTTTTTCTTATGGCTGAGTAATACTCCATTATATATATGTACCACCTCTTCTTTATCTAATTATCTATCGAAGGGCACTTTGGTTGTTTCTACGTGTTGGCCATCATGAATAATGGTGCAATGGATACTGGGGTACATATATATCTTTACGGATAAATGTTTTCAAATTTTGGGGGTAGATACTCAGAAGAGAGATTGCTGGTTCATATGGTATTTCTATTCTTAATTTTTTTGAGGAACCTCCATACTGTTTTCCATGGCAGCTACACCAATTTACATTCCCACCAGCAGTGAATGAGGGTTCCTTTTCCCTCACAACTTCTCCAACACTTATTACTTGTCTTGTTGATGACAGCCATTCTAACAGGTATGAGATGGTATCTTATTGTGGTTTTGATTTCCATTTCCTTAATAGGTAGTAAAGTTGAGCATCTTTTCCTATGTCTATTGGCTTGTTTGTATGTCTTCTCGGGAAAGTGTCTGTTCAGGTCCTGTGCCCATTTTTTAATTGGATTGTTTTTTGTTGTTTTTGTTGAGTTGTATGAGTTCTTTATATTTTTTTTATATTAGCCCCTTATCTGAGATGTTGTTTGCAATTATCTTCTCCCATTCAGTTGGCTGCCTGTTTTGTTGATGCTTTACTTTGCTGTGCAGAAACTTTATTTAGTTTGATTTCACTTATGTGGGATATAAAACTGAAAGCAACAAATGATCAAGACAAACAAAAATTCATAGACACAGACCATGATTTAGTGGTTGCCAGAGGAAAAAGGGGAAGGAAGGTAGATAAGGGTAAAGAAGGTAAAATATATGATGATAGAAGGAAATTTAACTTTGGGTGGTAAACACAATGCAATATACTTTTGGCATATTATTAAATTGCACATTTGAGACATATTTTATTAACTAATGTCACCCCAATAAATTTGATTAAAAACACTCTCAACAGATGTATATAATAATATGCATTCTCAGTCAATCACAAAGGCAGAAAAGAAAATCCTTATTTTAACATTTCTGTCACATCCATTATGTTTAGAAATGACTTTGATTCTTTCAGCAAACTATTATTTTTTTTATTCTACAAATTCTTCCTGCTTGTAGTTTTTTGTTACCTGACTCAGGAAAAAAAATGCTTATGTCACATTTTCTCTAGATATGATATATTTAATATTAGTGATTTTTATATCTGGATTCCATGTGAATATGACCTTACTTTAATTGAGAATAGCATTTCTAGCACTCTATACAATTCTTTTAGTGTAAGAAAGGTTTCTCCCTTTGATATATTTTCAAGATACTTTACAATTTGCATAAACTTTTCCTTATATCAATTTTAATTGAATTTATTTATTTTTTTGTATATTTTAATCTCTTCTAGTGGACATAAAGCTGGAGTCTGTATGAAAGAAATCTTGTGCCAGACCAAAATATGCAGATTTATAACATCAAGTGGCATTCCCAGATTTGACTTCATTTGAAAAATAAAGGCAATACCTCCATTTCAGCAAAATAAACACAACACAACTATTTCACATCCAAGCCACAGGCTCAAGAATTTTATTAAATACTATATCGCACTACCACCTTCTTTCATTTGGAAATTTGAGAAATGCTTGCTTTCAACAAATAATACAGACTTTTGAAAATAATATACTCATGTTTAAATTTTGCAGTTGGACTTAAGACTCATATAAAATTTTAGAATTATGCTTTAATATAAGGGAAAACAGACTTCCTCTATTGTATATTTATAATGATTTGTGTTTAAACAAAATACTTAAATAGTCCTAGGAGAGAGTTTTAGTAAAACTAAAAACTATGTTATATGTTGATATTGCAAATAAGCTGTAGTGTAATTAAAAGTTGAATATGAAATTAAATTTTACTCTTTCGTTTGAAATGGATGATAATCCTGTCTGTAAAATGCTTGCTTAATTACATATGTAATTCTTAACATGCAAATGAAGTTACCAGGATTATTTTCTCAATTAAAGAATTTCTAACTATTAGATTAACATGAGCATTATATTCACTGATTTGCAGCATCCAAAATATCATTAGAAGTACAGAGGATTCTGCTTCTGGGCATGATTTAAGTACCAGAATTATGCTTCCACAGTAAACAACTAGAAAATAGGACAAAATATTAAAAACAATGGTTTTCAGAAATTAGGCAAAAGTTAAAAAAGGGCTATGTTCCCTAGAAGAGAATTAGGCAAGCCCTAAAACTACTTCATTTACTGTCTGGAGGAGCATTACAGATCTTGATGCAGGGAAGAGCTCTATAAGCAGATCACAGCTGTTTTCTTCAGCTGAGGATGAGTTGAAGAACAGAGATAAGAATCCAGGAAGTCTGGGGTAGCTGGAAATTGTGGAGAAGAATTTCAGAGAGTAAGGAACTATACACAGTTCTTTGTAGCTCTGCATGTGGTTTGTATTGAGTCTTTGCTGAATGCTACGTTGGATGGGCACAGGGTGAAACTCAGCAAGGTCAGATCTGTTTCTTCTTTGTCCACTATCAATGTCCACTGTGTAGTATCCAGTCAAAATTACTATGCGTGTCAAGAAGCAGAAAATGTACCACATAAGAGGAAACCCCATCAATAGAAAGAGATACAGAAATGAAAACAGATGATGTAATTAGAAGATTAATTTAAATATTATGTTAACCATGCTCAGAAATTTAAAGGAAAACATGAACATGAAAAGAAGAATAAAAGAATAAAAAGAACTAGATATTTTAGAACTGAAATATATCTAAAAGGTAAAAGTTCACTGAGACTAACAATATATTTGATGTAAAAAAAAGTTATGAAATTGAAGATACAGCAGATATGGCAATAGACATGTGTGTACACGTGACATAAAGATATGCTATAAATACTACAGAAAGCACATACACACATGCACACGTGTGCACACATGAACATAGAGGTAGGGGAGATAAAATGGAATGCTGAAAATCCATCTAAACAAAGATAGAAAAGAGGAACAAAGAATGGATTTGAAAATAAAACAAATGGCAAGATGTAGATTTAATCTCAAATTAATCAATAGCTACATTAAATCTAAATAGTCTAAACACTCCAATTAAAAGGCAGTATCGAGAGCTAAGAATACAAGTTTCATAGATGCTGGCAGAAGAGAAGAGGCTATTCGTTGGAGACAACTCTCTTACTTCTGGCACAGCAGGCAGTGTCAAGTGCATGCTTGCACTGATTCCCCTTGACTCTCCAAGCCCCATAAGTGTGATGCAGAAGTGTGCCCAGGGATACTGTGCACACTATGGGTTTCTGGTACAGCTGAGGAAGCCCCAGTCTTACAGAAAGGGCTGCTGAGAAAACCTGCTCAACTTTTACTCTGGAGGGTGGCATTATCTCCACTATGCTGGACAGTAAACAAATCTGCTCAAGAGGAGACTCTATATATTCCAAGTTTGCTTACTACATACATCCTTGAAAAGACAGTCTAGAGAAAACTTAAAACCTTTGCTCAGAAAACATACAGAAACACGCAAGACCAATCAAAAATTTTCTCCAAACAGGCAAAGATTGTCAAAGTGGATATTTTAAAAAAGCAAAACCAAATAAAAACTCTACTAGAAACAGTCTGTATATAAAAATTGACAAGTTTAAAAATAAAATGATGCAGCAATATCTACCACGAAAATACAAATCTTAAAGCTAGAATGACTATTAACACAAATTGGTCTTCAGAATAATTCATATTATCAGTTATGTAGATGAATATTTTATAACGATAAAAGTTTCAGTTCATCACAAAGACAATCATAAATATATGCATCTAGTAACAAAGCATCAAGACATTAAGCAAAAACTGGAAGAATTCAAAGAATAGACAAATCCACAGTTATAACTGAATTATAAACGTTCCTCTTGAAAACTGATGCAATGATTAGAAAATCAGTAAAGATAAAGGAGACAGCACTACCATCCACCAATTTTCCTGGTATTTACAAATACTCTACCCAACATGAACAGAAGAATACATATTTTTTCAAGTGCACACTGGAATGTGAAAATACACCATCTCCTGGGCATAATGTAAACCTCAGTAGATTCACTGGATGGAAGTGATACAGAATATGTCCTTTGGCCACAAAATATTTAAAATATTAAAACTAAATCCAAAAGCCATATTTTGGACAAAAGATTTAAACTGACATTGCTAAACATATACAAATCAGAGAGTACATGAAAAGATAGAAAATACAAATTAGTACCATTATACATCCATTTGAATGGGTAAAATTAAAGTGACAACTAGGATGAGAAATAGCCGATACTTTCTTACATCACTGATGTGAATGAAATGATATAAGCAATTTACCTTAAAAAAATTCTTAGCAATTTTTCAGACATATGAAACATGACCCAGTTATTCTACTCTTATATGTCCACTAAAGAGAAATAAACATGTTCCCACAAAGACGTGTACACAAATATTTACAGAGCTGTCTTTGTTCACAATAGCCTCAAAATGCAAACAGCCAATATATCCATGGATAGGTAACTTTATTTTTAAAATGTAGTACCTCTATAAAAAATGGAATATTATTGAAGAAACATATTAATGAATTTAAACTCTTTATGTTGAAGAAAAACCAGACCAAAAAAAAGTACATACTTATTTGGAACTATAGAAAATAGTCAATCTATAAGCACAAAAGCAAATTAGTGTTTTCTTTGGGCAAAAATAAATGAAAACAGAAATCTTGTGTTCATGGATCAGAAACATTAATATTGTTAAAATGCCCATAGTATCCAAAGAAATCTACAAACTCAATGTTATTTCTATCAAAATTCCAATGGCATTTTCAACAGAAATAGAACAATCCTAAAATTTGTACGAAAGCACAAAAAACCTCAAATAGCCAAAGGAATCTTGAGAAAAAAGAATAAAGCTGGAGGCATCACACTTCCTGATCTTAAACTACCAATTGTAATCAAAAGGTATAGTACTGGCATAAAAATAGACACAGACCAATGGAACAGACTCAAGAGCTCAGAAATAAACTCTTGAATATATAGCCCACTGCTTTTTGATAAGGGAGCCAAGAATACTCAATGGGGATAGGCTAGTCTTTTCAGTAAATGGTGTTGGGAAAAGCGGATGACAACATGCAGAAGACCATCATCATTGGACTCCAATCTCACACCGCTCACAAAAATTAACTTAAAATGGATTAAAGATTTAAACATAAGTCATGAAACCATATAACAATTGCTGAGGAATTGTCACTTTACATCCTATCTTTCCGAGATGTTTGAAGATATTCGAACAAGCAAGTAAAACTAATATAATGCAAAAAAAAGAAAAAAAAAGCCATCATGTGAAAAGATCAATAATTTCAGCATTATCAGGGAGTTTACTAGAAATGGATTTCAAGTTTCACCCTAAACTTATTAAATCATAAACCACATTTTTACTGGATGCCCAGGTGAATTTTTATTAAAATTAAAAACTGAGAAGCATTCAATTAAAGTATTTCTGAACAAACCAACCTCTATTATTACCCTTAAAGGGATAAGTGAATCCAAAACACCATAAACTAATTGGCATCTCAACTAACGCCCCATTTATGAGGCTGGCTTCTTGAAAAGATAGCAACGGACTTCACACTCTGCTCTCTGAACTACAATACGAGTCACCAGAAAGGGCAGAAAAGGGTGCTGATATCAATGTGCCACTTTGGCAAGTTTAATGCCACTGAATTTTAATTTCTTGGAGGTTACAGTCCCGTCTCACAACCGAAGTCAAATGAAACTATCCAGAGCCCTGTCGCCCGTCTGTGAATGGCCAGGCACGGGGTGAGCCACGAATCAAGCTTCCCCATCTCCCCTCCGCGCGCCGCCCGCAGCAAGGCGCTCCCCGGCACCCAGGCCTCGTCCCAGCCCCGCTCCCCAGCCCGCGGGCCACTCGCGGGGCGGGGCCCAGGCAGGTGGGGGCGGGGAGCTGCGTGGGGCGAGGCCGCGAGGAGCAGGGGGCGGAGCCGAGCCGCGGGCTGCGCCGCCCGCCCGCCCGCCCGGCTGGGGACCCGGCGAGCGCGGCCACTGGGGGACGCGGGGCCGACCGCGCACTCGGCACTCACCGGCCTCCCGATGGGGCTGTGCTTCCCCTGTCCCGGGGAGTCCGCGCCCCCCTCTCCGGACGCGGTGAGTACGGCCGCGCCGCGCGCACCTGTCCGCGGGCGAGGCTGCGGGCGGCTCCGAGCTGCGCGCACCTGCGCGGGCGGTTGGGCGCGGGCCCCAGAGCCCGCCTGGGGACAGGGGGAGGACCGTGGTGGCGGAGACGTGTGTGGTCGCGCTCCGAGGGACGTTGAGGTCGTGCCCGCCGGACCTGGGTCGCCGCCGCCGTGGCGGTCTCCTCGCTGCGGTTACCAGAACTGTCCAAGGGCGCCTGGGGGGGGGTGGAGGCGGGGGTGTCCGTGTTTTCCGCAGACTTGGGCACAATTGGAAGCTCGTAGGACGCAGGCGTAGCCGACGGTGCGGTGGAGGGGCCATTCTGGGCGATGCGCTCGGTGGAGTCAGGGTGCAAAAGGCAATTCCTCTTTTCTGCGGGAACCGAGGTGCTGCTGTTCTAGGAGATGTGTGTTTGCCTGTGTCTGTACCAGCTGTTCAAAGAAGGTGCTCGATAAAGTCCCTTCTGTTCCTGAGTTTTATTAGATGTTGTATCCCTTCAGTGTTTATCTTTTAAGTTCTTCCTTTTTGAAAAAAAAAAATATGTACTTCAGACAAGCGGTGAGCTGCCATATTTAGCAAATAAAAATGCAGGACTAGTTAAATTTGAATATTCAGATATACAAGGAATACTTTTTTAAAAAAGGTTTGTCCCATGCAGTATTGGGATATACACTAAAATTATTATTGTTTAACTGAAATTCAAATTCAGGACAGTACTTTTATGCTTTTTGTAGTTTTCAGTTTTTAACGGTGTCTTTAATAGTCCTTACCGGGAGTTGATAACAGAAAACCTAAATTCCTCTCTTCTGTTTAGCTAAAAATTTGCTGAAAGAAATGAGTTTGAAGTTCAGGAGAAGTACATTAACTCTTCGGCCAGTTAAAAATGAGATGGAAATAAGTACCAAAAAGTTCACCTCTCTTTCCTGCTACTGTTGCTTTTAAATGTTAATTTTGTTTATCTGGCCTTTGACAAAACCCCAATCTCTCTGCATTTGTTAAGCCCTCCCCCATCCCCACAGGTAACCACAAGGCTCACTGCTTGAATGTTACTTTGTCTTTGAGGTTTTTCTCCACTGCCCAAGTAAAATAGATCTCCCACTATACCACCCACCTGACAGGCTCTTATTTACTTGATTGTATTTGACCTTGTGCCCTCATTGAAATTGAAGTTACATTTGGGTGAAAACATTTATCTGTTGTTTCACTGTTGTATCCGCCAAAAAAGTACCTGAGGCATGGTATGTGCTCTGCACGTACTGTATTTTGTGCAATGAATAAATGAATGAATGAATTATGGAAAACAAGGGAATTATTAACAGCTCTCATGAGAATACTACTTACTGTCTTACATATTTAAAATTGTTATAATTAATACATAATATAGAAAAATAATATTCACTGTATCCCAACATGGAACAGCACCTCTCATAAATTTTTTACAGTCTTTCCTATCCTACACAGTGAGATTTGCCCACTTCATTTATGAACCTCCTGAAAACACCAAACTACTTCAAACTCCTTTATAACTGGCAGCACTAAACCATGTTTTTTCCTTCTTGTAACATTAATGTCATTTGTTTTATTATCCCCCTTTTTGCTTGTAAGACCCCTTTTTAAAATAGATTATTTTATAGGTCAGCTTTTGTATGTATAATATATGGCATAGATCTATATAATTATCAGCATGTATTTATTTGAAAGTATATTGTTTAAGGAAATGAAATACAGAAAGTTGACAATTTTATAAATGTTAATACCAGCAGTCTTTGTAAGACTTATTGGGCCAGTACTAAATATTTTTGTAAACTGTTTTATTACCTGTAAGATACAAGTATGTAAGTTTTCCATGATAATGTGTGGTTTTATTTTAAAACATTTTTTACATATTTTCTTTAGGAAGAAAAAAGAAGAAAGCTCGCAGAGGCTGCAGAGAGAAGACAGAAGGAGGTGAGAATAAAAGTAAAATACTGCTTGCTTAGATAATTAAGTTTGTACTTTACTCTGATATCTATGACTAGTAGTATTCTCTAACAAAAATGATACCTGGTTTCCTTTAAATTTATATTTAAAGATGGTCTTTTTTAAAAATGATCTCTGCAGTTTTACAAATTATATTAATTCATTTACATCATTTAATGTATGAAAATGACTGCAGATATCTTCTATAATATGAGATGTCCCTTGAATAACATTATTCCTTGGGATAAAACAACCATGCCTTATAAAACAGTGACAGGAAGTATGATGAGGAGAAAATTTGTATACTTACAAAATAACCAATGAGAAAATGATACTATATTTTATATAAAGCTGTTGTAGAAGTAGTCTAATTCTTTGTTATCAAAAGTAGACCAATCCTCACACCCAAAGAAAAACCTGAAAACCAAAAACAAAAAAACACACCTCAGATTTTAGGTACTGATTTTATTGTTTTTTTATGTATACCCGTAATCACATGTCTTAAAGGCTGCATCTCGGGGAATTTTGAATGTTCAGTCTGTGGAAGAAAAGAGAAAGAAAAAGGAAAGAATAGAAAAACAAATTGCTACATCTGGGCCCCCACCAGAAGGTGGACTTAGAGTAAGTATTAAAATTTATATAAGATTTAAATTTACCTGGAATTTTTTAAAAACTTAAGTAGCAGTCCATTCACTGATTTCCTCTTGAAATGGATTATCAGAAAATTTTGAAGTAATTTTAAAGCATAAAAAATATCAATTGAAAAAATGCCAATTCCTTTGGACATTTTCTAACATTTGTTGGAATAAGTTTACTTTCTTTTTCCCAAAATGAAAATTAATTTTTTTCTGATTATATTAATCATATATCTTAATACTTTATATGATTAATACTAAAACTATGTAGAAAACTCAGTACGGAAGAATATAACCAAACTTAACGAAAGGAAAAATCACCCAAATTCAGTGTCATTTTGATAGACATTTCTCATCTCCATTTACACATCAATCTTATTAAATTGGATTACACTATGAATTTGTTTTTATAGTCCATTTTTTTTTACTCAGTGATTTGATATACTGGAGCTTTCATTGTCATAGTTAAGCAAATGTTAACTTGGGTGTACAGTAGTGAGTGTGATACATGTATGTTCCAGTGTAGCAGTTATATCCCTTGACACTGGAAATATGAAAAAAGTGGTGGACAAGTTAAACAAGATTATTGAACTTGGGGATATTTATAGTCTAACAGGGTTATAAAGGTTTTATTTTATGTTAAAACTCAGGAAAATAATGGTTCAGATATTAAGATTGTTGGTCCATTTTTTAAAGTAATTACATTTCTCAAGTAAGTATATTTGTGAAAAGGACAGTGTCCTGAATTTTAGTCAATTATATTCAACTTGTCAGTGATTTATGAGCACTTGTTTAGCCAATTCACTGTCTTCTCAGTTCAGTTTTCTGCTCTCAAAACTATACATCAGTACATATAAGTATACATATTTATAATTCGTGGGTCAGGCAGTTTAGGAGCATCCTGAGCAAAGGTGGTTCTGGCTCAAGAATATCACATAGAAATAAGATTTAATAAATGAAATGAAAACACTTATTGTTAATGTTTAACTATGAATAAAATAATTTGTTTCAATATTAAGGTAAATAGCTGTGACCATTTTGCTTATGTTTTTGTTGTTTTTTTTTTTTAATATACCCCCAACAATTAAATAAATTTAGTGTAAATGAAAGTTAGGAGGTACAAGGTAAAATATTTGTTAAAAGTATAAATGCTTACTTTCAATATTTGTTGAGATAAAGATAGGTGTCACTGGTTTTAATTCATAGAGGGTTCTCAAAAACAAGCAAATAATTTGCGAAAATTAAATTGTAGGACTGATTATATATAATGCTGAGATCCACTGTTTCATAGTAGAAGAAATGGAGGTACTGACTTAGTCATAATATTTTAAGAAAATGATACTTTATATGTAACCAGAATTAAGAGCACTTATTTTACAACTTCTGACATAAATTTAATGTCAACTTTTAAGCTCTAAGAAAGAAAAGGGCTTTCTTGATTAATTAAACCTGAAGCTTCCCTGCCCCAAGGCCTACAGATTAAAAATAAATTAGGCCTTATACTGCGCCTGGTTCCCTCAGAAGTGCTCAAAATAAAAACATCTCAGTGTTAAATTTAGTACCTTCATTTCTTTGTATTTTATTCTTTTAGGAAATCTCTCTGGCTTCTTTAATAAAAATGATCCTCAAGGCCATTAAACTGGACAGTGGTCGGAGAATTTTCCCAATAAGAATAACTCATTCTCATAAACCACTGCTTTTGCCACTGTGTCATTTGCCCTTGGAATATTCCCAGTCACTTCTACTACCAACACATTCACTGGCTTTAAGGGACATTCCCCTTGACCACCTACAGAGCTCATCAAGAGTGTATAATTAAGTTCAAAATAAAATGTTGGGGTCTCAGGGATAACGGAAGAGTAAAAGGCAAAGCATAACTTTAATTTTCAACCCCCGAGGCCTAGCTAGGGTTCTTTAAGGGTTGCTATTAGGCCCATCCTACAGGCTGGCCTGGCATGTCCTATAGTATAGCTCAATTCTTCCTGATTTAACCACACTCCATAGTATGAGGGAAATGCCCTTGCCCTGTCTTCATGCCTTCTACGTGTCACCAGACTAGCTCTGCCTCTTCCCAGGATAGTTGACATTAGCATAAATCATTGTCTTCTGGAAAGGCAGCCTTATCTAAAGAAGTTAAGGGGTTGATGGTATTGGAATATAAACTAGCATCAGTACTGAATACACCAGTATAGCAGTAAAGGCATACTTCTAGTGCAGGGCTCTGAGCCCTGGCTGCACATTAGTCACCTGAGGAGCTTTCAAAAAAGACTAAACCTAGGTCCCCAGCTCATACAATCAGAATCTCTGAGAGTGGAACATAGCCATCAGTACTTTTTAAAGTTCTCCAGAGTAATCTAATGTCAAACCAGACTGAGAATCACTGCTGTAGTATTTTTAACACTAATCCTAAGAGATAGATTGTGGAAAGTGGAGTACCATTGTTTAAAAAAAAAAAAAAAAGTTTTAAAATCTTGAATACTATATTATATACTATTATTCCTTTCTTGGAGATTTGAAAGGGCATGGTATTCAAGTTTCTAAGAAGTCCTACAATAAAGAAAAGCAAGTTTACTTGATTTAAACCTTGTTTTTAAAATGTATTTACAGATATATATGTGTGTGTGTGTATATATATATGTCATATATACATATATCACCAATATACAACAGATTTTGTATAAATATCACCAAATAATTCTTGGGTATACTTGGAAAACACTTGGGTATACTTAGTAGACTGAAAATACCCCTGGTCCTATCCCAATGGCTCTTTCAGAACTTCTTATTTTAGGTTTAATAGATTTGATTAAATAAAACAACAAATGGAATAGTTTTTCATCTCAAGCAATGAATAGACTATCAAACCATTATTTAATTATTTCTACCATTTCTTGGCTCCCTACCTCAAACAAGAATTCCTTTATTTTCATTTTGTAGTTTCATTGTTTTTTTTTGTTTGTTTGTTTTTTTGTTGTTTTTTTTTGTGGTGGTGGTTTGTTTTCCATCAGTGCTTATTGATTGGATATTTGGGTTTTAGCTACCCTGAACCTGACAATAAGATAGATAGATAGATAGATAGATAGATAGATAGATAGATAGATAGATAGATGATAGATAGATTTTACTTCTTTGTATTTTTAAACCATCATATATCTTATTTCAGACTTTTGACTGTAGTGTAAAATTTTACTAATCACTACTATTCACAAAAATCAGTTTTCATTTGCATATCCCATATTCCTGTCTTTACCTGTGTGTTCACTTGGTATAGAACCTAAATAAAATGTACTTTTCTTTATATATTTTTATTTTCTAGTGGACAGTTTCATAAGGGATAATATGAATGAGAGTCTACTGCCAATAACTAATATCTGCAATCAAGTGGACGTCTTCAATTTAATTTCTTCTCTTTGAATAAATGAAGATTCAGACTTAGTAATTTTAGTGCTCTTAAATGCAGTGCTTTTTCAGTATTGAAATATTAAAAATGATTTTGATTTTCAGACTTAAAAAATGGCCAGACATTTCATTAAATACTTATTTTCTTACATTTGCTCTTCTGCAGGTAGTAGATTATTTGCCATTTTTAGTAGTTAAAACATGGACCTAAATAGTGAATGTATGTACATCACGTGTAAAGATTCTACATACATCTCAAATATTCAAATTTGCAATATAATTCTCCCTCCTTTATAAAATGACCTAGCTATTTATTATTGTGCTGCTTAGTTTTTTACCTCCTTTTATTTTATTATATATGAAGACTTTTGCTTAAACTTGGGGACTTAGTGCCTTTAAACTGATTATCAGGAAAAATCTTGAAAAATCATTTGAAGGGCTTATATGAAGGAACGCTGTAAATTTTTTTTTTGTAACAAGTAATGAATGTTTGTAGAAAATATTGAATTTCTCCTAATTTATTTTGTTTATGTAGCTTATAAACAGCATACTGTTTTACATTACAATAATTTTTTTTGCTTGCTGAATTTAAAATTATATATTGGTACTAAGAGAGGGCAGTGATATACTATTGGACAGTATCAGATTCAGCTCTATGAAGATCTTTGTAGTAATTGAATTGTGCAGTAATGTATTTGTCCAGATTTGTAGATGTTTTTATTCTTTTGTATTTATTAAAAAAAGTTGTAAAATTTATACAGATGTGAAATTGCCAAGGCAAGTATGAATGTATGAAAGAGAAACATGCAGGTACTATATTTAAAAAGCACTACTTTAAACATAAAACTATAGGCAATTCTATATGATGCATAGTTATAAACTTTATAGATTTTTGTTTATTAGTAACGAGCTTTATAGCATTTTTTTCTTGAGTTTTTAATACATAATGATAAGCTAAGGTAGAATATTTGCTGTATTTTTAAATTAGCTATTATGTTTGCAAACTCATGGATGGCAAGGCTACCATCTGAGCCCTAAATTAGAATCTGTAGGTACTAAGTTCAAATAGGGACTGAAATAAACCAGCTCGTTTGATTGACAGAAAGGAAACTTAGCCACTATCTCACTCATTCTTCCCACAGGCTTGTGTATATTACAGTACATCTATTAATTTTAAAGAGAGTGAACTACGAAAAAATTACCTTTCCTGTTATGGCATGAAATCATCTATGATTTCCATGCAAGACATATAGTTAGACTCAATTTTCTTCATCTCTTATAGCAGCAGTCCATCAACTTTTTGGCACAGGGACTGGTACTTCTATGAGAATCTAATGCCTGATGCTCTAAGGTGGAGCTGAGATGGTGTTGCTAGCACTGGGGAGCAGCTGCAAATACAGATGAGGCTTCACTCCCTTGCCTGCCTCTCACCTCTCGCTGTGCAGCCCATTTCCTAACAGGCCATGGACTGGTATCCATCCATGGCTTGGGGTCCAGGGACCCCTGCCTTAGAGGATTAGTGATATTTTTGTTCATAAAGGATAGTGGAATTATTAAATTGCATTTTAGAAATAAAATTTTGACTTTCTGAACATAATTTTTTTAAGGCAGAAAGGAAAAAGGATTGTTAAAGCTGAATGGATATGGAACCAAACATGTCCTTGCCTGCACAAATCCTTCCTTCTGTTTTAATACAGAAAGAATGATTTTATCTGTACTACACCTTAAAGAATTACAATTTGGGTTAGTGTAAACAAAAGGTTTACATCTAGGGGTAATGCCCTATTTCTAATAGTTTATATCCAAATACTATTCTTATTTATTGCTGAACCATGAATGATATGCTGGCATATGGTTTCTGGGAACACTGGGATGTGCTGCTCCAGCAAGCCATGGGTATGATCAGCTTTCCCCAAAACTACATGTGTTGCATGTGCTAAGGGGTGATACTCAAATGTTAGGAATAGTTTTAGGAAAGGGAAGGGAAAAGGAGAATAGAAGCCTGATAAGAAACCAGTAAACAACTGCTAAAAAATTGTACACACACATATAGATACATCCAGACATCTCAAATGAATCAGTTCTTGATGAAAACCTTAACTTGGACCCAATTTGCCATAGTTTATAATTTAAATAGGAAAACAATGCTTATGTCACCCAAACATCCCAAGTTACTAAAATATAAATGAAACACTAAAATGTATATATCTAAGTCTCATGTTAAGGTATAAAATGCTTACATCATTGCTTTTTAATTCTAATCTTAATATGACAGGTGACAAAAGTTAGATTTTACACAACCACTGTTGACATACTGCATGTTTTTTTAAGCACTTATATGAGATTCTGTTGTTCCACTAATTGTGTTTGGAACATAATAGTTTTTCCACATAGTTTTGTTATAAATTATGTATTACAGAGATATAAATATATAATTTTTCTATATAAATATTGGCTTTGGATGGCTCTGTTTAACAAAGTTTTATCTAAACTACATCTTAAATAATTAGAACTTGGGTTAGTGGTTAGTGAAACTTCAGTGATGCTTTCATATCTGGGATTAATGAAAACACAGCTAAAGGCTATTTGGTGTGTTCATAGAATCTCTGAATTTATAGATAGGCATGTTTCTTTTTCAGTTCTATAAAGGAGAAATGGCGTTAGTTTCCTGTTTTCTTAGAGAAATAATACTATATAAAGGTTCTAGCTATCCTTGGTACCCCCAGAGAATTAGCACAAACCTTGAATTTTCCTTTTCTCCTCTGAAGGTTCAACTTGTTTATTTTGTGATAAGAATTATACTATGCCCTTAGGAAAAAAAAGTGTCTCATCAGCTTTAGATTTGTTGTTTAATAACTTATGCATAAACAGATCAGTTAGAGGTCAGTAGATATGCATACCTACTTGTGTTGAAATATAAGGTGTGTCTTCCTTTAACATCTCCAAGCAAGCATCTCAAGTCCCTGTGACTACTATATGTACTTTAAGTTGATTTAAATGTGGTACTCTGGATGTTTTTCTTGATTTTCTCAAAAGCCACCAACAGGAGGCATTTGTGTATATAGTAGACTTTGAAAAAATATGCTTCGACACAGAAGTTTATGTCCAAACAACTCAGACACTAAGTTTCTCGTATGACATGGCTTTTTATTACCTTGTTTTCTCTATTCTTGCAAATATTGCCTTTAAATATGATCATTGTGGTCTAAGAATTGAATATTTATAAATCACTTGACCTAGATATACTTTTATTATGACCAGAATGTGTCTTTTATAGCACTAGACTTGGAGTTTTGAGTTAATGTCCTCCAGTCAAAAATCAGGTTTGAGCCATCTTGTGCAAGTACTTCAGATTTATCCCAAACAGAACTAATTAGTTTTGCACTGATACTGGCTCTCTCTAGGGTATTTCTCTGAAATTTATTGTGTCACATAAGTCCCAAGTCCAAGAATTACCATAAACTTTACCTAATGTCTAAGGTGCACTTTTCTTGTTCTACATTTCTTAGTTAGTAATCAGACCTACTTACAGTAGATTTAAAAAAAAATACCAAGTATCTGGCATACAGAAAATTCTTAAATATCTACACAAAAATTTGTAAAATGAGTTTAGCAAGTTTGCAAGATACCAAATCAATATATGGAAGTCAACTCTTAGTGAACCAGAAAATGATTCCAATCATAGTATCAAATAGAATAAAAGACTTAGGGAAAAATAAAAGATGTGAACTAAAAGCTTTAAAATGTTGAAAAAAAAAATTTAAAGCTAAATGGTGAAATATTGCATGTTCATGAAATGGGATACTCAACATTGTCAAGATAGCAGTTCTCTGATCAATAAATTCAATGCAACATCCCAGCAAACTTTTTCAGAGAAATTGAGAAGATCCTAAAATTTATATGAAAATGCAAGATTTATAATAACCAAAACAATTTTTAAACAACAGTAATTTTCACTAAAGAGTCAATGGGTGAGAACCATTTACATTCGGTCATTTCCTTTTGAATATAATCTCATTTTTTTTATATTCCTGGTTCATTGCCATTAAGCTAGCAACTAGACCCCCATGTAAATTGTCACCTTGTTAGTGACACTTAAATAACCATCATAGGCAGAAATAATACCATTCTCCCTAAAACACATTCACATTCTAATTCCTGGAACATAGGAATATGTTACATTACCTGGCAAAAGGTATTTCACAAATATGATTCAGTTAATGATCTTAAAAAGGGAAGGTTACACTGGATTATCTATCTAGGTGTACTCAATCTAACCATATGGATCCTTAAAAGCAAAGAACCTTTTTAACTTGTCAAAGAGATATAAAGAAAGAAACATCATCATAGAGAATTCTAAATTGTGACCAAAAAAACTATTAGAACTGAGAAATGAATTCAGTAAAGTAACAGGTTACAAAATTAATATTCAGAAATTGGTTTCATTTTTCCACATCAATAATGAGCTATCGGAGGGAGAAGTTAGGAAAACAATCCCATTTACAATTGCATCAAAAAAAAAAAAAAAAAAAGAAAGAAAGAAAAAACCTAAGAATAAATTTAACCGAGGGAAAAGACTTTTACTCAGAAAATTATGAGACATTGAAGAAGATACAAATAAATGGGAACATATATCATGCTCATGGATACAAAGAATTAACATAATTAAAATGTCCTTACTACCCAAGCAATCTACAGAGTCAATGTAATCTCTATCAAAATACCAAAGGCATTTTTCACAGAACTAGAACAAATATTCGTAATATTTATATGAAACCACAAAAGTCCTGAATAGCCACAGCAATCTGAGAAAGAACAACAAATTTGGAAGTATCACACTACCTGCTACCAAACTATACTACAAGGCTATAGTAATCAAAACTTCATGGTACTGGCATAAAAACAGACACATAGATCAATGGAACATAACAGCCTCAAAATCCACGCCTAAAATGTCAAACTATGACAAAGGAGGCAAGAATATATAATGGGGTAAAGACAGTCACTTCAATAAATGATGCCGGGAAAACTGGACAGATACATGGAAAAAATAAAGTTAGACCATTTTGTTACACCATATATAAGATTAAACTAAAAATGGATTAAAAGACTTAAATATAAGACTCAAAACCATAAAACTCCCAGAAGAAAACATAGTAAACTCAGTAATATTTTTGGGGGGTATGACTAAGGCAAGGGATCAACAACAAAAAAATTTAAAATGTGCCGCATCAAACTAAAAAGGGTTTGCACAGCAAAGGAAACCAGCAGCAAAATGAAAAGACAACCTACTAAATGGGAGAAGATATTGGCAATGATAGATTGATAAGGGGTTGATATCCAAAATATATGAGGAAGTTAGAACTTAACACTGAAAAGACAAAACAATCCAATTAAAAAATGGGCAGAAGACCTAAACAAACACTTTTCCCAAGAAGACATACAAATGACCAATAGACATGAAAAGATGCTCAAGTTCATTACCTATCAGGGAAACTCAAATAAAAACCACAATAAGGTATCACCTAATACTTGTCAGAATGGCTGCCATCAATAGATCAATAAACAACAAGTGTCGGTGAGGATATGGTGAATACACTTGATGGGATTGCAAATTGGTGCAGCTGCTATGGAAAACAGTTTGGAGCTTCCTCAAAAAATTAAAAATAGAACTACAATATGACCCAGCAATCCCACTTCTAGGTATTCATCTGAAGAAATCCAAAAACACTAATTCGAAAAGATGTATTCATCCTTACGTTCATTACAGCATTATTTACAATAGCCAAGATATGGAAGCAACCTAAGAGTCCATCGACAGATGACTGAATAAAAGAAGTGGTACGTATATATACAATGGAATATTACCACCATAAAACAGAATGACATTTTACCATTTGCAACAACATGGATGGAACCTAGATGGTATTCTGCTAACAAATTAGAGAAAGACAAATACTGTGTTTTCACTTGTATGTGGAATCTCATATAAGTGAAATCTCATATAAGTCAAACTCATAGATACAGAGAACAAACTGATGGTTGTCAGATGGGAAGGGTTTGGGGGGCTGGACCTGGATGAAAAAGGTGAAGGGATTAAGAAGTACAAATTGGCAGTTACAAAATCGTCACAGGGATGTAAAGCATGGGGAATATAGCCAATAATAATATGATAACTATATTGTGTTAAGTGGATACTAGACTTATCAGGGGGATCACTTTGTAAGTTATATAAATGTTTAACCACTATGTTACACACCTGCTACTAAGATCATATTGAATGTCAATAGTAATTGAAAAATTTTTTAAATATATATTTTAAAGGTATAAATATGTTTACGGGGAAAATTTAAGTACAGGAGAAAGTTGTGAAGGAAATATTACTGATACTATATAGAGAAATTCCATATTAATATTAGTTTAACAAAAAAATCACTCAATACCTGTATTTTAGGAATTATAATTATTTGCTGTTTCAAGGTGATTTTATTTCCTACAAAACTTAATTTTTTTTTTCTGGAAATGTTATCACCATTTCTGGCACCACCAAATTAATTACACTACATCTGTTGTTTAAAAACTCCCCAATTAACAGATTGTATATGCTTTGACTAAAATAGTTATGTGACAAACCGAGGTGCTTTCTTCCTGACATTTTGGAGCAAGAAAGGTGAACGTTGTTTTTAAAGAATGAAGAAATGACAAATTAACTCCCCCTACACTTTTGAAACACAAGGGAGCACTGAAAGGGACTACCTGTGATAAAACCTAGACCACACACAGCACCACCACTCAGCTGCCCAAAGTGAAGCAACAGGCAACTTTACTAGGTAATGAATAAATAAATAAGTAAATTGACTCTTCCTATAATTCTCAGGAAAAGATGCCATTTGAGATTACCTGTATTTCAGAATGAAGCACTGATATACAGATTAATTTTTTTAAATGTCTTTTTAATTCTTGAATCAACGAGGACAATACTCTGCTGTTTATGGGTACAAAACAGCTCTGTCCCAGGTGTACAAGGGTATACATAAGTCTGTAACATTATTAGCTACAGTGAATTCACTTCACTAGACAGCATAGCAAAGTAGGATTAACTAAAGATATATTTTTGAAAGAAAATGCTTTAAAATAACGTGAAGTCAATGTACTTTTGACTGTACAATTCACTCTTTCAAAATATAAATGTAAGTCATCTTATGTGTGTGGATTACACTCGGTCAGTCTCAACACAGCCATGTTCTCAGGAATGTGTAGAACGATTCATAAGCGAGTCCCTAAGAGGTGTACTGAAAACTTCCCAAAGTACCCCAGATATTTGGTCATAGGTAAGGAATAAACTTTAAGGCACTCTCCCAAGAGAATGTAAACTTTCCTGAAGTGGCCTTTCCAGTAAAGTATCATTGTTGTAAATACTCTGTACTTATTTATAGTGCCGTTGGGTATTTTTAGTAGCACATCATCACACTAATTGTCACGTTTTAAAAACTGGCTTAAAAATCCTGCACTTATAAAATGTCTGGGGTGCTTTTACGCTGTAGCCATAAAGCAGGCACTTTCTGTTTTCTTATCTGTAAATCCTAAATATTTTCTTCTAATAACAATTTTTATCTTTAGCTAGAATTGTATTTCTGCTATTGTTTTCTAAATAACCGTGTTCACATATTGAGAAGTGATGATTTGCCTACAGTTTGTCTAATTTAAATCTGAGGTTAGAATTTATTTTAATAGGACATTTTCTACAGAAGCATTAAAATAAATAGTGCTACTCTTCAAACATTTTCAACATGACATTTTTCTGTCTTTTACGCCTTTTTCCAAAGTAATTTTCAGAGCATGTGAACTAAACTGACTACACTGAAGAAGTGGATACAGGCCATTATGAGAGTCCCCTTGCAGTAACCAACTAGTTTCATTTAATCTCCTTCTTAGCCTTATAATTGGCAGAGACCACCAGGTAGTTATCTGGATTCATGTCCTTAAGGGTTGGAGATTTGCTCTGGATGGGGGATGTTTTGCCATCCACACGGGAGATCTGCAGCATCCGGCAGGGGTCATGTTTCAACAAATACCCTGCGAATGTTTCCCATCCTCCTCCCACACGGACCATGACATGTTTGTTGTGCAGCATCTGAAATGAAAGGAAAGCAAAAGTGTTAAATTCTGAGAACTCTTACAGTACCTCAAATCAACTTTTCGTTCTAGTATTGCTATTATATATTTTTTTTTTGTCTCGTTTTCGTGCCCTGGTGTTTTTCTACTTGGTGCACAGTGTCTGAGTTAGCATATAGTTTACACAAGCAGCTTTGTTTTCTCCATGCAACTGATCATGGGTATACATCCCAGAACCTAGCTTTGCCCTGCTGGGTGAATCAGGGTCCATGGACAATCCCTGGCTTGGTTCAGTGTGTCTGGAGGCTTCTCTCTGACACCTGACATTCTGTTACAGACTCATCTCTGCCTCCATATCCCTGCTTACTATCTCTTATCAGTGCTTTATTCTCCCCACCAAGTTATTCCCCTCTGAAACGGGACTTACAAGACCACAGAAGTGTCTGCTGTTGGATATAATGCTAACGAGTATACAAATGTTTGATACAAAATAGAATTGACAATGCACTCAGAAAAAATGAACACTTTCAAGGCAAGATGTTACTGAAGGGCCAAACATTTTTGTTTTCCTTTACTTTGGAATACATCTATTAAAGAAAACTTACCTTCAAGCCCATGTGCCAGTTATTGCTGAAGGTTAACAAGGCTACAGACAGAAAAAGTGAAGAATATATGGTTTTATCTAGTAAAAATATGTCAGAGTTGTAGAGGTTTGGCATGAAGAACCAAAGAATTTATCTTGGTTTATTTCAAATATTGGAAAATATGAGACTAAGGGAGAATATTGCCCTGTCATCAAAGACCCTGCTGATTCTCTCACCTGCCCACAACATTATGAAGTCATCCTGGCAGTGCAATCTTTGGATGGGGCTGTAGTTGTGTGAGGAAGTTGTTTTCAAGTACAGAGTCTATAAAATCGGTTTTAATTCCTCTCACTCTGTGTCAGCTTGAGATCTGGACATTTTTGACTCCCATGGAGTAGGTGATGACTTGTGCTTACTGCTTTCATTTACTAGTTGAGAATCTAATTAAATTTACTAATCTAATCTAATTTACTAATTAAAGCTCTGGAATCTCTGTAAGCTCGTATCCACAAAATCGTGCATGTGTGTTCAGGGGTTTCACAGACTCTCAGAAATCCATCCATGGACTCAAGCCAAGAAATACTGACTCACGAGGTTGACATGAAGAAATTTTCAAAACTAAAGATTGTGCAAAGTAATACAGATGTGCCAAATATCAGTGATGAGAACTATTAGTCTCTAAACTATTAGAATTAAATTATCTGTAACTACTGGTCATTCTCATTTAGAGTATTCGAATTTTAGAATAAGAAAAGTCCTTAACTAATGTAGGGAGGAGGCAAGAGAATTAGAATGTTCATCAAGCTACATTCAGAGACAGAAGTATGCTGATCAGCCCTGCAGCCAGGTGTAGAATGTGTCTGGCCCATATTAAGGCTAAATCACTGGATTTAGACCCAGACTTAATAGATGGTCCAATAATAAGAGTGCCTTGCTAGAGATCTCAATAGTTAGGTATTTTCTCCTCCCCCTTCACCTTCACACTCTAAGAGGGGACAGAGTTCTCTGGGGAACCCCTTGGTGCAGGGCTTGGTCTCCTCGCTTCTCGGGGAAATTTGCCCTGTCCTGCATCAAAGCACCTTCTAGTTAGAAGTCTTTAAATTTATTTTAGCATCAGAATCTACTCATTAGACAAAATGTCCATGAGAACCTGTAAGTAAAAGCCATCAGGATTTAGCTTGCCTTCCCCCAGTCCTGTCGGTAGTACCATATTTTTGTTTTTTTCAGATGAAGACATCGAGTCCCAAATTTTTTATGTGATTCGATTAGAACAGGACCCAGATTTTCTGACTCCCAATCTAATGCTTTCCCCACAACAGTTCCTCCCAATAATAATAATAATAATAATAATAATAATAGTAAAAGAAAATACTAAAAAGCGATCAGGTCTGTTATAATTTCACTGGCCTATTTCCACAAGTTCCCATGTGTGCCTCTCGTCTTCCTGCTTCCACAACTTGGAGTTACTGGAACAAAAGACAGTGTCAAAATAGTCCTTTGACCATTTCTCCCACTGTTCCACAGAGTGGCTTTGTCTATTGTTGAAGTTCTGGCGCCTCTTAGGCCTGCGAATTACATTTAAGGATTGCCTCTAAACATCCTTGGTATGAATGCCTCCGGCCCAGTGATGAAGTTCATTTGATTGTGAGGCTATTCAGCCAGAAAGAATCACCAGACAGAACAGTTTTTAAACAATTAGTTAACTCGAAAAAACAGTGACAAATGTTTTTACATCTGGAGTACATAACTATTTAAGTACACACTTTGCTTACAGATTCTTTAATGAATCCAAAGGACTTTGCAAAATAGATCCAACATAAAACAGAATCATATTGAATTTGCATCATAAGGAATTAAATTTCTGCCCACCTCCTCTTCCATATCCTTCCTATAGCTAATCAGCAACCTAAAATTTGCTAAGAAAGCCAGTGGACAAACTAAGCAATGGTTTCAAACATGGGATTCAGGTATCAGTGACATTGGGGTTTACAGCCTTGACTGTAGAGATTTAAGTTCCATGACTTTTCTTAGTATGTGCTCAGTCTCAAAATAAATAAAAACAAAACCAAAACATCAAAACCTACCTCCCCCTCCATAAACAAAACCCCTATTGTTTAACCTAAAAGCAAATCATAAACCAAATTCCCCTCTATCTTCCCACCCTTTCTTCTCTCCCTCCCCAGTGTTTGTCCTACAAAACCCCGATCTTGAATCAAGTGTATATATAGTCTTCCTTATAAACCAGGACAGAACTGCTGAGCTTTGCTGGAAGAACTCATCTCATCTCTGTGATTAGTGACATTAGGCCAATTGCAATTAATGGATCCTTTTACTTTCTGTTTTAGTCAGCTCCATTTCCTATCCCTTTCCATTATTCTCAAATACAGTACCTATCTCCATCCTTGTTAGTCTACTGATGACTTCACCTTTATCAGGCCTGGCTTCCTCTCTCTTGACACCTCCACTGTCTATTTTCCTTCATCCTTTGTTTATCCTTTTCCCCATTGTCTTCATCAACAAAAGTCTTTCTGTCCAAGGTCCCTATATCCTAATGCTCATTGCTACTCATGCAGAACCTTGCTACATCAAACGTCTCTCTTCTCTCTAATTTATTGCTTAAAAGTCCGTAGTCTTCAGGAAATAAATACCCATGCCCCTCCCACTCTTATACAAAGCAAAACTTTTTTTCCTTCCACCTCAGACTGCTTTGTTTTTACATATTTTCCTCACATCTGAGATTCCCGAGTTAAGTTTACACTCAGTGTCTTCACTTCTAACCTGTCCACTGTCCAACCCACGATAGGCTTTGCTTCTGCCCCATTTCTTAACTGATTCCATCAAGAGAGGAAACCAGATGGCTTCTAAAATTATCAGTTCCAATGGGTGGTCCTTATCATTTTTGATCACTCAAGTAAGCTATCTAGTTAGAAGTACTGACCATTCCTTGCTTAAAACTCCCTGTTCCTTTGTTCTCTCTGACAGGGCTCTGCCCTGGATCTCCTACTACTTACCTGGTTGTTCTTTCTCTGCTTCCATCATCGGTTATATTTCTTCTACCTATGTTTAAGTTTTGCTGTTCTAAAGGATTCTGTCTTTTCTCCTACTGCTTTTCTCACTCTAACCACTCTGTATTTGCAAACTCATGGTTTTCACCAGAGCTACTTTTATCTCCAAAATTCTAACCCTAGCCCTTGCCTCTTTCTTGAGCTTCCAAATGCAAAGATATATCTGTTACCTTCCACTGGAAGGCCCCACAAGCCTTTCCTAGTAAGGTTGATGGAACGACCATTATCTCTGTTAACTAGTCACATACCAAAAACATTTCATTTTCCTCCTAAATGTTCCTCAGGGTGTTTGCTGCCATTGCTGCTATTTCATTAAGTGCCTTCTCTTTTCCCTGGGCTACTGTAAAGGTCTGATTGCCTTTAGCCTTGCCCTCTCTGATCCATTTAGTAAATTACTACCCCGAAAAGAATTCTTTAAAACACAAGTGTGATTGTCTCCTGCCTAAATCCCTTCACTAGCTCCCTTTTTCTTGTAGGCTGAGATTCGGTTCCCTTTATTACCTATATTATTCTCCATGACAGTCCTGCATCCTCAACTGCCCTTCCCTGAGTTCTGGAACCCATGAGCTTTTTTTTGGTTCTATATTCACGAAAAACAAACTTCACATTTTTCACATTTGCTCCTAATTGTAGAATGTTCTGTCTGCCTTGCTCTTCCTACTCACCAGGACCACAAACCTCCCAATTCAAACATCCCCTACACCTGAAAAGTCCTCCACGATCACACCAATCATCAGGTATGTGATTATTTCCTTTCCGTACTACTGTTTAGTTACATATGATTTTATTGTTTTACTGCTTCTACTACTGTATTGTAGTTGCTAATTTACCTTTTTAATAATGTGTGAGTTCTCTGAAGAGAACAACGATGTACTTCTCATTTTGGGGATTTCACAGATGGGAGCTCAGAATAGCATCAATACTGTAGTCATGTAGTATTCCTTTTCGTGTATACTTCCACGAGCTCTACTTCCTTTGCCTAACCTATATCATCATCGTCATTACTCTCACTTTATAAATAGAAAAACGAATACTCTTAGGAGAATAACATGCTCTCAAACAAGCAGTGCAAAATCACACCACAGGTCAGCAGTGGCAGAACTAGTATGGGGTGGGGGAGAGAAAGGCTACTTTTTTTCCGTTATGCCACACCCATTTATTTTGTAAACCTTCTAGATCTGGATTTTCATATCTGCTTAATTACTAAAGGTAATTTAGCACAGGCAGGGGATCATCAATATCAGAAATAGTAATAAGTAGCTCGAGTAGATTAAATGCCCATGTCAAAAGATTTATAGTGTTATGTTCTAATAAACCCTAACTACACACTGAATTTAATTCAGAAGATTATCCTCTAGTGGCCCTAGTTATTTCAGAAATAAACTTGTGTCGAGTGTAGGTAATAGGATAGAAGATTTTTTTTTTTTTTTTTTTTTGCCAGGTATCCATTGGCCTAAGTAGGACTGGGCTTTGAGTCTCTGTCCACTGTACATCTTACAGCTCCTTTCTTTTTGATGCCTCACAGTGTTGAACAACTTTGTGTTCTCTGTTTCAAAGGATAACTCCTCTGGACCGGTAGCATCATTGCACAGGTCATTTGAGTATTTAATACTGATTTCTGTGCTATTCTCTGTTGCATTTCTTCTCCGCTAAAGAAAAATAAAATAACTTAGAGTTGCTACAAATCTTCTCCACTGTATCTAGCAAAGCAGGTTTTGCATGCATGGGAGGCTATTCTGGCTGTTACTGTATTTTTTTTTTTTTTTTTTACCATTGGCCTCATTCTCACTGTGCCCCTGATTGCAACAAAGAAAAGGACTCCTTAGAGACAGGAACACCTCTCAATATGGAAGGGAAAAAACCAAAACAATAACAAAAATCTCATCTCAATATTTCTCCCAATGGCCTTAATCAAGTTCTGTAAGAAGATATGGGCTGTTAAAAACATTGCAAACATTTTCTTTTTTGATGTCTGTGAGTAATATAGTGTCCTTGCCTGGAGAAAAGAATCAGTACACCTCAAAATTACATTTTTGGGGGGTAATTTCTTTAGTGATGGGAATAAGCATTCCCATTCTTAACAAAGGCACTTTTGTTTTACGACTTTGTTCTGTAATAATGCTTAATTATGTGTTGTTTTCATAGGAGACTTCCTGTGTGCCAGCAAAATGGAACCTTTCTTTCTTAGATGACAGAGTCGCAGTATTAGAAGACATGTGCCAGGTAGTCTGCAAATACACCTTGTTGAAAGAAAGAGGACAAAAAGAACATTGAGGTCATTAGGAATACTCTCATTTCACAAACAGACAAACAGCAGGGAGAGAGTCACAGGGGGCGTTCCCCAAAGCCAGGCTAGAAATCACGTCTCCTTTATTCCCCAGTTGGGTACATGAACATACAATTGAGCTGTCCTCTTCTAAAAATTATTATTCTAAAATGAATCCAGTATTTAAAGGTGGGTGAATCACTTAATATATTTATCCAGCCATAGTTAAAAACATGTCACGTTAAGTCCTAACTTTGTCTTTTTGGATTCAATGTACATTTTGTTAGGCTACGATGCATTTACCTTAAGTCTACTTTCTAGTGCCAACTTTCAATCTTATTTTCCCAACATTATAATGTTAAAAACTGTACCATAACCAACAAGTTCTGTAGCTCATCCAGATACTTAGTTCAAAGAAAAAAAAAATGGGTTCAAAGGATATAAGTTAATTCTTCCATATCAACTTAGAACATGATGGAAAGTTCAAAAATTTTAGAAATGACTCATCTGTTGCTCCCCTGAGGCATCACTGAGGCATCAGGAGGTCCAGTACTCTGGCTCCTATGATATGTGATAAGATTTCAGAAAGGAGATTTTTTCCCCCTCTCTTTTTAGTTTGAAGAAACAGACTAGAATCACATTATGTATAGGCATTTAAAAGCGAAAAGCAAGAAAGAGCATATCTTTTTCTTCTTCTTGGGTACATTAATTAGTCTTTAGAAACAGAAATACATCGACTTACTTTTTGTTGACAAGGCACAGCTATATTTATGTAGATAACAGAAAATCATAGCTTTTACTAAATAGGGGGAAATTGGTCACATAGGAGAGCTGAAATTTTTATGGATTTATTGGTAGTGTTTTTGTTTTTTAAACTGAACAAGCTGTATACTACACAAGCAACAAAATGAGTAAAAACACCACCAACAAAAATAAACAATGACTAACAGGAACTGTCTTTCAGACAAGCAGAATTTAAAGTTAAATGCTTCATGTTTGTATTTGATAGCTTTATTTTATCAATTCCTCAGGATAGCTCTGCTTGACTGCTCACATCTGTCCTAAATCATAATTCCTATGAAATGCTTCAGGTGCCACCACCTTCTCAGGACAACACTGACAAATCTGTTTCATCTTGATTCAAATCTCTTGTTGGTGACCTTGAAAACAGAGGGAAGCAGGAGCATCTATCAAGCGCTCTGAATACCAATGTCATTGGACCCTGAGGATGTGAAAGCTCACCAGCAGCATGCCCGCGTCATCTCTCACACTTGACTAATCTACCCTCTACTGCAGTGCCAGGGTGATCTTCCTAAAAGGAAAATCTGATCATGCCTCTGCCTTGCTTAAAAACCTGTGTGTGGTTACCTGCAGTGTTTCTCATCCATTTCTACCTCCAGCCCACCTGAGGCATGTGACTCATCCTCAGCCTAAGAAGTCTGTGGCAAAGATTCTGGGAAAGCAATAGTTGTGTGTGTGTGTGTGTGTGTGTGTGTGTGTGTGTGTGTGTGTGTGTGTGTTTGTGTGTGTGTGTGTCTGTGTGTGTGTGTCTGTGTGTGTGTGTCTGTGTGTGTGTGTCTGTGTGTAGGGACTGGGCAGAATCTGCATCTCCAGGGTGGGCAAAAGCATACATAATTTGGAAAAACAATTCACCAGCAATTCTGATATCCCCTCTCTTACCTCTGTCCCTGCCCTCCTCCACCCCCACCATGAGAATAACTAGCCTGACACACAAAGCATTTTATGGCTCACCTACTACTCCTTTTTCACCTTCTTTCTCTCTATGACAGAATGACCACATACTGTTGTGCAGACTGTGTGCTGTACAACTATACACCTATATATGCTACCTTTCAAATCACCTATCCCACAAATATTCTGAACTTAGAATCCCCTAAAAATTCCATGCTTTTCTACATGCAGAGAATTGCATCACATTTACCAGGTGAATTAAAATGGAGTCTCTTCCTTTGGCCATTCAACAAATATTTGTTGAATGCCAGGCAAGTTATTGTTAAATTTCATACCATCAGGCCCCAGCACAGTTGCCAAGTATACAGTAGACATTCAATAAATGCTTGTTACATGAATGAATGAACAAAGCAAATACCTACTAATGCTCCACCCAGCACCACTGCCTTTATGGAAGACTTTTGCACTCTCTAGCCTTTAGTTTATCTTCTTTGGATCTTGTGATTTCCCTGCAAAGGACCTTTAATATTTTGTTGTCTTATTTTCTGTCCATCTTTCTCTAAGTCCTTGTAACTTCCCAAAAGGGTCACATCCTTTGTATACCTAGCAACAATTACAATACACAATACTAGAAAACATTACTTATTCTTGGAAAGATAAGAAGAAAAGATGATTTGTCTTTAGAAGATAGTCTGAAAAATACAGGATGTGAAAGATAGTTCACACCAACTATTGCTTAGAGAATTCCTTTGAGAGAAAGATAGATTATAGATACAAGAATGAAGCTGTACCTGGAACAGTATTTAAAAAGAGGGAGATTCCATTGAGAGTCAATAGTGCAATGAATAGGAGAGAAAGGAGAAGGGGGGAGGGAGAAGAAAATATCCTGAATAAATCCAGAATTAATTAATTATAATTATTCTCTTCATGGCTTTCTTCACAAATCTTCATGATACCTAAAATGCATTTAAAAATATATTGTTCACTATAGTAACAAATTGATCAAATTTTCACACCCTTTTTGTCTTTTAATGCTTAAGTGTTTGAGGTCACTCAGCACAAGCCCAGCTCTCATTAAGCCCTTCCCTACTTAGCTGGCCACAACAGCTTATAATTCTGCCCATTGTGTTAACTAACTGACTGCTCTTCATCCAAGCCATCCCCTTCAGTGACAGCAGTCTCTGACACTGACTGCCTCGACAACAAAACCCACCTAACCTTAGATCAGTTCAGCCTCCTGGGATATCATATGCTTCTTAATACTTCCTTGTCAATTCTGTTCACTGTGTTTTTACAAGCCATCATAACTTGAGTGAAAATATTTTTAGAATGCAGGCATCTGCTCTCCAGAGAAAGACTGTTAAATTAATTTATAGGACAACAGATTCTGTCGTCATCTAATATTATACTGAAATGGCATATGCTCAAAATTGGGTGACTGGGAATTCAGCTATCCGCCTAAGGTACCCTGACACATGGAGGAGTAAGATGGCAGGTGTTCAATCACTAGTTTGCCATTTTGAAAACCTGATACCTGCATTTTTCAGGTTAGTGATAAGGTTGCCTGTTAATAGGGCAACTAAAGCTCTGTTAACCACAGCTGACATGTGAAGACTTTTTAGGTGAAGGTTGGGGATTCATCTCAACCTTTCTAGCTATTTGAAATTATAAATGGTTAAATACTACATGAAAAAAAAAGATTTTGGAATTATCACTTTATTGTTTATAAAACTTCTTTCATATTTATTGTCTCGTTTTTATTTTCCTAACAATCCTTTATTTATTACTCTCTTTTCTTAGATAAAGCTTCAGAGAGATGAATAAGAGTAACCAGAGCAAAAGCTATCAATCGTTTTGTCTTTTCCAGACTGCCAAAATATGGTTACTACTAACTAGTTCCATAACCCTGTGACATTTATTTAATCTTTCTGTGCCTCAGTTTCTCATTTGTAAAATTATTATAATAATCCCCTCCTCCAAGAGTTGTTGGACAAAGATATGTGTAAGCACATAGCAACAGTGCGTGGCACAAATACTCAATAGTAGTCCTCCATTATTGTTGGTATTATTATTAAAACAATAATATTATTGATGTGATGATAATGATAGTCTTCTTACCGGTTTTATTTCATTTAATTCTTGGAGCAACTTTAAGTGTTTTGCATTGTTATCTACATTTACAGATGAGAAAATGTCACAACAGTAGCTTAGACAGGTTAAGTAAATTGCCCAAGGTCAGCTAGCTAGGCAGTCACCAAGGTTAGAGCTGAACCTGAGTCTGACTTCAAAGACAATGCCGATTACTACCTAACTTTACACCCTAAAAAGGGCTTTGCCAAGGGTCATGGTTGTCTGAGTTTTTATCTAACCTCTTCCGATGGACAACACTTCTTATCTTTAGGAATATATGTTGGCATTTTATGATGTCCCTATAATCAGGCTACATTATACAGCAAAAGTAATTCCATAGTAACAGCATTCTTAGGCCTTACTTGTTTTCTCTCTCACCCAAGGACTTACTGGATAATTAACCATGCTACTCAGAAATTTGTTGAGACTTTATAGAGCAAGGCCCCAGGGGATAGCAGAACCAGATGTGTTGGGGAGATAAGGAAGGACCCAGGTCTGGCCAGACCAAAGCAGAGAATAACCTTGATGGCAGCAAGTCTCCATATAACCAAGAAAATGATTAGCTGCACAGTGGTTGCATGCTGGCCAGCACAGAACTCCTGCTTGTTCCCCCTTCCTCCCCCTTGCAATTCTTCTACTTGGTTCAGAACTTCAGAGATAGTTTTTGGACATTGGTCCACAGTCTTTCTAGGTTTCCAGCTTCGTGAATAAAGTAAACTTTCCTTTCCACCTAAAACTTGTCTCTCAAGTATTAACTTTCGAGTGGTGAGCAGCTGAACTTGGGTTTTTCAGGGACATCTCCATTGATGATCACATTACCCAGTTCTGAACATACCTCAGACCTAGATCAAAGAAGGTGCTTAATACATGGTTGGAAGAATTTATCCAAATTTGAACCTGATTCACCCATACAAAACGTTAGAAATTAGGTTCACCCAGAGTAGCATACTACGAAAGAAAATGGTATAAGAGAGAAGTCCTATACCATTTAGAATACTTCCTCTTATTTCATTTCATTTTGTTACCTCACCTGCCCAGTGCTTGCACAGGCCAGTATTACTGTTCCTCTTGCACAGATGGAGAAATAGAGGCTTAAAGAGTTTAAGTGGATGGCTTATGAACATACAGCAAGAACACAGGTCTAGTCTTCTGATATCCGGTTTTGTGATTTGTTCTCTTTAGTAATAAACCATACACTGTGAAGATTGTAATCCTCAAACTCTCATTTGAAGGGTGAACTATTGCAGTGCCCTAAATGGTGACAGCCAGTCCTCCAGGAGATACATGGCCTTTAGTCAAAAATCTGCTGGCTATTGAGGCCAGCCAGAAAAAAACTTCTGACCTACTTTTGTTGTTTCTGTCTGGGGGAGGGGTTAGAGTAAGTACTTTGCTTCCCAGGCTCATTATAGACAGATGAGTCTTAGTAGCTTCTTTCTAGAAGCAAACATGAGAAGAAAAGCTGGCAGATGAATGTGACGATTGGTGGGCAAATGGTTCCATTTGCATGTCTGCTTGGAAATGTGTGTAGGAGCACTTAAAGCCGACAGCCAGGCAGTTCTCATCTGCTTGTTATGTAAGGTCTCCATTTTCCCAGCTCTGCACCAAAAGAGATTAAGAAGCCTTAGCTGCAATCTAATTACCGGTTTGCAGCACCATTTTAGACAGGGAAGGCAAAGTTATGATAAATATTTTATAGAACATTTAGCATAGTGAAAGCAACGGGGCAGAAAATGCTGGTGCTGGAAAGAAGAGCTGCCTGGAGAAAGGATTTGCAGCGAGTATGTACCCTACTGAAACGAGAATTCAATCACCCCAAAGATGCAGTAACTATTTAGGAAACGAACCTGGGCTGCAAGAGGCAATGAAAACCCATTCTTTCTGTTAATCAAACGTTCGTCTACTCAGTCTGAACTCCCATTCTCTCTCCTAAACACTAATACCAAGAACTAACAAACTGGAATCAGCACTGGGAGACTCAAAAGTTAACAGTTTGTGAGAATAATACACACCAGTCATTTCCAATCTGGTGTCTGTCTTCTGGGTCCTGCAAAGTAACAACAGTGTCTGTAATCCAGACAACAGAAAACTGTTACTTTGATGCTGTTTATAAAGTACCTTTAGCATATTGATAGATCCTTTAAAATGGAAAACAAAAATCTTACTAAATGCATTTGAATCTGTTATATTGACAAAATATTTAAAAACATGTCTCCTTCCTCTCAAAGTCCCATTCAAATGAAAGGCAAGGATTAAAAAGGTTATAAAGCCACCAGGATAAAAGGGAAATTGAGAGGATATAACAGTAGACAAGAAAGGTCAACACATTTTTGGGATATGGACAACAGAGCAACAAATCATCACCGACTAAGGGCGGAGAGAGCTCAAACTAAAAGCCCGAAATGACAGCTCCCAAAAAGAAGCAAGTCAGACTATGTCTTGAAATTAAGAAATTGAGGTTCTAGAATCACCAGGTACTCTCGGGGTTAGAGGAGAGACTCTGAAAAAAAAAAATTGGTTGAAAGTCAGTATAAAGATGAGTAAGTCCTCCGGATTTAGTGCTCTCCACTCCAGATTTGCCATGCCTGTGACTACCCCATAGGGCAAATGACTACATCATCACAGAAGGAGACTGAAGCTTCACTTTTGCAGAAGTTGAATTGAAGACACTTTAGGCTAGGGCATGATCCAGGCACAGGATGAAGAAGTGGATAGATATATGATAACACAAATACGGCAGTGTCTAGTATAGAACCCAGATGGTAATTCTATGGGTATTCTGTGTACGTTTGAAATTTTTCACAATAAAATAGTAAAGGAAAAATCCAATCTGTTCTCATCATCTCCACTGCTATCTCCCTAGTCCAGGTTTCCTTCATCTCACCTGAATGACCTCAGTGACCTTCAACTGTTCTTCCTGTTTCTGACCTTGTCCCTCAGTATATTCTCAACTGAGAAACTACAGAATTTTATTAAAGCATAAGACACCTAATGACACAACTTTGCGCAAAACCCTGCATGGCTCTCATTTTAAAATGTGTTTAAAATGAGTCAGTTATATCAATTTTTCCCCCCTCTCTGTAAAATTAGGTTTCGTTGGGTTTCCTTTGTCTGCTTTCTATTGGGTAGCATAGCACTTGGTAGTGTATAAAAAACTGCAGCTCTATTTCTAACATCCCTTTAGGCAGGAAAGGAGCATTAATCTTGTGTGTTAGACTTGCTACATTCTTTTAGGAGGTTGCCAGTCGCAGAGGCATGCGTGTGGTTAGTGTTCTAACAATGGGAACAGGCACTGCCAAAACCAGCAAGGCTTACCTCTGAGGTCCAGCACTACCCAGGCACTTTCCCTGCCTCTCGCCTCTCACACTTTTCCTTAGAAATTTTGCATTCCTGCATCTGCCCTGAATTCTAAACAGTCTGTCAGGTCATTTCACTGGGATTAAACTCCAGAGGCTTCCTAATGCCCTCTCAGTTCCTGCGTGGTCTGGACTCCTGTTACCTTTCCGACTTCATGTCTTACCACCGGGGCCTCTAACATGCTCTGTTACTGCCACATTGGCTTCCTTGCTATTTCTCAAACATGCCAAGACCACTCCACAGGCATGCTCCTGACTTGGCATCCCTTTTTTCTAGAAGACATTTCTTCGAGACAATTGCACAGCTAACTCCTCACCTCCTTTATATCTTCCTCAAATCTCACCTTCACAAAGAAGCTTACCATAACCGCTCTTTTAACATTGCAGTCTCTGCTCCTGGTATTCCCAATTTGCCTTACCCTGCCTTACCATTCCTTTTCCACCTCAGATGACATTTTTCACTTTCTAGCAAGCTCTAAAATCTATATATTATGTTTATTGCTTATGTGGTATAATTCCTCCCAACTGTCATTTTATATACATCGTATCAAAAATTATGGTATATGATTCATCATATAAAAATTTAGGAATTCAGCTGAATTTGAATTTCAGATAAACAATAAAGCACTCTTTTAGAATAAGTATGTCCCCTGCAATATTTGGGATGTATTCATACTGAAAAGTATTTGTTGTTTATCTGAAATTAAAATGTAACCGAGCCCCTGGATTTTATTTTATTTGGCAACCACAACACACACACACACACACACACACACACACACACACACATATTCACACACATGCACACACACGCACACATGCACACACACATGTACACACACATACATGAATGTAAGGTGCACAAGGGAGTCTGGGATCTACCATATTGTTCTCTGATATATCCTTAGCTCCTAGAATACTGTTTTTTTCATAATATATGTTTTTAAAGTATATGTTGGATGAATGAATGATTACACATTTTCTCATGATGACGTCTAAGAAAAAAATGGAGCAATCTGCAGAAGACACATGATCCAGGAAATAGGGGAACCAACATAAGAGCAAGTTAAAGAAATCTCAGGTGACACTGTGAGGCTGACCTGGGGAAAGGGAAGAAGAGGAAAGGCCGAGAATGAAACCAGCAGATGAACTAGCATATCTTCCTGTGACATCATCATGATGGGTTTTACAGTTCGCTAAGGGGATTTGGTGAGGGTTTGTTGGTCATACTTATGACAACAACATGAGACATTATTGACTTCAAGGAAAATAGAAAGTGTTACAAAAAGAAAAGTAACTGTGGCACACGACAGTATTTGCACGATCGTTATAGAGTAAATGCCGAATACTGATTTGACCAACATTGTGGCAAATAGGAGGAAGAGAAGTGTATATGTTTGGGGGGTGAGAGGGAAGCTTGAGATTTTCTAAATCGCAATCTTCCTACTCTGGCTACATTGAGGTTTATGAAGATAGCATAGAAAAATGTCTAAAATTTAAAAACTAAGAACAGCATAATTTTTGGTGACGTGAAGACAAGAGAAGAAACAGCTCTAAGAGGTGAAACTAGTTGCCTCTGGAGAGAACTCAGGAGAAAACAAGAGTGGAAAGGGAAGGAAAAAAGATGGTGCTAGTTTGCTGATTTTGGTCATAAATCTTATAGCACCATTTCATTAACTAAATACATGTATCTCTTTATACAAATTAAATTTAAAACTCAGTCCTTCTTCTTAAGAAAACAAGAAGAAAAATAGGAAAAATAGGAATTCTAAAGCATCATCATAGGAACTGTACATATTCCATCATCCAGAAAATTATTTTATTACTATAAAAACCTTATTCTTCTTTCATAACCTAGCTAGCAGACTCTCATATACTTTACTATATAAAAATGCAGTTTTATCTGAAACCACTACAAAATTAATGATGATCTTTTTCCCCCTTGACATACTTTAGGAATAGTAGATAAAGGAAGAGTATTCAGACCTTAAGTATAATGGGCTACCTAAATCTCAAATGAGTTTCCTAACATTTTAATAGTACTTAATGGTTTACAAAATCCTTTCTAACACCATTTCATTTTATCCTCGAATGTTACATTTTAAGTTATTTTCATACTACATGTATTTAGATTTTTCCCAACACCAAGCAAAACCACCATAGTAGCTTTAGATCAGACCATGACATTAACTTAGGAACACAAAGTTTTGTTATTTGTATTGTTTCCTTTTAGTTCATCTTCTCCTGTTCTATATTGTCCTAAAGGACAATTCCAGGGGTTTAAGGGATCAAAATAACATGTTTAGAAAGTCAGTTTAGGTTAACTATCTCAGCAGCCATTCTCAGCTCCTTCTCACTTTTGGTGTCTACTCTCCAGACTAAGATATGTGAATATTCATCTCTTAGCTTTCCTTGCAGTAGGGGTGGCCATATGACTCTACTGACCAACAAGTGGTTAGGAGATCCCTAAAAGGAAGCCATGACTAGCACCACTCCTCCCGCCCTTTCCCTCTTTTAAACACAGACACAATGTCTCCAGCTTGCAGCAGCCACCCTATGACATTGAAGGGAGAAATGTGAACAGAGAAACCAAAACACCAAGGGCAGCAGAGTAGAAGATGGGAAAAGCCTGTGTTGATGGACCAACAGCAGTAGTATCCAATCTCTGAACTTCACTGTATGTGAAATTTAAGCCACTACCAACACAGTTTTCTGTTGCACATAACAAAATGCAACTGAAATGTATCCAAAGGAAAACTAAGAGTGTTGGGAAGTTCAAGAAGGATTCCTGGAAGTTGATCCTTGAAGGCTGTGTATGTGTTTATCTGTCAAAGGAAGTTGGGGCAACAACAGGCAGAGGAGAACATTCCAGCCGTAGGAATCAAGTTAGTCATTGATGTAGAGTACTCTTTGCTCACTGAAGATGCTACAGGAGTGTATGTGGTGATGATGGTGAAGAAAACAATAAGGCCATGTCATTATACCAGCCTGGAGAACCAGGCAGGAGCCCTATAGGCCATAGAATTCTGGTTTCTAAATTCAATTTAAAGCCTTTCAAGGACCCTGAGAAGGGACATAACATGTTTTCATTTTTAAAATTTTGTTCTAGATGCACAAGGTACATCTAGAGTGACTAGAAGGAAAGGGAAAAAAAGAGTGGATACTGTAGTAGGCCAGTGTGGAGGCTATAATGCAGTGGTCCAGGCTAAAAGTGGTTGACTGGGTTAGGTGGAATGTGCCTGGTAAAATATTTTTTATATTAAAAAATTCCTTATTATAATTACTTAGGGTTTTTTTTTTGCCTGATCTCTTGTCCTATACTTCTCCTCCTTCTATCACAATAATAATCAAAATAATTATGTCTCAATCACCTCACATTATTTTATATCCCCCACCCCAGGATTGATGGTATCCTCTTCCCCAAAAATGCACCACTGATTAACAGGTGGGAATCGTATCTTCTTCTCTGACATCATGTGAGGTGGGTAGAGTGGGGAGCATATATATTCCCATTTAACAGAGGAGAAAAGTGAGACACAGAAGACAAACTGGCTGACCAAACATTTCGTCACTTTAAAGTAACTTCCAGAACAAGCTCTGAGATTAATCCTTGTATATCATGTTAAGTTAGAAAAACCTTTTGTTATAATTGATATATTATAATCAACCTTCTCTCTCAAGAACCTCTTCTTTTATTACCCAGCATAGAACTGAGTTATAAGCATAGGTAAAATATATTTCAGAGGTAAAACATATTTCTTTTCTGCTAATGAATTTTAGAGTGTATAAATTGACATGATTTTTTAAATCTAAGGACCATCCTACTGTTCCAGGAAGCTGGATTTTTCTTTAAGTCAGGAGTTGATTCTCTAAAAGTATCTGTCATTCTAGTGTTGATAAAATAACAATAAGGCCTAATATCACCCTATACTTCTCCATCTATCACAATAATCCAAATGATTATGTATACCTTCATCTAAACTTTTTCCAACATAATTCTAACCTACTTTTGAAAAACCTTGGGTTTACTAGCATTTTCTCTCTAGAAACTGGCCCCATCCTTAGCACACAGCAATTATTAAACCTCTCTATTAAACAATAACCAAAAATTATTGAGTAATTACTAATTAGTAGACTCTGTGCTAAAGACTGCAAACGCAATATCTAATTTAATTTTTACACTAACCTTATGAAGTAGAAAATAGAACTTAAAGATGTTAATTTATTTAATAAAAAAATTTAGTGACAAACTCAGAATAATTATTACATAATGTTACCTCTCCTGAATATATGAATAAGTGAATAAATGAATAACCATACTGATTGAATTTTCTTACAATTCACTGGGCATTGTACCATCTTTAAATTTATAAAAATCACTTGTTTATACATAATTACCACAATGTGCTTTTACATTAGTGGTTCTCAACCCAGGGGATATTTGGCAATTTCTGAATACATTTTTGGTTATCACAAGTGGGAGGGGGAATTGTGCTGGAATCTGGTGTGTAGAGTACACAGATGCTACAAACATCCACAGGATAATTCCACACAACAAGGAATTATCTGGTGCAATATGTCAATAGTGCCAGATTTGAGGAACCCCATTCTTTGTCATATGACTTTGTTTATATAAAGTCAAATTATAGTGAAAACATTCTTATAAAAAAAAACACACATGTTAATCATTTTCCTAATCTCAACACTAAATTCTTATTTTTCCTGACACTTGAGCTCCCTTTTTAGTGCTGTTTTTATTCCCATTAGATTACTTAACATGTAAGACTCACAAATTAAAATTTTACTATATGAATAATAACAATGATAATTGAGGTGCTGTAATGTCTACATTCATTTTTTCTTGAAAGACAGCAGAACTTTGCTGAAATTCAGACTGGGTAAGGAAATGTATACTGTTTCATGTTGCAAAGGCACCCTGATTGATACCTTTAAGAAAGACAAGCCATATGATCAGCAAGGTGCCAGTAAACCATTTGGCTTGGGCCAGCCAGCTATTCACTATTACATTCTTGAAAAGGTAAAAGGAACAAATAAATTCCCATAGACACATCTCAACATTATTTAACATCTGTTTCAAAGTAACTAACAAGGTACCCTGCTGTTTTCCAACCTTGAATATCTGTCAAGGAAAAAAAAATGTGCAGCAAAATTGCAATTATTAAATCTAGGCACGAGATGGCAGCAGCACACAAGTGAGTGGGTTTACCCTAGAATACAATTTAGTGCTGCACTGTTAAAATCCGATTGGAGCAAAAAAGTATGTTTTTTCCCAACATTTCTTACTGTTGCCTTGCATTTCTTTGACTAGGCTTAACATTACGAAGCAGCTTTTGTTTGCGGAATAAATCTACATTGCACTCTAGAATATCTGTATGAGAGTAATCTTTAGTACGCACATGTGTATGTATACATATATACAAATTTTATACATATAATTATGCATTTTATATTTATATAAGTTGCATATATTTTATATAATTGTATAAATTATTACATGCAATATATAATAATAATGAAGGTGAACATGACATAATAACAATAGCAACTTTCTATTAAACAATTTATGTCATTAATACTTTTAACAACCTTATGTGGAAGGTATTCACTTTCTCCCTTTGCAGTTTAATTGCCAAGGATCAGAGAGATTAAACAACTTGTCCAGGGTCACACAGTGTAATGAACTACAGGAACAGGATTTATGTTCTACATTTCAGAGAGCTCAGTCCATGAGCTTTTTGAGACCAGGGATCTTGTCTTAATTTCTATTCTCCCTTAGGAAACACAGACAAGTGCTCAACAAATGTGTTATGTCAGCTGTAAGAACAGCCTGCACCTATTTCATGGTGTTAAGGAAAAAAATTTACGTGGGAAAATAATGGCAATTACTGGCATGCATGCTAAAATGTGGATTACCAGGCCCCTATCCAGACTAATTTAATCAGAATTTCTTATGGAGAGTAGTTTTCTTAAAGTTCCCCAGTTAATATTAATATATAGCTATTGCTAAGAATCTATAGGGTAGTGACTATGGAGTGAGTTTTTAGTAGTTTTAGAAGCCTTTTCTCACTGTGTTTTGATAAGTCCTCAAAGATAGAACTGAAAATACCAAATAGCTATGGAGAAGTTTATGAATGTAATTGTTGGTACTGAAGGAGATACCAGTTTGTAGCTCGCCAACGCTGATGATGTCCCATCCATTTGTATTTTATCCATCTTGTGATTTTGTGATTTCAGTGACAGAGGCAGAAATCTATTTCTATTTAATTAAACGGCAATTTCACGAAGGTTAGTGGTAGATACGATTAGAATCATTTCTGTCCTACATTACTGATTATCTTTTAGGATCTCAACCAAATGTTTAAAATATATCTTGAGATGTGATTTATTATTAACATTAACTCTAAGTTATTATTATTGAACACAGATCCTTGCAAGTGGTAATCTTTTTACTGTATGAGTAAGTAAATAAATGGACAATGTAGACTGACTTGTTAAGTGATGAGATTCATGGTTGGAATTATTGGTTAACCTTCAAAAATCCACTTCAAGGCATTCTTAGTAGTCTCTACCAGTATTTCTATCTAGCCAATTGTTTTTTTTAAATAATAAAGATTGATGGCGACAGCTCAGATAAAGTTTTCCTTTTCATAAATTTTGTTTAACTCAATGATGTAAATGCAGATCTGTTTTCAAAAAATGAAAGTTTGGCAAGCTTTGTAATTGTTTTAACATAACTATGAAATATAATCAGGAACATTTAAAGCTAATCCGAGGTGGCTGCAAGAAAGGTGGCTTGCCTTTGGAAAAATACAATAATATAGTGTGTTTTGTGTGTGTGTTTTTTTTTTCTTGCTTTGCTTTGATTTTTACCAGAAGCTCCCCATGGAAAACTAAATTCTTTTGCAGGACTTATCCAAGAAGTCTGCCTTGCATGTACTGTACTCCTTTATATTCAGAAACAATTTAGATCACTATATACAACTCATAGTAACTATCAGCATGAAGGCACTTCCTGGATATGCTAACATGTTGACATGTTCCATATTATAATGCTAATTCTCCCATAAAAGTAAAATCATCTGTTAATAGTTTTTTCTTTTCGTTTCTGTTCTTTTTTCTCTTATCCTTTTTTCTCTTTTCTTTTCTTTTCTCTTCTTTTCTTCTTTTCTTTTCTTGTTTTTTTTTTTTTTTTTTTTGTCATTTATATTCCTGTAGACCCATCATCCTACAGAAGGGCATTTAGGAGGCTTCTTAATAACACTTCCAGTGATGGTGGTATATTATTTAGTACTTTAAATCACAGAGAGCTCAGATTTAAAATATTCAGTGCTGCAGATATAGTAGCAAAAGTAAAGGTAGAGACAGTCCCTAATCCATACAAATTGTCAAGGCACAGCTGTGGAGGTGACTGGAGCATTCCCAGTTTCCCAAGATACCAGCAAAGTCCTTTAATCAGCACATACATTGTTCTGTTCTGTATATAATATTGTTCTTGAATATTAAGCAGGTGATGATTCAGTGCCATCTGGCATTTCCTGGTCAAGCACAGCTCTAATACAGTAAGAATATGTCAGGAGTAAGAAAAAATTTTGTTTCCAATGAGGATAATGTGTCAGAATGAATCAGAGAAGCGAGGTGAGAATATGAAGGAGGGCAGAATACCACCCACTCAGGATGAACAGAAGGGGTTGGTAGGGCACCAAAAGCTTTGTCGCATTGATCTTGTTTGTCCATGCAGCCTATAAGGAGGTACTTTGAGTCGGTAGGTTGTTTCTTGTTTTTTTTTTCTTTTTTTCTTAGAAATTGTGAAGTGTGGGTCTGTGATACAATGAGTAGGCTGGGCTTAGTTGACAAAATAGCCACAACTTACACAGGTTACACAAGTCGTCCTTGACATTCAGAATCCCTGAAGATGAAGCATTTACAGAGTAACTTGGAAATTTTCTTTATTCCTTCCCGGTCCTTTTTGTTCTGTAAAAATGAGGATGTCCTTGCAATTTAACCACAGGCTTTTGCGTATATCAGGTTTACTGGAGCCTTCAATGGCCATGGCAGAAGGTGCAAAGCGGTCTGTAAATAATCTAACCCATGACCTCAGACCTTACAGTTGGGGGGAACACCTAGATGAAGAAACTAGGTAGAAAGAATATTAAGAGGAAGGTCTTAGAAATGAAGGCTAAATGCTCTTCCATGGGAGTGGAGATAGAAGATATGTGGAGGACCTAGACCACTTCTGAGAACACGCGTTCAGGACCTGATTGGATTCCCAGGCCCATGGAGGAAAGATACAGGCAAATTGGAGTGTGCCCAGCCCATGGCCAGGATGGGGAAGCATCCTGAAAACAAACCTCCATCCAGGAAGAAGGGCCGAGTGAACTCCTTAATCAGCTGCCACTTAACAGTTTAAGAAATTTCTACTATAGGCCAGGCTCTTAATATATAGCAATCTGGAAGGTGGATATTTCTATATATATTTTACAGATAAGGAAACAGGCTCACAGAAGAGCAGTGACTCACCAGACAGCACTATTAATTATGGCACAGCTGGGGAGGGAAAGTCTGAGTTGGTGGTGAGGAATATAAACTACCTAGAAAGTATCCTAGAGATCATCAATCCAATGATTTCTTTTTCACAGATGATGACAAGGAGTCCTTACATGATATGACTTGCTCAAGCTGGCTTTGCCCAGATCATCAGAGACTTAACTTTATTGAGCCTTCAAACAGTGCTTCCCCCATCGCTTCACAACTAAGAAACCCTTTTACTTTATTTTTCTTTTAAACCTTGTATTTTGATGGGATGAAGATGATAACGATGACAGCCATTCCTAATTAAGAGGCTACTATGTGTTCATTACTAGGCTAGGTATCCTCTCTAGTTCTCACGACACATCTGTCATAGATGTCATTAATCCCCTTTGTATAGATGAGGGATTTCATTCTCACGGTCCTTGCATGACTTACTCAAAGTGACGAAACAGTACCAGGGCTCCCTCTTATATTTTATCCTAAAATCTGCATTCTTTTTATATATCATATGGAGAGAATTTGTCTGCAAATCTTATTCATTAAGCAATAACTTAATACCCACTTGAATTAATCAAAGGCATATAAATGCTATGTAAAACAGCAATTGATTAATATAAAAAAATTATTAACCAGGGTCGAGCCTGGTTAGTACTTGGATGGGAGACCACCTAGGAAGACAAGGTGCTGTAGGCATAAAAAATAAAAAATAAGAGATTGTAAACTGACAAGGTCCTTGCAATCTGTGAGGTCAACCAAGAGTTGCCTCGCCTAAAAAAAAAAAGAAAAGAAAAATTATTATGTTAATTTGACCTAAAGTCTGATCTTTTTAAGGAAGATACAAATTCCATTTTGCTTTGGGATACTGAAATTAGATGATGAACCCCTCAACCCACCATTTCTATAAGTATGAGACCTGGGAGTCTAGATAGCTCACGGTAGAAACTATTTTGTTACATTATTGTAAAAAGTAATTCCTGCTGATTTTATGTTTCTGAACTTTACATTATACTGAGTTAATTAATAAACCTCAGGGAGTTTACTCACATATTTTTAGCTAAAAGCACTGATCAACAATTGTGATGTGCTTTCCATTAAGGTTCCCAATGAAAATTGTGAGCTGTTATAGGGGTTACTAATCTTTTCCGATAGAAACAAAGGCACTATAAACATGCAAGAGGTAATGAGCACTGTGCTTTTCTCTCTGAGAGAGAAAAATTACAAAAGACAAATGATAGATGGTGCTTGCTAGAAATTTTAATTAAACCCGTGAGTGAAAAATTCTGAATCAGGCTGCACTCATACATGACCTGCTGAAATAGCAGAGGCGGGGACATGCATCAGGAAATAGATATCCTGTGAGAGCAGCCACAATATTCTTGAGTTTCATTTAATCTAGCTCTCCATAAAGCCTAGCTCTGAAGGGCCTTGTAGGAGACCCCTCTAGCTCAGTGAATAATTCAGAACACAATGCAATCTGCCCTTGGTTGCTTAGTGACACCAGAGTGTAGACCACAGTATGTCTTTAGCGTGTGTGTTGTGTGCTGTCCCGTTTGTCAAAGGAGAATATGCCCTGCCATTCTGTACTGCTGCCTTTGCTGCAGTCATTAAATAATTAAAGCTTTGATGATTGAAGATTCCATATATATAATCATATAACTATGATTAAAGAATATAAGCTGTACACATAAATATCATAATTCCTCCTATTGCCTGCTTTACAAGAAAGACATTTAGGAGATTCATCTTTTCTCACCCATATTCCCACATGTCCCTGCGTCAGATTTTGACATGCATTTGGAGACTGGAGGAAGAACTTAAAACTTAAGACATAAACATGGTTCACTCCTGACTTTATCACTTGTAAATTGTCTGACTCTGGTTTGGTCTGTTAATTCCTCAGGTTCTCATCTGTAAGTCTATATAACTTTAGGGCTGTTATAGGGCCAAATGGCCTTAATTCAAAGTGCTATGTAAATAGTCAAAAATTAAATAAACATAAGATACTGTGACTAGTTTTTCTTTATTTATAAACATCCTCTCCTTTACCATACATCTTGAAAGTTAAAGTTTTATATAGCTGATTGAATTTAATCTTGAATCCAATTAGAATTAAACTTCCTGTAAGTCAATACACTTCATGAGAAAATCATGCTATTTATTAAAACCATCCTTGATACATTTGTCTCCTATATGAATTCTGCCAAAATAGCTAAATAAATAAATAAATAAATATTAAATAAATACCTCCTTTTCAAAAGAATATATCATTTTAGTATCAATAACTCTTGTGCCTTTAATTTGTATTTCAAATTATAGAATCAAAACCTTAAAACCAAGGTCACAATTAGTGCTTGGTGATCTGCCAAGTGGTCATTCATTCAGCTTAAGCTCAGTCTTTGTGGTGTTGTTTCTGACTTCCTGGGAAAGACTTAATGGATCCCTAGTTCCTCTTATCTCCCTCAGGAGCAGAAGCGACTTTCATTGGGCGTAGAGTTGCCTGGGATAAAGGCCACTTTCCTAGTATCCCCTACAGGTAGATGGAGTCAAGTGAGTCAGGAACTTTCCTTAAGTGGCACAGTTATTTTATCCCTTCTTCACCCTTTCCTTCGCATTTCTACCTGGGGCACAGCAGGACCATGTGTCTGACACCAACCACTAGTGAGGACAGAGTGTTGAGCTGGAGAAACCTGGAGTCCCTGAGGAATTTGAGGAGCAGAGTCATCAAACCAGCTCTGAACTTTCGTGATGGAGAAATAATGTTTTGTTTGTTTCTGTTACTCGCCACCAACTAATGAAACCAGTTTTCCACATCTGTGTTTTCAGAGTCCCTCAACTTTCAAAAAGCCTGCACTGTGTCTCAATGATACCTGCTTATTGAAGTGCAATACATTTGGCAAATACTTGTTATGCAACTCTCATATGCAAAACCAAGAAAGTACCAGAGAGTATGCTGTACTGAAAGAAGCTAGTCAGCAACTCTGACACAAGCCAGATACCACTAAGGTCCTTACTAGAGAAGAAAGAGAAGTGTGGGGTGTTTAGGATCTGTCTCCTTAACAGAGAAATGTGGGGAGGAAGAAAAGTTTGTTAGAGGAAGGACATAAGAGTAACGACTAAAAAATGAGATGTTAGGCAATGAGCAGAGAAAGGAGATACATTCCAGAAAGAGAAACGGTATTTCTAAAGTCTTTTGAGCAGGAAACAGCCTAGTGTGTTGAAAGAAGACAAGTCCAAAATGGCTAAAGCAGAACACGGAGACACCGGATGTAAGTGGAGAGGTGGGCGAGGCCCAAAACTTGTCACTCTATTTCCTATCATCTCACCATCACCTCCCTAAACCATGAGGATGGACAAAACATGAGAAAGATGAGAGTTCACAAAGAAGAAAATTCTAGGGCCCATTTTTCAGAATTTTCTTGTGGGCAAGGAGACAGAATTTAAACCATTCAGTGTTTCCTGATTCTAGGGTTTTATTTTTTCCCAAAAAAGGAAAAACACTGAAATGAGAAAAGATAACACTTAATGGGATCATTGTTTTGCCCTAGCTTATGTAAGAATGAACAGACCAAACTAAAACATGCAAGTCATCCCTCTCAACAGAACACTTCTTGTTCCCCTCTGTTTCCAATCCTTCTCATTTACAAAAATAAATAAATAAGTGTAACTCTCCTCTTTGACAGAAGCTGGCTTCTCAGAATTTTTTTGTTTCCTACATAAGGAAATATTAATGAATTCCACTGAATAAATGTGCACACACACTTTTAACATCCTCCATGGTTCTGACAAGCGTTAAGAAAAGGCTGTTTAAAGGATTAAATCATTCACAGAGGACACTAGAGGGCAGGTATCCTTTTAAAATCGGCTCTAATTTCCAGCCAGACATCCTAGCAGGACCACTGCAGGTATGCATGCCTAAACTGGTCCCATTTTCCAGAACTGATCACATATAAGGGCGGGGGGGGGGGTCTGCTACACTGCTCCTCAAATAGGCCAAGCTTTATACTTGCTCTTTCTGTTACCTCTTAACTGCTTTCTCTGCTCTTCTCAAGCTTGGCTTCTTCTCATTTAGGTGTCACTTCAAACATCATTTCCTTGGAGAGGCCACCTCTTTGAGCTTTATGTAAAGTAACTCCTCCTGAATTTCCTTACTCTGTCTTGCATCAAATGTTTCCTTCTAACGCTTACCACAACCCAAAGTACCTTGTATATTTGCCTATTTGAAAACAGTCTATCTCCATTAGAAAGTATACTTTTTATAAGCAGTGACCTTGTCTTATTCACCTCTCTATTCACAAGGAGCTAGAAAAGAATTTGTGAAGTATCTGCCGAATGAATAAATGGTCAGTGCTTTAAAATGAATATTATTATTATTCATATTACAGATGACTCACCAAGATTTCAATTAACTTGATCAAGGTTATGCAGCAAGTCAATGGCAGAATTAATTGACACCAGAAACTCTTTTAAGCTATAAAAGCTTCTTCTCTTAACTAAATTCTTTTGGGGGAAAAAAGTAATTACTTTTAGGAAAATATTCATTTTTAAAATTCTAGTTTCTTCTTTGCTTCTTCTATTATATTAATTTTCAAACAAATCTACCCTCAAAATACTACTTATATTGTCCATTCTTTCTATTCTTTCTGCCATCATTTTAATTAATGCTCATATCCTATGAACAAATGGAATGACCTCCTAATTAAGAGCTTTAGTTTCTTCCTGTTCCAACCTATAATTCTATATACAAACCTCTGCCAGATTAATTACCTTAAACTTTAATTTTATCATCTCCAACTGATGTCTAATGCCTTTGGGTTAAATTGTCATTTTTTGCCTTTATATTCAAGGCCCTCCATAATTTTCCCTCATCTACTTTTCTCACATACTTCTTATTCGAGCTCTCTATATTATCTCCAGGTAAAATGGTTCTCTCACTATTCAAACATCTTGAGTTCTTGCTATTCCTCTAACATGCTCACTCTAAAATCCTCCAAAAGCCATCTCCCACATTCAAATCCTATTCATTTCTCAAGACACTAGTAACTTTCCAGTCTCTTTGAAAACTTACCAGATGAATCCAATGCACACAGATTCACCTGTATCTAAGTCCATCAGTGCCTAGAACAGCGCGTAGCTCACTGTACGTGCTCAGCAACTCTTGCCAAATGAATTACTTGAACTATCATTGAAACCACGTTCTGTCTTATGGCACCTTTTATTTTATTTGAGCTATTACTCTTGGGTTCTTTCTCAACTGGATCTTTGAGTTCTAGGGCCATGACACCTACTAGCTCCTAGACAGAAGGTAACACCTATTACCCAACAGATTATTCCACATGCTTTAGCCAAGTGAGCCAAATGCCATATAGTATTATGATAAGCTTGTCCTCCCTAATTTGTTATATGGCTCAGGTTTTAATAACTATGCTTAAATCAACTAACCCTACAGGTCTTATCAGAGAGACCACTTGAGATTCAAAAGTATGTCCCTCCTTTGTTTTCAGTTAATGTTTTTACCATCATTGATTCATTGTGAAAACAAATTATTATAATCATAGCCACTTCTTGTTGGAAACCTAGCTGCATTTTTTAAATTTTTCTAATCCTCATGAAATGATAACCCAATAGTTGTGATGTGCCAACAATATAAGGGCATCCAGGATAGAAACCAGTACAAAACACATCTATACACTTCAGGGTAACATATACAAAAGAAATAGTGACCAGTGTTACATTTTCTCAATGCTATGTATCATTATTTAATAAATGGCATGAAAATTCACAGGAAGTACTTAGTAATGAAGGCTGAGGCATTACGGGAAGATACCTGAAACTGCCTTTAACAACAGTACAGAAATTACTGACCCCCTTGTACACATTGGACTGTTCTATACAGTCCTGACCTTCTATAAATTTGTAAACTATAACTTAACCCTAATAACTTTACATATATTTTTGAAAGAAAGACAAATGGATGAAACTGACAACTTGTTTTTTAATAACTTGGGCATTGATTTGATCCACTCACAAAGAGGTCTGTCCCAACCACTATAGCCAAAGCAGTCACATCCAGTACCACCCTTCCACTTTATCCCGTCCTTCTTATTAGTAAATGAGAAAAGTGTAATGTCGAGAGTCAGCAAAACATGGCAATAGGACAAATCCTGCCCTATCTGATTTCTGTAAATAGTTTTATTAGAACACAATTATTCGTATGGCTGCTTTTGTGCTAAACCAATAGACTGAGTACTTGTGACAAAAACCAAATGGTGCACAAAGCCTAAAATATTTCTATCTGGTCTTGTACTATCTAATCCTTGATCTATGTGTTTATTGTCTGCCTCCTTACTTACGGCATATGAAATGAGACTGTTTTGTTTACTGTTCTAACCATAACACTAGTGCTTGGCACACAGTAGGTGCTTAATATCTGTTACCATTCACAGAATTGATAGAAGAAGGGATATTGTGTTAATATGTACCCAAAGTTCTGAACTCGCCACACATCTGGAATCACTGCCTTCTCATACATATAATGAACTCATGTAAAGAAATTTGTAAGTGGCCAAACAATACTCTGGAGGAGTAGTCCTGAACCAAGGAACAGTTTTCATAGAAAGCGCCTTGGTCTTACTGCCAGGCTTATTGGGGGCAGAGCACTATATTTTTATTTATATATATATATATATATATATATATATATATATATATATATAAATTATAATATATAAATTATAAATATATATATTTACAGCCCTACTATGCTAAAAGGATCATGTCCTAAATCATCAGGCAGACTTGGGACTGAGAATCTGGATAACATCTGGAGAATAAGAGCTTAGAATAACAACTTTCTGAAAACTTGTTCGTAGGAGAAACAGCCTGTTTTTTTTTTTTTTTTAATTTATTTGACTCATTAACTGATATTACCAAGGTTTTTTTTTAAATCTACCACATTTGTAAAATACAAAAACACCATTTCCCATCATTCTCTTTTAGTTTGTATGAGTAGCTTACAACTTTATCTAATGGTAAAATTCTCACCAAAATGACTCTTTATTAACAAGTGGAAATTCTGACCTATTGAAACTCAGCCAATTTCTCTATGCCAGGCAGATGTGTCAGAACAAGCCAAAATTGACACTTTGCTTTTTAAATATTCTGTTTAATGGCAACAGATAAGCTTAAATGTTTTAATTTAAAATAGTTTATGTACCAAGCTATAAAGCCTCATCCAGTAGGTCATAATATGTATCATATCTGGAATTTTTATCAGATACCTCTCTAGGTTGACCACCATTGTCATAACCCACCCACTTCCTAATATAGTTGGGTGGTATTCCCCCAATTTTTCACCTTTGCAATTCATTCTCTATACTTTGGCCTGAGTGATTGAAAATGTAATTTACTCACGTCTCTCTGCTTCAAAAAATCCTGCAGAGTCTCCATATTGCCTTCAGGAGAAAGCCAAAGCAGGTGGCCCATTATGAGTTGACTCGAGTGCCTGTCTACCTCATGTCTCCCCTTGCCAGGACCTTGCATTCCCTCTCCTACTCTTGCCCTTTGCTCTGAGGGCTGCACTTCTAAGAATTTTGTTACTGTGTCTTTTTATCTCTGCTCCCTTTCATTCTTTTCTCTCTTCCTTTCCCTTTTCTCAGATGCCTCCTCCTTAGTGTGCACAGTTTCCTTTCTGATTCTAATGGAAACACTGTCCCTTCTTTTTGTTTGACTAACATCCTTGAGTCTCATCTCAGATTTCTTTCTCCTGATAGCCTTCCTTGATTCCAGAAGTCTGAATGAATAGAAAAATGCTGTGATAAGTAACACTATTAAGAATTCAACTCCAAGAAATGTATCACATGAAAGATTAATGAAAAATGGAGCTTAAATTAAGCTTTAGTGTTTCCTCCCACATGATCTAAATTCTTAAAGTCAGTACTTCCCCAATAGTTTTTCTTTAAAGACTCACCCTAAAATCAAAGAACTGTGACTAGGGTTATCAGAAAACTGCATTTCTGACTAATTCAGTTTGTGCCTTCATAAAATACACTTACGCAAAAGAAATAAATTACTTTTAAGAGAAGCAAGGAGAGGTATGACAATTTAGTGAAAAAAATACAGACACTCATAGTCTTTGAACAATGAAAACTGTCAGGCAACATCATCCCTTTTAACCAAGTGACATCTAAATAGTGAAAAAGCAAACTTTGCACCCAGCCAGCAAGAGTTGTTCAGTCAAACTTGGTGATAAATGGGGGTCAAGGCTGTCATAGCCAGATTAGCACAACAGACTTAGGTTTCACCTTCATTTAATAGTAACTTGCCTCATAAGTCTTTATGCAATGTCTTTCAACAGGTCCAAGGAAAAGTATATCTGATGTTTCTGCACCCTGACTTGGTCAGGTACTCTGGTGTTTTATAACATATGTTCAGGTTCGTTAAGAAGCTTTTAAAAATTACTTTTCAGGTACAAACCTTTTTCTCCTGCTTGTCAGTTACTAATGTCAATAACCAGTTAAATTATATTTCATTGTCAGAATTATTAGTGTATGACCAATTACTTAAATTTTTAAGCATGATCTTTACAAAAAAACAAACAGAGCTTTGCACAAAAATTGTATCCTCAAGATTTCGAATAGTTCATTGCACATGGCACACGGTTGTATTTTGTGAATGAATGAAGAAATAAATTACAGATAAATAAAGGCATTTAACAATACTGTTTTAGAAATTTGAACTAATTATCATAATGTCATTTCAAAATACACTCATTCTATTTAAATAATTTATAAAATGTGGCTTTTCTAATAATTATTTTGTATTTATGTGAAACAGAGAAGACATTCAATCAAGCTATTTTTTCTAGATCATAATTTATTAATATTTAAAAACTAAAATTGAATCAACCCTCCTATGTACACACAGGGCTGCAAATCCAAGTCCTATTTAGATCATAATTTATTAATATTTAAAGACTAAAATTGAACCAACTTTCCTATGCAACCTCAGGGCTGCAAATCCAAGTCCTATTCCATTCCTATCCTCTTTAACCTATATTGTACCAAAGTAATAAATCACACACAATAGGCAAGGCACTGCTGATATGTCAGAGGTTATGTATGGTGTCAGGAGCAGAAATTTGGGGCCATGAGGTTCCAAATGTGTTAAACCACAAAGGGTCATTTGTACAATAGGAACACGAGGAAATATTCTGAAATTATATGTTGCTTCATTTTCATTCCACAAGCATACTATCTTAAATATTTTAAAGTGAAGATTAAGATGATAGTGCATATAGAAGCTAAACCAAGGTTTACACTTTTGAACAATTTTAATAATAAGCTTAATGAAGGAATGTTCTAGAGCATGGAAATAGCATTCAGAAAAGACAAAAATACTAAGTTATTGCCAGATTGATGTTTTTATAACATATTATCAGAAAACCAAAGGAGAACCACCATTTTAATACCTCACTGAAAATAAAAGGTAAATTATTCACTTTTTGGTGCCCGACTACCCTCATGTGTTTGGAAGCCAAGGCTCCACAGTGAAAGCAAAGTGAAGAGGCTTTTCCCTTAATTATCTAAGTAATTACCTTAAACGTCTGCTTTGCTTTGGCTGTGGAGACATAGTCACAACCATGAAGACCCTACTGAAACAAGAAGATACGAAGTCCATAAAATGCTCTCCATCTCTGTTGCAGAAATGCACACGAACATTACCTGAAAAGGCAAACTGTGATCTTTTATAACAAGATTAAAGAAAACCTTTTTTTTTCCAAGTTACAATGAGAATGACTATTATATTTTTTTATATCCCACAGTGAAGGGAAGTTTTATTGCCTAATAATCCACACTAAATGATAACTGAAGCATATATAGTCTGAGAATAATTGACTATGTTGGCCATTGGCATTTTAAAACACAAATGTTAGAATTATTTATTTGCTGAGATCTTTGGTTTCCTGTTCCTTGCTGAGAATTCTTACTATAAAAAAAATAGATACATGTAAGGAAATAGTTTTGCCTGGGAAACAATCAAATCCATATTTTATTTCCACAAGAATAACATAATAGACTTTAGAGAATGTCTGATGTATTCCTCAAGAAAACTGTTAAGTAAATAAACTTATTTTCAGTGTGAAACTTCCTACTTTGGGGGATATCCTGCCATCTTGTTCTGGCTTCCCTGGTACCCGTTCAGCACACTGATGTTGCCCACTTGTTTAATTCAAGGTCCTAAAATTATATTTCCCTTTCAGAGAACCATGTGATACATGAGGCACTCTACCACTTCCTTCTGTTGTAATCAGAAATGTATTTATGCGGTGTTCTAAGCTCTCATTGGTTACATACTCATAATAAAACACCTACTTCAACTAAAAGGTGATTTGTTGAAAGTCCTTCAGTCAGAATTAAAGGACATGCCCCAGATTCTCTGCCTGAGCATTAGGGTTTCAAAGTAAAGTCAGCTTTGGGAAATGTTTTTCTCTCCCTTACCATCATTACATACTATTATGGCCGTAATTTCTTTATCTGCCAGTCAAGGCTATCTCCATTTTTATCCTTAGCATATTTCATCTCCACATTTCCTCTAGTTGACATATATAAATATGTTATCCATCAAATCTATGGGTAGTATACCTGAGAGAAAATCCTATTCAATGTTTGGTGCCAAGATGTCAACAAAATTCAGAGGTTTGTAAAATTCTTTCAGTGCACATTGTAGGATTCCTTTTGTTATAAGTTGCTGAGTAAATACAGAAGAAAGACTACATCTCCAAGCTTGGATATGAGAGACAATCCTCACTTTGCTTCTGAGAACATTTTTAGTTCCTTGTCATGTTGACTGTAGGTTGTTAGGGAAATGAAAGGAGGTAGAAAGGTGTTTTGCTAATATCACCATGAGAGAGGAAGTTTGTGATTTGTACATTGTAGTCTCAAGTGCTTCTTTGTGTAAGGCTGAAGCCCACTTTAGTCTTAGTCCTATCAGGTGGGTAGGTAACAAAACATTAAAAAAAAAACCTAAGGTTTTGTGGGTCATATGAATTTCCACAGGTTTTCTATTAACCTATGACCTCAAATGACCAAAAAAAGTTCTAGACTGGGTACAATTATCATGGCTAACATATTGGTGGATGATGACAAATTAACGTGTTACCATCTGAGTGCTACAGTTTCAGAATGAGATTCTTAGAAATGTTATACCTGATATCAAAGTTAGACCAGTTTTAAATAAGATCTGCCCTTTACCAGGCTTCAAGTGAGGCCTCAGTGAGACAATCCAATTATTTCTGTCCCACATATTCTTCAAGACTGAATTTCAAGAAGAATATGACAGATGACTGTGTTCAGAATGAAAGTTAGAGACTGTTATCCAAGGTGTCAGTTTCTGGAAAAAATGAATAAATAAAAAGTAGATGGTAGATTAAAAAAAAAAAAGGATGACAGAGCTCTTTACATGGTGATCTCTCAAATTTAATTTTTTCATGGCGTTTATAGTCCCCTAAAATTTATCTATAACACAAAATGGAGTATAAGAACTTTGGGATAGAGAGAAAGTATTTCTCCACAATAGCCAAGAGTATTAGAAAGACAAGATGTGAGTGTGGTGCAGGAGGATTAGAAGTTAGCAAGAGAAGCTAGTGTATAAAAGAAATGGCAGTGTAAGAGAAAACTGCAACTAGGAGAAAAGTAATGTAATGTAATGATTTCTTGCTGGTATTCTCTTAGGGAAATAGGGCAACTATCTCTAAATAACTTGCTGAGATTTTTTTTTTAGTAAATCAGGATTTTCATTACAAAACAAATTAAGAATATATTTTAAGGCCAATATTAAACCCAAATCATTATACCTTATCCCTCCCCAAATCTACACAGATTTCCACAAGGTCTTAATATTCTTCTAACGAGATGGCAGGAAATGGCAGAAAATATCCTATAACAACACACAACCAAGCTTCCACTAAATGTGTCAATACTTATATAATTGAAACACACCATTCCAGTGAACAAAAATTTGTTGTGAATCAGTAAGGCTCCTGCTATGAAAGGCTTGGGAGTTAGGTAAAGAAAGGAGGCACCTGCTTATTCCAAGACCAAGATACCATGATTTTATTGAGGAATTGAAATGAAAAATTTCAAGTATTAGAGAGGAAATGCAGTGCAAAATGACCGAGTTTTGCAGAAACTTAACTTGTTAATTTTATGAAAAGTATAGCACTAAATAAATGAGTGCTATTTTATTAAGTCCCTGTTTTAATGGCAAACTTTCCATCATGTTTGAGTACATTCAAAACAAACTCAAGATGGCCAAATTTGCAAAGTATGTTTCTTAATGAATCTGGCTGCATCCTATTTATTCAACTTAATTCCATGGGAGAACCATATATAATTTATAATGAAAGATATTTTACAGGTTGCTAGAAGGCTCATCAATAATTCAGGATCACAGCCCATATGTAATTATTTCATTTCTTTCCCTTTTGCAAAAAAATCATTCACATTTTGATCATTAAACACATTCACATTTATAGTGGCATCGAACATATAAACCAAAAAATATTCTTGTTGAAAATACCACAAAAGGAAGGAAGAGAAAAATCTTATAAATTTTACAATTTCACATACTATGTGGTGTCTACTTTGTAATGCAATGCAAATGATCTTCAAATCAAAACCACAGTAAACAACTGTTTTCATTTTCACTAAGATAAAAACAAACTTCAAAGGAAAGTTTTACTGTGTGAAATTTAAAATATATGAAATTTAATATGTAAAAATGTATAATATGATTTAACCCTGGATCAAAACTTACTAGCTGGATTTACTTGGGGAAATTGTTAAATCTCTATTATCTGCAGTTTCCTCATTAATACGATATGTAAATTTACAGTCACACTGATTTCTCTCCAAGAGTAGTAATAAAATAAAATGAAATGATATGTAAGTGAATATACTTTACAAACTATATAAAAGTAAAATATTTTCTACGACCCCTAACTAACAGGATAAATGTTAGTTTAAAAATGTTATTTAAAAACTATCTGAAATTCCTTTTTAGAGAACTTGCTTTTCAAAAGCCTTAATTGCTATACCAAAAGTTTTCAGTTTATGCTTTGTCATAAGCTTAATTTAGACCCTTTCATAAAAGTATAAAAAGGTACACGAGACAATTTCACCTCCATACCCCACCACAACATGTTCAGAAATCCTTTCATACATAATCAAATTAAAGAATTTAATCTTAACTGCATAAAAGCAAATTTAAAATATATATAATTGTAGTAAATTGAGAGAATGCCTTAGTTTTTCCATTTCCAGAATAATTTCTTTCTTCTTTTTGAGTTTGGTGAAATTATTGAAAAAAAAATCAATAAATATGTTGAACAATGTAAAAATGATTCTGGTTGGTTTTCCAAAAAATTTTTTTCTGGAGGGCAGTGTTACCATTTTGTAAGGCTCTTTGTTTTCTGGATACTTTCTTCTGACTCTCCAATAGGATTTGGCCATTAAATTTAACGTTTTCAAAGCACACCAGCAAAGGAATAAGCAAATTAGGAGCTATACATTAAGTACGGGTAAATTAACAAATGTCGAAAGGTTGAAGCAATACTTACAACATGACATACTAAAAGACTAGATATCTGAAATAGAGTGAAAAGCATATGCTGTAGTTAAAGCCATGGGCTCTGAAATCAGATATGCTGAATTCAAAGAAAGGTTTTGACTCAGAGCTGTGTGGCCTTTGGCAAGTAATCCATTTCGCAAGGCTTGGTTTCCTTACTGTTTAAAATGGAGGTAACAGTGGTGCGTTTTTCAAAGCATTTTGAGGGCTAAATAAAAGAATTCAAGGGAAACACTTAGAAAAACACCTGACACACAGAAAACATTCAGTGAGTGTTAAATAGTATATGTAATAAAATGTAGACAAAATAAAAGTCTTATTTTTTAACAAAATTCTTGTCTAGGGTTTTAAATTTCAGGCACACAAAAAAATCAACTTGAGATCTCTTTTAAAATCAAAATGCTAAGTCACTAATTCAACTTTCTAATATTGTGCCTTTTCACTACACACACACACACAAGCACACAGCACACCATAATATATATACACACATAGACATATATGTATGTATATAAGTATGTGTGTGTGTATATCAATAGATGATGGATGGATGGATAGATAATAGATGATAGATAGATAGATAGATAGATAGATAGATAGATAGATAGATAGATGATAGATAGATGATAGATAGATAGATAGATAGATGATAGATAGATGATAGATAGATAGATAGATAGATAGATAGATAGATAGATAGATAATAGATGGATAGATAGATAGATGATAGATGATAGATAGATAGATAGATAGATAGATAGATAGATAGATAGATGATAGATGATATATAGATGATAGATGATAGATAGATAGATGATAGATAGATAGATAGATAGTTGATAGATAGATAGATAGATGATAGATAGATAGATGATAGATGATAGATAGATAGATAGATAGATAGATAGATAGATAGATAGATAGATAGATGATAGATAGATAGATAGTTGATAGATAGATAGATAGATAGATGATAGATAGATAGATGATAGATAGATAGATAGATAGATAGATAGATAGATAGATAGATAGATGATAGATAGATAGATACATGGAACAAATTTATTTTAATGGCAGTGAGGCTATAGCAATGTAGAAATTAGGAATACAGATTATAAGATCTATCTACTTCCTCAATAAAGCCATTTAATTTTCCAATGCTTCTGTAAGTTTAATTTTGATTTGGGGCTAGTGAAAAAAAATTGTCCATTTATGCTAGATACAAGGGGAAAGAGAGTCACAAATTTGTTGCACAAGTTAAAGGCATGATAAACCTTGCTAATCCAGGTGGAAATGAGTAAAAATGTTTATCAGGTCAGGTTAAAAGTAGACACTATTTTTAAGTCTACTGGTTGCTAAGTGGCCAACAGTAACACATTCTCAGGGGAAAAGTACTTGGTTTTGAGCTCTCATTTACTTATTGTTCTTCACACTTAACATACCTCAACAATTCAATCAAGAAGTGAATTCTCTAACATAAATAAGAATACGGAGAACTGCTCATAAATATTAGCTAATGTTTCCATTCTTGTAAGTGATATCAAGTTGCATTTTTCCCTTAACTTTTAAAAGTGGTGTCTTTGAGAAAGTCTAGTTTAAATTTTTCTATGTTAAAAGGCTTTCAACCACCAGGGATAAATCTCAGAAAAATAACATTCTAACAGTTGATTTTTTTACAGCAATCATTAGTCATTATTTGCATTTATGCAAGATATATACCTTTCTCAGAAAGAAAAGGTTAAGAGGACTTATTAACATTTACAAAGTCCCTTGAGAGAGGTGTTACCAAGGTGTAAATTATACCCATATTATTAGCCCAGCCTCATTGAACATGAGTGGATTACATACAAATGAGAGTATCTTTAATGGAATAAAAATATTATTAAAGAGAGATTTAACATCTGAAAGTATAGTATTTAAATATATTTCAAATACTATTGCTTGTTTTTTCCAAATTAGTGTTCTTTTGAGGTAGCTGGGCAAAGAAAGGGACCCAATGGGGAAATATTCACGTGCTAACAACAGCCATGTTTCTATCACCACGAATTTGAGCACTATACATGTTGTCTGAAATTTTACATACATAAGAGGGAAACATGGCCATATTTTTTCCAACAAACGTATATAAGCCATTAATAGTTCTGAAAGCATAATCACTGCTCACATTAATTTCTAAATTAGAGGAAAGGTTTATACTAATGTTTTTTAAAAAATGAATTTCCGACATTCAGCTGCTGAGTAATGGCTGTTGGTGCAATGTTTTCAGTAAGATAAATGGAGGTTTTACTCTGTTTGCTACTTGTTTAAAACTCCTTTGCATTTTTATACAACAACCCATTTTTCATTACCAGGAAAGGTATGCAATTTAAACCATGCTACTTTTTACTCACAGTAAATCAATATGTGTCAAAAGAGCAGAAGAGAAAGTAATATCACTGGCTGTTGGACCTTCCCTTCCAGTGACTCCCAGAAGACACTGTTATTTCGGTTGCTATAGCAACAGAGCTCTGGTGTCTCTTTTGCTTGGTTTGTTACGTAATGTGTTGATTTTTATCACTCAGGTATAACCCTGAAGAATTTTTATGGTAAAGAAGAAATTACAATGAAACAATAACAATGTGTGTTAAAGAACATGACTCCATAACATTTCAAATCCCTGTGCTAACTTCCAATTAAATTATTCATTGTCTTTTTGCTTCAGGCTCATTAGTCACATTTCTTAAAATGTGAAAGAAAAAAAACCCTAGACCATTAGGGTGATAGCATGGAACCTAATATGGTTTTACCTAACTGTGAAGGTCTGCTATTAAAATGTCTTGAAATAATATTAATGCATTTAAATACCTACAATTAGCAAGAAGACTCAGCAAGAGTATACTGGCAATATAAAAGATTTATCCTCTAACTTCTATTAAAAAGAAGTCAGGACAGATAACAATACGTCTTATGATATATAGAGGTCTTATTGGTTTTGCCTATTAAACAAGATAGGCATCATAAAGCATTTTAAACAGTGTCTGTAGTACCAGTAAACACCTAATAAACACTACTACTATCATAATCCAGTTAGGCAAGCATATTATATCCCCTTCTTTACAAGCAACTCAATAGTGAACAGGCTTGTTTGTCATTGACTCTTCATCCCTGCTGCTCCCAGTAAATGAGCGAGCTTTCATTCTGACATTCACAAAAACCATCCTACCCCACAGTAGACTTTGCTCTACTAAAGTGTTAAAGTAGCTTTCAAAATTTTTTGCCATCACTAAGGAAGTTGATGCGATTTTTTCCCAGTAAACCAATCTCAGTTTCTATAAACAATACATGCATAGATTTTACCGAAAGAAAAATAAAACACCAAAAAATACCTTGAATGTTAAATATGATATGAATTTGTTATTCATAAACATAGACATCAAATTATTTGACCAGATCTGGAAGACCTTACAGAAATAAACATATATTTTTGCCTAAAGATATCATGTTATATTAGAAGGGTAAGTGTCAAATTAATTCATTATGTATTTTGTCAGTCCTTCTATTATAAAAAGGAATAATTATTTAAATAAGTATAACCCTTTGTTTTCTCTAGGCCTTAGGGCCAAATATCCTCAAGGAGCCTGATTCTCAACTGAGAAAGGTCAACCTAGTAAAATTTAAACAGATCCATGGAAACACTGAGGAACTATTTTTTAACACACTGAAAAGAAAGCAGAGAGCTTTGCTAAAATAAACCTTTACGTTAACCTTATAATAAGGAAAAGGAGAACAATTAGCATTGACTGGGGCAATTGTTTATCATAGTGAGGTCATTCTCCCAGATTTGTACTCAAACCTCTCATAGTAACATATCATCATAACCTGTTGCCATTCCAAAGCAAAATAACAATTATTTCCTGAAAAAAAGTCTTTAAATCAATAAACATTGACCTAAATTAGATTAAAATACAAAATGATGGACATTATTTTTGAAGGCTAATTATGATCAACTTTTCTTTAAATAACATGCTGTAGAACCTTTAAAGTTGAAATAAAACTTCATAATATCTAGTCAGGTTTCTAATTAGAACAACTATAAAATGGACAGAGACCACCAAATCATCCACTGGCACAGGTCCACTTTTCTTTATTCAATCTCAGAAAACTAAGCGAGAAATGGAAGTCACCATTTAACTACGTGACCATAATAAGCTTTCATTCTCCTCACTCTGGATCATGACCCAAACTACTTGAAGAATCGTGTTCAAATAATTTGAAAGCTACCAGGACCAACAAGATGATCTATGTGAAGTTGAGATATGGAAGAGCAAATCTCTTCCTTTGACACTAACTATATAAACAAAAAAGGATTTTTTTTTCTTTTCTTCATTCTATGTGATCTCTATGGTCTGTTTGGTGCACATTTCTGTGTGTACATAAGGAGAGAGAGAGAGAAACTTCTATTTATTTAGCCCTCAGCAGTAATTATGTATGAGCTATTTAAAAATGTTCATACCTTGCCTTTTTGAATACCACCACAGGGAAGTTTCTGTATAGTTATCAGTTATATTTCTCTATAACCCCCAACTAAAGTCCTGAAATGACTCATAAAAGACAAGCTATCAAATGAAAAGTAAAACTTTACCCTAATGAAGAGGATCTTTTCTCCCACTCGGTATCTTCCTTGAGAAAGCCTCTCCACACAGAATTTGTTTGGGCATTTGCAAGGTGGATCTTCAGAAATCCTTTTCACCTGAAACAGAAGAGCAGGCAAGTTCACTCTCCTTAATCAAGTCTCATTTAGATTAATTTGTTCCATGGGTGATAGGTCCCTAGATCATTAATGCTTTTAAATGTGTGCTATCTCAGACTATGGACATGATGTGAGCACAGAATATCCCACTAAATCCTAATTATGTAAAGGTCAGGCCCTGAAGGCATATTCTGAAGGCCAATAACTGCACTAAGGCATAAGCTGGATGATGACAATGATAATGATGCTGGTGGACAATGACGAGCAAATCTATTGGCAGCATAGAGATGATGTCAGGTTCTCATTTTTGAAGAATTAAAAAGATAATGTTGCCAAGACAAATATACCGAAAACTAGAATAAAATATGTTAACACAGTGTATATGTTTTCTCATTATAATTTTAATGGTATTAATTTTACCCAAATTCAAAATAAATGAAAATTAAATAATTTTTTAAATGAAGCTATTGTTTCATCTTATTTTGAACTCCAAGATTTTCTTTAAGAAGTCATCTCTAATTCACCCAGACTCACCCAGAAATTCACTCCATCTCAGTAAGTCCCACCTACCAAACTCTACCTCTGTGGCAGTATTTTACAATTTGCATGCATTTTATAGAATCTATGTCTGAACATCAGATTTTTATATTTTTTATCTATCTCCTTAGTCTTTTAAAAATACATAATCTCAGTTATACGTGCACTATTCTAATAAATAGCTATGACTATTAAAAGACAGTGTATAGTTCATGACTTCAGGAATAGGGTTGATATTTATGTTTCTCTTGACTGGGAACCTGCCATGCTGTGTCTCATGACTGTCCTCTGTTGAGCTAAGCAATCAACCAAACCCCCGCCCCCCAAATAATTACCTGTGTTTTGAGTCAAGGTTTCTAAACAATGAGCAGCCTGTGTTTGAAAAGTTTCATGGAAGAAATTTAGTTTTGTAGGAATTAGGTTGGACTCTCCTCACCCAAATTCTTTCTCCTACAAAAATATAGGTCCTAGATTTTGTCATCAAAGACATCCAATCAGTCTCTCAAATGATACAATGTCTGACTTCGATCAGCCTTCCACTAAACAAAAACTGTGGGAAGAGTAACTCATGAACTCACGTGCATGCTGGTAAAAGCAGTGGTCCCCAATCTTTTTGGCACCAAGGACAGGTGCTCCTATGAGAATCTAGTGCCTGATGATCTGAGGCGGAGCTGAGGTGGTGATGCTAGCACTGGGGAGTGGCTGCAAATACAGATGAAGCTTTGTTCCCTTGCCCACAACTCACTTCCGTTGTGTGGCCCAGTTCCTAACAGACCATGAACTGGTACTAGTCCGCACCCTCGGGATTGGGGACCATGGTTTAAAGGACTTAAACAGACTGGTTTGCCTACTATGAGAAAGGTTCCAGAAAGTATGAAAGTATAAAATACTACAGGGAAAGCTAGAAAGGATGGAGGAATCCTGAAACAAAACTTATCTTAAGAAGTAAATAATTATGCCTCAGTGAAGACCTTTAAAGAAAAAACAATCCTATTGGTGGGAGAAAGAACCAATTTCTGATATGTATTTTTACCAGCCCCTTCTTGAATTTCCTAATTCTGCCAACATATAAATCTATAATTCCTAATACTTATAGCAAATTGGATCTCAGTTGTTGTTTAACATTAATTTTCTTTGCTAGATTGTGGATGACCTAAGGGTAAAGATAGTATTTCATTACATTTTAAATCCCTGAGATAAACACAATGCCTACTCTGTTTTTAATAAATGCACATAAATAAATGAATGGATAAATAAGAACATAAACCTATAAAGGATGCAGGAAAATTATTGCAACAGATTAAGACTGGACTCCTAGAATCTTACAGATGGCTTTCATTGAAGATATGAGAAAACTGTCTAACATCATTAAGTAAAAGATTATGCCCATGTATGAGTTCTGAATTTTTCCTACCACATGATACTTGGCCCATAGGTACCTCCACCCACTCTCCTAGTATTAACAGAATTCTATCTCTAGGGTTTTTTGAAGAATTATTGTTGAACATGATAGTGATAATAGAACAATAAGTGTAAGAGTAGGGTAACAGTAGTGTCATTCTCTTCCATGATGCAGAACCACATTCTGGCGGGGGAGAGGGGAGAGAGAAAACCATGAATGTGTGCTGTTTTCGGTGTTCCTCTAGGTGCATCTTTCTATATGTATTGGTAAAAAATGTTTTTCTAAAATACATATGATGTTTAATTTACATCAAGTGTTTCATGAGAAAAGGAGGAATGAGAAAAAGATAAAAGGGAGGAAAGGAGAAAAGGAAGGAGGGAGAAGGACATTGGCCATCCAGAAGAACATCAGACAGTTGCATCATAAAAGTACATGGACCAAACTTTAAGAGAGCCATGCCTGGCACAGCTTTACTGCCACATAGCTATTGAGCAAATGATAAATTGGTGTTCAAGTGGCTCCTCTGCTAAGAAATGACGACCACAAGCATGTATTTCCATCTTGAAAGGTATTTCCATCTTGAAGTGTTCTTAGACAAAACACAGAAACTACTGGTCTCAAATGAAGTAAAATACAAAAAAAAAAAAAAACACACACACACATTTTCTCAAGTGGTCTGCCCTTCTCTAATGCCTTCCTAGCTTTGAAAATGGACTTTTTTTTTTTTTTTAAATCAAGGGCTTTTTTGTAGTTGTGTAAGAGACTGAAGCAGAAATGGAAGAGACAAAGCCAAACTGTGGGTAGTGGAAATATATTGTTAAGTAAACAGTGCCTGATGACATCTGTGCTTCTTATGTTACCTCAGGATAAGTCAGTCTGGCAGGTGTTCTGTTTTTGGCCAGGAACCCAGCCAGTTTTCTGCTGAAATGGGATTTCAAGAGGAGCCTGATTACTTAGAATTATACTATCTCTCATCCCCAGACTGAGGAAGTTGATGGAGAAGAGGAAGAAAATAAGAATGGTTTCTTAGAGCTGTATTCAACTCATTGTGGGAACTAGCTCCACACTGGGGAATGCAAAGAGGAAAACGAAGCCCAATCTCTCCATTTTATCACTGAATCACTCCATCGGGTCATCTGGAGAATAAATTAATCAGAATGGACTCCACTGTACTTCTTTTATGATATCTTGATTAAAGAAGGTGGGATGTATTATCCACACAAAGGGTCACATATTTTTTTTTCTAATTTCCCACAATTCCCCTAAGTAGCAGAAAAGGAAATGTGAGGAAATATTGAAAATTTCAAAACTGACAGTTATTGTTGAAACTGTTCACTGGAATATGATATCTTAACACACATGGGTCTGTTTTTCTTTCTTTTTTCTGTACTCTTTTTTTCCTTGTCCTTCTTTTATTCCCCCTCTTTATCCTCCTTTTAATTTTCTGTTCTTTTTTGATGCAAATGGTAACTTTGCTAGATTAGAAATAGCCAATATCATTAATTAAACAAAGGAATTTTACAAGAAATCTCTATTTTATATTACTATTCTAAAGCACAAGCTAGGGCACGTGAATTTCAACTTTGCAACGGCTATATGTACCTCACATTCAGTGGAGCAGTTGCCATAGGAACTATTTTATATTTGACATATGAAGTTCTGATTTAAATCATTAATGAGGCTCAAGTTATTTTTCTCTCTTTTCCAGGTCCCTGAAATAAAACACTTCAGTGAAAAACTATCACTGAAACAGGGTGCAAAAATTTCAATGCATTCCCTTTCGTAGTATGAAGGAAACTAAGAGATTTCTGTGGCCAAATAATCTTGAAAATTCCAGGTTAAACAAGATTTTATTATGGAACTCACTAGTGTCTTTGACATATGGCAGTGCATTGCCAAATTCTCGGTAAGGACTACAGTAAGCTGTTTTTCTCAAACTAACCTAACCATGGAATTCTTTTCCTCACAGAACATCTGGTGGGGTTAGTGTTTGATTACATATTCTTTGAGAAATGCTAGTTTGAAGTCCTTCAGGATATAGATTCTAGCTGGCAATAGTACAGAAATATCCATTTTGCATATTTCCTATATTCAATTAAAACCCCTTAAACAGATGGTTATGTTACCAAACTTTGGTAAACTTTAAAGGATGTTTAAAGCTCTTGTGAGATCTACCTCCCTCAACCATCCCCCTTCATTGTTTCAGGTTGAGAGAGTAGAACTTGGAGTAGAGGAGAACAGCACAGAGTGAAGGTTTTGCCATATTAAAGGGAATTATTTATCTCATTCCACTTCTGAATTGGAGCACTGGTAAATCTCTTACAAAATCTGTTTCATAGTTGTTTCACCACCTTCTCCCTCCTGTACTTTTTTTCCCCTTTGTAAGGATGAGGGATAGCCATATATGAGACAAGCCGGTGAAGAAAGAGAACCATTCTAGCTACTTCCGCCAGGTTCATATAAATGGCTTCAAATGGCCACATCTCCTCCCTCTGAAAAGCCATAGCAGAGTTGAGAAGTGCATGCATTTTCAGAGCATGTGGCCATTCCAGATACATAGAACAAGGAAGAAACTTTTTAAAATCTTAATTATGCACATAGAAAATTTAATCAACAAGCATGGCACTAATAGACATGGATTAATAAAATATGGTCTTTGTTTTTGAGAACAAGAACAGCACCTAGAGAATAATGGGTATTTACGCCCAATAAAGCAATCGCATCATTAAATATATAAAATATGGGGACCAAGGACTAATTAGTCAATTTTACCTGGGATGGGAGATACCAGGAAAAGCTTAATATTGGAGAGCACATAACTTAAATTTTAAAAGATGAAATGATATTTCAAAGTAAATTTAAAAGATGAGCAGGCAGAATTATGGTAAGGAAAGCAAGTGAGGAAAAACACAGGGTATAAAATGTCCTTAAAAATTTGGGATTAGCAGGCATGTTTGCAATGGATAATATGCAAGGAGGAGTGTAGAGAGAAATAAGGCTGGGAAAGACAAAATGGAGGGCTTATGTGACATATTAATAAGTTTGGGCTTTACCCTGGGTGTTAAAGGGAGCCCCTGTATAATTTTCATAAAATCTGAGTTGCATTTAGGTGATCGCTATGGTAAAAATAATGTCTGTGGAGAAGAATTTCAAGAATGCACTGGTCAACAGTGTTAAATACCAGAAAGTGGCCTCATAATTTGAGGACTTAAAAAAATGTGTTTAACTCAGTAACTCATTCGTGAGACGGTTAAGGGTGACACTATCCAGAGCCCTGACTGTAACGCATTCAAGAAAATTAATGGAGGTGACAGCTGGAAAGAAAAGGACTAAATTTAAATGTAGTTGCCCAAGAAACACATTTATAAGAGAAAGACTAATGGAAGATTTTACTCTAAAGTAAGTCTCATCAAAAAAAAATATAATTGAGAGAGAAGAAACATTGTTCTCATCAACATAATGTATCATCATCTACTATTAATACAGAATTTGATTTCCTCACAAAATAAAAATGAAATAGTATGATAAGCAAGGCATGTGACTGGTCCTTAAAAACGGTCCTGTGATTTTAAAGGTGTTTTAGGTGGTATTATAATGCATTTGCCTATTCTTTAATTCCTGAGTGGACTGAACAAAAGAAAGCTAAATTAAATGGGCACTGGCTAAAATGCCTTGAACAGGCTCAATTTAAGTTTGCTGACCTTAGTGGAAATGAAAATTCTCAATCTGTTATATTTCTTCTCATCTAAATCTGCAGTATAAGATAGAGTGTCTCACGGAGGACAGCACAGATGGGGAAATCTCCCTTTCTGCCTCCTATAGTGTCAATCGACCATTATCTCACTCTTTCAACTCAGACCAAGGAGAAGGAAACTCTCAGTTTATGAACCAGGATTTCTTTTCAGTCCTGTCTATTGCACATAATAGGCATTATGGTTGGTGCTAGTTTCTAAGGATTTCCCTGGATGTGTGAGACATACTTCACTCCAATGTCTCTGATGGTAGACTGATGATGCTAATATTCCCTATAAAATGAGTAAGATTTTTTTTTCACAGTTGCATTCAAACTATATGCTCTGAGAGGTAAATGCATATACATCATAATCAAACACACTACTTATAACCAAGAACTACTTAATAGACAACAGAGGTAGCCAGAGAGTTTGAATTCATCTTGTTTGCTATTACACCTAGAATCTGTTTTTTGTGTGTGATTATGAGGGTATAATGGAAATATTTCCTATTCTGCCAAAAAGCATGACTCAAGGACTCTGCTAAGCAGAGGGATGGAGACTTAAGAGCTACAAAAAATTGGGTTGAAATCTAATTCATTCTCTTCCCCTTAGTAAGAGGTTCAACTTCTAAGTTTCAATTTCCTCAGTAAGAAATCTGCCTTACAGATACCAAGGGCATTTGAAAACAATGCTAGACCCTGGCTCATAGCGGGCAGTTGGGAAAGGGCAGCTATCTTCTTTGTGGTATGTTTGCTTTCTCTCTTTAACAGTCCTCAAGATCTCATACCTCAGGCTTCTTATCTATGAAAAGAGGAACCATAAACCAATGACAACAAAGCTTAAGTGTCTTTAAAGTCGACTTTCTGAAAGTTGATTTATTATTCTAAAATTTCAGATACTACTCCGTAGAATTAAGTGACCTTTAATTTTATTTCATTTTTTAATTAAACATATTGGAGTAATGGTTAATAAAATTATATAAATTTCAAGTGAACAATTCAATAATACATTATCTGTCTGCATATTGTATGTTCACCATCCAGAGTCAAATCTTCTGTAATCATTTATTTGATATCCTTTATACTTAATTATAAGTGACTGCCTCAGTTTTGAATCTCAGAGTGAATGTACAAACTTTTTAATAGGATTTTAAATAAATTTTAGTGAAATTAAAATAAGTAAAGATTAAATTGATAGGAGAGTGTGGAGATTGAGTTTTGTAATTTCCTAAGTGCTGGTAAGAAGTCTGACCAGTTTTACTTACTGCATCATCCAGTAAGTTTCCTGTACTCTTTTTTCCAGAAGACTTTGATGAAGGAGAAGGTGAAGGAGAAGGTGCAGAAAGTGTTTCCTCTTGTTCAATCTCCTTTTCCAGTTTTATCAAACCAGGAGGCTCCACACCATACCTTTTAAAAGATACCAAATCAGTATACATGCATAGCATATGATAAACTTACTATATGTTACATTTGATTATGAACACTATATGACAAAGTGATAACTATGTAAAACATTAACTTTTTCTGGCATGAAATAAAAAGTTCTTAAGCGGCATCATTCTAAGCTGGGAAAAACATTCCTGGTGTGTGTGTGTGCACACATATACAAACAGACACAGAATATATAACATTGAGATTAAACAAAAATGCTTCATGTAACACATTAGTGAATCAGTAACATGGATAACCATGTTTCATATTTACTAGCTAATAATATTACTGCTGTAATTGAACTACTATTTTAAACACAAGCCCTTTAAAGATGGAAATAAAATCAGTCAGAATCAAGGTTAAAAACAGCAAGGCCCCCCAAAATACACATTCTTAAATGATTTAACACAGAAGAAATTCACTGTTAGTTGTATAGCTTCTATGAACTATGGCAATGGTCTCTAACCTTTTTGGCACCAGGGACCGGTGCTCCTGTGAGAATCTAATACCTGATAATCTGAGGTGGAGCTGAGGTGATGATGCTAGCTAGCACTGGGGAATGGCTGCAAATACAGATGAAGCTTTGCTTGCTGCGCTGCTGCTCACCTCCTGCTGTGTGGCCTGATTCAAAGACCTATACTGGTCTGTGGCCTGGTGGTTGGGGACCCCTGAACTATGGATTATACAGATTACTCTCTTAAGAACAATATAATGAAGGCATGTAAAGTGTTACTGTAAAAGAATATAAACAGAGAAGAGAGACAATTTAAATAATATGTTAAAAATTATGTGTTATAAATTATAAATGCCAAAGAAATTCAAAGAAAGAGAGACATGTAATGGTTATCAGCATTCTGATCTCTCATAATCATATTTTTCTTAGGCTACACTTAAAATTGGCTTGACCCATGTGGAGGGGGTCAAAGATAATTCCAGAATTTAAATGCTGAAAGGACCTTTGGAATCACCCAGTTATACATGTTCATTTGTACAATTAAGAATACAGGTCTAGAGAAGGTATAGAACTAGCTAGAAGCTGGGAAAAGATGCAAATCCAGGTTTTCGGACTTCAGGGATGAGGCTGCTTTTCACTGACATTTTAATCAAATGATTGATCACGTATTAGAAGAGAAAAAAGTCACTTGGAGATTAAAAAAATAGATTGTGGATAATCTACAAAGTAAATTTATAGGTAGAGAATAAATATGTTGATAGTGTTTAGTATCTTAGAGTGAATAGTACACTAACCAGCATTAAATGTACAAGTTTACTGTCCTATTCTAATGGTTGGTTATATTAACTGACACCATTACATAAGTTCAATATACTCTTCTAGGGGGAAGCAATTTCTCCAGTCTTGATATTTTGTTCTTGTAGAGGGTACTCTATTAATTTAATTTCTAATTTCACTCCTTCATTGCTTACTCCTCTCTAACAAGACAATGGAATTCGCCAATCATTAAATCTAAGAATAAACTGAGCATGTTTGACTCAGATTACACTTCTAGGAAAGAACACAGGGCGGTGGTCTCTATAGGAAACCCCACCCTGATTGAAATTTGCTTATAATTAGGTAGTTGATTGGCCTAATGCCGGAGTTCAGTTAAAGATAATAAGCATGTCTGTCAACTTGGACCTTATCTGTAACAAAGCTGATATTTGATGTTACATCTTCTGCTCTTTTACTTTTATATTTTTTCAGAATTTAGATGGTAAGTATTTTGTGTTATGTGTCAGGTGACCCATGAGAGCTGGAAAACAGAATTCAGTACAAAATAGTTTAAGCTGGTACCACTCAACTGAACAATTGCTGTTTTGAGAATTGCCTCTACTGAATGGGATAATTTTTAGTTACATAAATCACTGGCTAAAAGACCTAGGCACCACTTATCATATTTCCAACCTTTCATATGTATTAGCTAAATAATGGGACATTAGTTAAAAAATGTGCTAGGCTGCAAATTCTTAACAGTGGGACCATGATCTGATTCCCAGCATCCCCAGCAGCTGCCATAGAACCTGGAACACAGTAGGTACTAAATAGTTACTGTTTGAATGAAAAAAATTTTCCTATATTCTCATATGACAATGATTTTGGGTTCCAAATATGCTTAGTTTCGTTGTATCACTTTAATAAAACATGCCAATATCAAATGTCCATAAATGCTTTAGCAAAACAAGTTCTTCTAGAAGAGTTCAAACTCTAGCTAAACCTAAAACACATTTTTTTCTATTTCACTTTCTAGTACCCCGTTATTACACTGAAATCAACCCATCAACTCGTTACTATTGACAAGTACTAACAATACTCACAGCGGGATTTGAGCATGATTCTTCCCTTAGGTAGACTTGGGCTAACTGGGTCATTAACCTACTCTTTAAATTTAGCAAATCACTTAACCTCTAGGAGTCTGTTTACCATCAGGAAAATAAAGAGGGAAATGACATTCCCTAGAGGTTTGATGTAGCAGTGGAGTGAAAAGGGGAAAGAATGTTAGAAAAGCAACTGCTATTAAATACTTTCAACATGTCTAGAACATTGGGGCATCTTGACATATATTATTTCATTATTCCACTTCATTTAAATGTAAAATAAATTTCTAATTCCTGTGTTTTCATATTGTTAGAAGGGATTAAAACAATATCCATTACATATCCAGTAGAGCGTCTGATACATGGCACAGCCTCCGAGACTGATGTTGATAATTGATATATCGAAGCCTGCACAACCAGAGAACTGCAGCACTAAGGTACTTTTGCCAATTTTTTTATTAAAAAAATATATTATACCACCAAATTATAGCTCCATAATTAAGATGTAAAGTATTATTATTATTGCTTATGTTATTACTATAATTTGTATTCCTTACAAAAGGACTTATTATAGGCTTTCTTTAAATTGACTTTCCTAAATTATGGAATAGCAGAAATATTTCAGTGCTGGGGTAGAGCAGAACAAGTTGTAAATTCAGCTTGGCTGCTAGCTTACTAGATGAACTGCAGCAGGCAACTCTTTCTAAATCCATTTCTAGACTTCTTTGAATTCTTAATGCCATTAAGATATAACATTTTATTATGTTTAATGGTCTTAAACAAATAACATAAACTGGGTGGTGAAGCTAGAGGAATTTAACACACAAGAAGTCACAGTCAATTAAAAGCCAATCGTAAGTGAAAATATATTCGAAAGTATAAAATAGGTGAATTGGACAATACGATTTCATCTGTGATTATAGGTGGATTCATGCCACCTTTCAGGAACAGATTGCATTAGTTTTTCCTTTTTTTTCTTTTTTCTTTTTTCTCTCTCAGGCTTCATTCAATGTCTGATACAAAGAAGACTAAGTTAGAATGAAGTTGGTAACAAAGTCACAAATGGAAAACTTTGCTCTGGAGATCTTTCTTTATATGGGAATGCTGAAAATTAGCTATGCCACTGAACACAGAACACCACCAACACTAAGCCCCAAATCTCTGCTTATGTTGGCTTTTGAATACGTCAAGCTGCCTAAGGTACAGTCAGCCAGTCCTGAAATGCAAACTTAAATACGATTAATTGGCTTCCTGTCTGTCTGGAGATGTCAACAGGCTATAAATCATAAAATTCCCATTGGGTTGAGGGCCCACACCTGCAAGCCAACTTAGTCACCAAATAGGTCTTTTTTTCTGCTCTCCAAAAGGTTGCTTCATTCTGGTTTCCATGATTAACTCTATACCACTTCGCATTTCTATTTTGTCTATAAGGTTTTCACAAATTTCTACTGCTTCCACTACTTTCCAACTACAAAATTTTAGAGTTTGGGGGGAAAGGGGACAGCTCTAACTCTCTAACTGAAAAGGGCCTATCTAACTAAAGGTAGCAAGAAGGTTGAATCCACTAAAACAAAATTCTCTCATCTGTATATATCCTAGTGATAGGAAAACAGGGTGAATAATGAAAGGGCAATTACATATATCACATGTCATCTATATAATTAAATTTTTTTTTTGAAAAGTGCCACAGAAGAGTCTTATAGTTAATGACTATATCATGAGATTCTAGAAATGGACTTTTTATTTTTTTGACATGTGACAGAACTTTTGAAGTTGGTCTAGATGAAATAATTGAGCACAAAACTGAGCCCTGAATGAGAAAAATTTACTTAAAATATTAGTAGACCACAGTTTTCAAACAAAGACATCTGGGCCTATTTTACTAGAGTTAAAAAGACATATTAAGGCTTGTAACAGATGGTTTATAGATTATTGCAAGATAGGTTCTGCCCCATTTTTATTGTTTTAAAAATTTTAAATAGATTTAGATTTGGAAGAAAATTTTACTCATGTGAAAATGTGATATTCTTAGTAGTCAGAGTCAGAGGATTTAAATAAAATGAATTAATTAATAAGCCTTGTATAAAAATATTATCTTTTTAAGTAACATTTCATTGGGCCATGGATTGAAATGGGAGACTAACAAAAATATTCACCAAGTATATTTCCTTTGAATGGTTTTATATGTTGTTCAAAATCAAGGAAATATTCAAAAATAAAAATATAAAAAGCTCTACTATGATTTTGATTTTGAGGTTTTATTGACCTGTTTTTTTGCTGAGTGTATTACTTTTCTCAAGGCAAACGCACATATTTTATATTCAGAAACTGACATGGTTTCTAAAATATTAATAGAGGGATTTAACTCTCCAGTGATGATGGTTCTATTTAATTGGAAAAAAGGAAGTTTTACTCATAATGACAAAAATAAGTAGTTTCATCCTCCCATCTCAGAACTCATGAAAAGCCCATAGCTCTCAAAGGAGCTTCACTGAGTGTTCCTGGCAGGAGAAGACGCAGAGAATCAGAAACATTTGGTGAATCATATCAGAAGTGATGTTGATGCTTTTAGGGTGACATTTTTATAACTTGAGAAGGAAAGTTTAGAATGAAACAAAAAGCATCATCTATGAGTGATTAGAAAAAAACCTCACAAGATTGTATTAGAAACTTTGTTACAGTTACAATTCACATATTGTATGTACCAATTAATGTTGTGATTCTTGAGACTGTTCCCCAAATCGCTTTTGGTCTGGTTTAAGTTGCTTTAACTCAATAATTTATCTAATCCTCTGTGGATGTGTAAGGAGAGGAAGAAGCACAAAATAAGGATCTAGATATAAGTTTAATTTATATATATGTACATATATAAATGTAGGAGTAAAATAAGATCAAGGGATAAATTTCATTTTTTCCTTTAACTAAAATGCTTCAACATTGGGCTAAGGTAGTGAGATTTGGGTTTATTGGGTTGATGTTTGTAAAACACAATTGAACTTTCATTAAAATAAGAAATATTTAAATATGTACAGAGAGAAACCTTAATACATACTTATATTTAAATGTTCAATTTATCCAATTGGTATTCAACTGTTTAATCTTATGCTGTAAACAACAAAACACCTTGAATAATCTCTTAGCATATTTTCTTTTTCAGTGAAAATGTACAATATTTCACCCCATTCAAGTATGTGAAGAAAATAAAAAGCAAAATTTCCAACTTGAGTATTGTTATATAAAGGTTCTTAATCCTTACAACTGCTTTATAAAATTAGTAAATTTTTTTGCAACGTGAATAATCACCTCTGTTAGCTTGCAAAGTCATATGTGTGGTCAGAAATGGAGCAATCCATTCTTATCACAAATAATGATCGTAGCAGTAACAGTAGTAATTATAATAAATGGCAAGAGGAAACTTGATGGTGATGAATATGTTTATGACATAGACTGTAGTGATGATTTCACAGGTATAGACTTATCTTCAAAATAACAAGTTGTGTACATTGAATATGTACAGCTTTTTGTCAATCATAATCATACCTCAATAAAATGGTTTACAAAATGAAGCAATGCGGAATCCCAATTTCTAAAATATTTGGAAAAAAACCCAAAATGTAAAACTCTTCATATGATGCTTTACCTTGAAAATGATCAGGCCATTATGATGCCCTTTTAGTAACTAACATTTTAATTTGGTTTATATATTATGGAAAGGGGTAATTTATGCCAGACACAGAGCTGGAGAAAAGGTGATTTCTAAATAAATTCTGTCATTGGGTAGTATGCCTATTTTTTTGATGACGCATTCATAGTTAAAATGTTTAGTTCAGAAGGATTCTAATCAATGTTCAGATAACAAGAATAATTACAAAAAAATCAAAATAAAATAAATCCAGAAAGCAAATAATATAAACTAAACAAGAGGAAAATGATCATTCCCAGCTAATTCTATAGATAATGCAACTCTTCTTTATCTCTAGATTACAGTTTTCAGAATCATGATGGTTATTTGATTCATATTTTTAGATTAAAGCAACAATAGACAATCTGACATTTTAGAATATTCTGACAATATAATCAAAGCGAACAACTAAACAAAAAGTTTTCTGCCTAATCTGTTAAGTAGGAACCCTATACCACCCATGTTTCTTTTACTCCAGCACTTCAGTGGCAGTAGCTCATTTACTGAGAGTTTACTTTAAATGTTCTTCACCACCCCTCACTCCTTGCCCACTCCCGTATTTTTAACCTCTACTTTCTTAGAGTATATCTGCTGAGTCCTTGATATTCCCTTAACTCAAATGTTTGCCCATTGGGCCAGAAGCCCCAAGACTAGTGGAGTAGTAGCTGGCAGAGCTCTGGAAGCAACAGGTGCCTTCATTTTCCCCCCTCACAGTACCCAAGGAGATGGCAGCATAAAAGGAAATGGATTCCTATGTAACAGCCAGACACTACAAGTTTGAATAATGCCTGAGTGAACTGGAGACTTGGAGACCCTTTCCAGTAGCCTTCAAATGATACATGAGAATGATGTGGGAAAGCACAGAGAAACCTGTCTCAAACTGATATATATTTTTAAATTTTATTATTGGTTTCAAGCATACAGTACATCGGTTAGACATTTATAAAGTTTATAAAATCATCCTTGTTGAGTGGAGCCTCAGTCATTTAATTTGAAAAAACTTTTTAATTAAAAATCGTTCTCACACCCAATTATTGTGGTAAAGTAAAATTTATACCTGATGTGCAATTTGTTAAGATTATATTGACTATATATAGTGTTTTAAAGAACTTGGAGTTACTTCTGACTACAGGTTAATTTTTCATTGGATCAAATAAAGGTCTATTTATTGGCAGAAAGTTTTCTATGCATTGCAATAATTTGCTGATGTGCACATCCTGTATTTTTTCTTGCTTGATCTTTATAAATTTATCTTTGAGAATTTATACCCAGAGATAGCTCTCATTTTATTTTATTGGTTCATCCAATCTCACTTTCAAATGTATACCCAGATCTGGATGAGAAAACATCTAATTAAATCAGAATTTTAAGTAGTTAAGTAGAAGAAGGAAATTTATTAGCTAAGTTGACTTTATTTAATGTCTTCTTTGTTATCTTGAAAATTATTAAACACGGCTTCTGACAATTCTGTGAAGCCCAAAAAATCAGAAATGAAGATACAAATTTTTAAAGAAATCTTGGATGCTGAGATGGTCCATGTCTTGACACAGTGGCAGTAGTTTGACCTACCTGGCTGCAATCCGGCCAAGCTCTAACAAACAGAGACACACTTCTCTAGGTTGCTTGTGGAGAACTGAAAGACAAGGCAGAGGCAGACATTTTTACAATAGAAGGGATTGATTATAAAGCAACTCAATGGTGAACAGGCTTGTCATTGACTCCTTCCTCATCCCTCCTGCTCCCAGTAAATGAGCGAGCTTTCATTTTGAAATTCACAAAAGCCATCCTGCCTCACAGTAGATATTTCTCTCTTAAAGTCTTAAAGTAGCTTTTAAAATTCTTTGCCCATCCTCTCCCCCTAAAGCCATGAGTCTCAGGAAATCTCAACCTGCATAAATCTCACCCTCCTATTATTTTATTCAATTAGTTCATGTTATAAGTCAATATTAGAAACATATGTGGCTATAATTATGACACAGTTGATAGATATTTAAAAACATAGAGCACACAGAAGACTGTGGAGCAAAGACTGTCCTTTTTAAAATCCCGGTTCTACCATTGCTAGTGATGCTAACAAAAATTATGCAATGAATAAGAATCAAAATTACACATCACAGTCCTTTGTTATCCTCTATATAATGATGTCAAGTCAGTACTTGAAACTTAATGTCCCCTCCTAATCAAATCTGATTAAATAATAATTTATAAAGGAACACTTTCAACTGACTTGATTTTGTAAATATCTCCCAATATATACCATCAGCCAGCTTTGTCCATGAGAAAATTCAAAGATCTTATTTATTTGCACTGATATTTCTTCTCATATAATCTGATTACTTAATAAATCTGCTTTACCAATTGCTTTGGACACACTCAGAAATGTTGACAGATCATAATTTCACTGTTAAGCCTAGCAGAGGCATATGTACTGCTTACACTACTCTTTTTAAACCAAAATTTGAGAATTTTTAAAATGTTATTTTATACAACAACTAATAAAGACAAGTATTGGTAAAAAATATTGCATTGAGAATGATTTTTACATTGACACAATTAATATCCTGACAAAAGACAATAATAATTTATTGATAAACTTTAAAAAATAGCAATATTGCTTTCTTAAACATAGAATTTTATAATTTAATACTCCAACATTATTCCATCCCTTTAATTTAAAATGTAATTCCTTTTCTATGCAGACTTCGGTAATGGTAATATTTGGTCCATGGACACTGGAATAGAACTTGTTGGCAGTATGTGGTGATTTGAAAAATACTTGGATTCTTATATCTTGATATAAAATATCACCTTTAAAGCTTTTAAAATAAGTTCTAATCCCATCAGTCATGCTCAGTAAAACAGGATTGATCATGGGACTTGCAAATTACAGAATATTTCCATTCTCTGAAATTAATAATTTAGTTTCAGCTGACATTTAGTGAATTGTCACAAAACCCTAATTAAGGAGGTCTAAAATTACTTTTAATTCAAGGGGCTTAAAATAAAAATACTTAATACCTCCAATATCAAAATGCTCCACTACTTGGCTCTGGCTAGAATGATAAAAACTTCAAAACTTTTGATATGTTAAATCAATTTCACCACATTGTGACGTATGGACTGTAATATCACAGGCATTAATTTCAAACAGAGAACAATAACAAACATCACAAAACGGAAGCACACAAATGGAAATCAATATTTTTGTCCAGATAATTAATTTCTTTTGATTTGGATTTTCTTTTTTAACCCTGTTCAGTGTACCAAATAACAAACGAGTTTTGAGTGGAAAAAAGAATATATAAAACATGAAGAGATGAAGAATTTTAAGCCCTGCTAATACCCCCATCTTCAGTAAAGAAAGCTGTGTGAAGCAAGTGGCTAAAGCATCAGAAGCTTTAGATACAATCCCATGCATTTCTTGATGAAAAGTGTCAAAATATAAAAATTTTTGGTGAACTGACCAAATTGTGTCAATGTGCACTATAAAAAGTAATAGCTGACTGAATATAATGATGATTCCTTAGCCAATTTATTGTACATATTCTGAGGACTATATAAGCATTGGGAATAAACAGATAAATTTTATGGAAAATAAAAGCCATTCTGAAATAAGGCAATAATATGGAAGACAATGAGCTACATAGGATGCATCACAATTGTGTATTTCTTTGCTTCCTCATTTGAGCTATCAGTTTAAAATAGCTTTTGTATGCCCTAACTCAAACAGCAAATCTGCTATAATGCATTAGAAATTAAGTTTGACAAACTGAAAAGTAATTGCATGATTCTCCATTTTATATACTTAACAGAATCAACTTATATAATTTAAGTCAAATAAACCTCTTCCTTAGCATCATTTCTAAGGAAAATGCTAATAGAAATAATATTTTACTTCCCAGGTTTTTTGGAAGTATCTTTTATAAAGCAACAAAATTTCTTCAAAATACCTCTGTAAGACTGTCTTACTTGTTCATAACTTTCTTAATATTGGATATATCATGCCCAGCCCATAATAGCCAAAAAAAAAAAAAATCAATGTTTGATGATGAGTAAGCAATGAATGAGATAAATCTGTAGAGGTGCCATAACTTAGAACAAAGCCTAGAACAAAATAATTATATGATAAGAATTATATCTCATAATATTGAGGATGATGAAAATTATGTGATGATAGTTATGGTGACTATGAAAAAACTGAACACTAAAATCTTACCTAGAATTTTTAGGAAAGACAAGAATTTCAATTATGTAAATGTCTATTTAATTGTAAAAACAAACTATCTTACCTTACTGCTATAAAATTTACTTTAAAAGTTTTTAAGTAGTATCTACATTATATCTAAGAGGTGACTTTGGTTTTGCACCAACGCAAGTTCTAAATAAAAGTTGGAAAAAGTTGGATGGAAAGAGTATAATGGCTGTGGGATTCGAGCCACAAAGACCTGGCTCAATGTAAGTGTGAGCTCTAACATTTACTAGTTGTGTAATTTGGGGAGGTTAGTCTGTATAACTTAAGTTTTCTAAGGGAAGAGAATAGTGTGTACCACATAATATTTTTGTGAACATTAAACAAAATACTTATTGTTATTCTAGGCACAGTGCTTGGCACATAAGAGTTTCCCAGGGTTAGTTTTTTTTTTTATTATTTTCACTTTTGTTGTTATATATTATTTTCTTGAAGATGATTTTTATTTGGCTTAGTCAAAATTAATTCACTTTTTTTTCCTATAAGCATTTTTTTGTGTGCATCTATCACATGTAAATCATAATACTAAGCAATAGAAGAAATCTTAGAATAAAAAAAAAATTACTGTTGGTAGATTTGTATATTTAGAGTGGTACTATTGTAATGAGTGTATTTTGAATATTTTATCATTTATATTATATCAGAGATAGTCAATTCTAAATTTCATCAAATTTCAGATTAAACAAGTCAGATTGGCCAGCCTATATAGAGATCTGAAAACAAATGTCTTACAGTTATGATTTTGTGCTAAGAATAAAATTTAAGGAACAATTACCTTAGGACATGTCATTTTGTGAAACACCAAATATCTTAGTTTTAATTTTCCTCTGTCTCTGAGAATAAAATAATTTAGCTGAGTTCATTTTTAATAGGTTATCTAAGTTGATTATGTATTACATATTTTAGAAAATCATATAACTGAATGCATGTCTTTGTCAGAATGATCAGAAAGGCAACGTTTAGTATGTTGCATTTGAATTGCCTTTGCATTGAGTCATATCTAATACTCATTTTAAACGCATTTGCTAATTCTTTTTCAAAAATATATAGAAACTTCTACTTTTACTGGTTTACAGCAGGAAACTTTTTTTCATTTTAGCAATGTAATATTAATATGGACTTTTGCTTTGAATTAGGGGTAGAAGAGGAGATAACTACTGCTTTATTTCTTCTGAACAAATTATCTTTAAAACAAATAAAAAGCTCTCTAGTCAATGGTGATTATTTTGTAAAAGGTTTTGTCACTAGAGGTTTCTTTTGAAATAATCAAAACCATTTCAAAGAAAAGTATAATGCAGAACACCTCTGGGAAAAGTAACACAGATCCCTATTCAAAAATATGTGGCAAGAATCTCAATCTTATAACCTAGATTCTATAAAAATCTCATGGGCATCAAATGTCAAATAGAATGCTGCTAGCTCCAGGAATAGAAAATGAGGTCTTCTACTAAAGCAAGGGGTAGAATTTCAATGTCACAGAATCTGCAAGGATAAAATGCGTTAGACCATGAATGTATAGCTGAGTTAAATATACTAAGTTTTAACAGATAAGCAAACATATGAAAGCATAAAAAATTATCCTGTTCCTTAGTTTTTATACATTAGAAGCTACAACATTCATGTTGGTTTTGAAGAAAACTGTTTTTTAGATTTATATTTAGAAAGAAAATGTGAAAATTTCGATTTTTGTCTGAATATTGTTTAATTGTGAAACTATCATAAATTAAAGGATGCTCACTTTCCCTGAGTAAAGAAGAGGACTGGGTTCTAGTCCAGGCTGCATAATTTTCTCATCTCTCAAATAGGTGCTTTGCCTTTTGCTTGCTCTTCCTTATGAGGTAATTTTTTTTAGTTAAGAGCACTTGGCATATGGTAAATACTCAATAAATGTTACTCCCTTGCTACTTAAGTGTGGTCCACAGTTCAGCATCTTTGGCAGCTGAGAGCTTGATAGAAACACAAATTATTTGGTCCCACCCCAGACTTATTGAGCAGAATCTATAGTTAGACAAGCTCTCCAGGTGATGAGTATACAAATTAACATTGAAGCACTGTATTAACCAATGCTATTATTATCACAAAAACATTAGCTATAATTCCTACATCTATTTTGTTAAAAGTATTCAAATATGCTTTGATATATGAAATATGCTCTATAATGTTTAGGATAACAGTGGTGATGATGATGAATGGAGAGAAAATAATTCATGAATTAAATTAGATTTTAAGGGGTATTATGGGCATTTCTTTCTTGCCAGGATCCATAAGATACAAAAGAAAGTGACTCCTCTCCAGCACGTGACTCCCAGGAAGATGATGCTGAAATCATTGAATTTAAAGGTAGGAGGCAAATAGGCATAGCATAGCAATTTAGATGCCTGAAAACTGACCTGAGAGAGGCTAAAGAGAAAAGGCAAACAAGAATCATGCATGCTCATTATTACTGAGTGTATCCAAATCTCTCAGAATCACTATTCACATTTAAAATAGCTTATGACATCTATATAAATCATATAAACATAGAGAATTAATTCATAATCTCACTGACAATAGAAGATGCATAGAATAAAATGTAGCTCATTGCCTTTATCACTAAGTTGAGAATGTCCTGGAAGAAGTAGTGACCTTTTTTTTTCTCTTCAGAAACCAGATATTATGTTATATTAATGGATTAAGTCACTTCTATTCAGAACAGCAATAAGAGGCAAGAGTCTCTTCTAAGTTGTTTTATATTTTACTTAAAATAATTATATGAACTTCTAAAATTAACTGAAAGCATAACTTTCTGTAACACATGGGCATGATCTTTGGAGATAAATGGAGCTGAATCTTGGCTGGACCGTTAGGAAGCTGTGTAATCTTGGCAAGTTATTTCATTCTCTAGCTCCCAGCATTCTCATTTATAAAATGATGGTTTGAGGAGAGTAGAAGTGATAGCACATGTACACTGTTTAGTTATCATTATTGAGCATATAGCTATTGAATATTATACAGAGAAAATTTTAGCCTAGAAAAGTTAAAGAGTGCTCCACTTTTCTAATTTGACCCTGACTCCATCAAGTCCTGATATACCTATCATTTCAAGGACACATTTAGTTGCCTCAATCAGATTCCATACTGTTCTCTCTTATGTTTTTTCAGGTATATGGTAAATGGTTATATTTAGGAAGAGTTTCTGAATTTAAAAGTGAAATGTAAATTGAGGTGCTTATAAATCAGGTACTTTATAAAATAGGTGCAAAAATACAAAAGTCTAAAATACATTGTTCCCAGGAAGGAAATAACGTGAATATAAATAACCTATCTCTGAATGGGTGTCCTGAAACTGTTATACTGCATTAGTACTAATAAGAGTAACATAGCCTCTTCTATAGCAATACTCTTATAGTCCTCAACATAGACAACAATGACAACAACAAAAGATGATTTATCAAACAGTGGAATGCAGGCTCTTTTTCAGAAACAACAGGTGACTTAAAAGTATAAAATGAAAAATAATGTTTAAAAATCCATGTACAATCCTTTTTACTTTTGTGCATCAACATCACACCAACACTGTAGCTAGATCAGTGCTTGACCAGTATTCAACAGAACAAAGGACTTTGTAAAACTGCAGATCAGAGTCATGCATCAAAAGAAGACAGTGCCATACAACACACAAACACAGAAAATAAAAATAAAAAGCAAATCACACACATTTGCATGCTAGCACAGCAGAGAGCAAACCCTTTTCTTGCTGAGTAGATTCTTTCCCAGAGAAACAGATGAAGAATAGTCACTGGCCTCCAAATCCTATAATTATCCAATAACATAATAATATTGACACAATTATAACAAGCAAAAACTTGTGCACTTTTAAAGAATTCCCCCACCTTTTTTCCATCTCCCAGATCCCAGAATGCAAACGAATAAAGCAAAATAAACAAGTCTCTGGATGGAAAATTAAACTAACTTGACAATTTCTAATTAATGTGTTAAATCACAAAAAAATAAATCCCCACGCAGAGACTAATTTAAGTATCACTAATTTAAGTAGTTTATCTAAAATGTCTTAGAAAAAAATCACATTAGCATCAACTTTAGAACTTTTTAAGATAGAGAATAAATTATATATTTCTGGCCTTAATTTAAATAATAAAAATTAGCCATATCAAAATATTCAGCATTATTTCAGAAAAGGTGAGTATTTAACCTTTGAAAAATTATTATATTTACTATTAGGAAAAATATTGATTATGCAGTTTAATAATGTTTACCTCTCTGTCAAACTGAAAACAGAAAATGCTTTCACATCTAGAGTCTTCTAAACATTTTTTCTTAACTTCACAATTAAAGGTAAAGTTCATTTCTTTTAAAATAATAATTGGGCAAATATTTTATTTTTAGCCTGATAAACTATGTACTTTTAAATTCAAGGAAACATTTATGTTCACTTCTTTTAAACTTAAAGTGCAGTCCTAAATATTATTAAGAAATCCAATGAAACCAATTATTAATAAATCAGAAACATGAAAGCGAAAACTCCTCTAGTCACTGACATATATCAGCATGGTTGAACAATGGAGATTGTAGGTAAACATTACATGTAGACTGTGAAGTTTCAAATATGCTGCATAAAGCACACACAGATCTATATCATCTGTTCATACAACAGTATAAAATTTTACAATAAACTGAAATGTCAGTTTGACCTCAAAAATGCAAAACAAGCCTTATAAAACACTGATGTATATAAATTGTTATGTCCATTAAATACTTCTCTATGCAAATTGATTCAAATGGTATCTTAACATAAAATTAATTTTTCATGTTTCGGATTACATGACATACCTGTTTACTGCCTAAATTTTGTTAACAGATAATTGAAGAAGAAAATGATATCATTGATAACTACTGTTTATCTTTTATTTTTCAAATTCTAAATATATTTTAGTTATTTACTAGATATAAATGTATGAATTCATGTTTCATAGTATAAATTTTTCATATCCTTCTTTTTAGTTGGTAGCTATGGATGACTATAGTTTGTTTAAGGTATCACCAAGTGTCATAGATTCAGTTCCTTTCCATATTGTTTTTACTTTATAAAAAAAATGTTTCAGTGGACATCCTGGTACCTATCTCTACGTATTTCCTTTAAATAAACTTTTAAAGGTAGAACAACTTGATCAAAGAATATAAACACTTCTGAGGGCTCTGAAACATTATATCAAATTGCCCTCCAAAGGAAGCATACAAATGTCAAATTTTCTTCAGCAATGTATAGATCCTATTTTACTATATACTCAACACTAAAGACAATTTTCTTGATCTTTGCTAATCTTTCATAGTTTTACTTGTATTTACCTTATTGTTAATGTATCTGACTTAAATCTTTATTGGATTTTTATAGATCTTTTTTAAACAGGCTGTTCTTGACTTTTGTCCATTTTTCTAGTGGCTCCTTTTGAAAATAATATTCAGGATATTAGTAAACTTATGATCTAAGAACTAACATTTCCAAAAAGAAAAGAAGGTAAACTGCAGGTTATATTCTGTATGTGATTGTATCATGTAGCATAGAAAATTATCTGCCAAGAACATGAAAGAAGCATAGGAATAAGTTGCTGTCCATACTCCCCAGTTTATCTTTGGCATACCTTTCCCACCCACTGAGATTTCTGGTCATTAGCTGTTGTGGAAAGAGAACAGATTGAGTGAGTTGTGAATCAAGATCCTCTCACAAATAATTGTACAAAAAGCACTGTAACAGAGGGTAGCATATCAGTTGCTACAAAGATAAGAATACTTTATGCAGGCAAAGACCTTTGAACTGCTAAAGACAGAAGCCTCTTGATACACACTCAATACAGTGATCTACTTTATCATTCATTCAAACAGATTTCCCCCCTTTATCAGGGCATCTTTTCATTTTATTTGCTATTCAAAACACTAGAACACAAAGGATGCTCTTCATCTTGTGTGCTACTGAAATGAAATCTTGAGGTAGGAAAAAAAGAAAAAAAAACCTTGCCCTAAATTCCCTTTCAAAGTGAAGTGTGAAAAGACATCAAGCAGAGTACACAGTGTTATTGTTGCAAGAAAGTCAATTCTGTAAGAACAGAGTCCACGGCCATCAGCAGCAGCTCAATCACTTCCTCACCCACAGTGAATAATAAGAAAAATCCAAGGAGAAAGGGTTCCACTTCAGGGAAATGAAATTTCTCATTGTCCTTCCCCTTGATTATCATTAACATTTATGGGCACAGCTGTTCCCTTCTCTGAATAATCCTAAAGTCAATGCTATGATATCGGCTCCCTTCTTCCATCTCCACAAGGCCTATTATACATCACCTCATGTCCTATTCTGAGAAGCAGAAATTTCAAATTTATCTTTTTATTAAGTAGCAAACTAGAAAGCCTATTAGCTTTAGTTCAATACGTAGAAGGTTAAAAATTATTTAAAATTTTTTACAGCCTTGAAAATATGGTCTTATTAAACTTCCATGGATATGTAAATGCATTTTAATTGCAAGGTAAAAGCTAAGCTATAATAGAGAAAATAATCAAAATAAAAAAGTATATTAAAATACTCGATAGTTACATATAAATTATCATGAACTTTCTTTTTATAAAGTCAGCATTTTTTCAGACAGGGTAAAGAACTAGGCCATCTCAAAATTCTTCCTGACACAATTTTATATGCAATACAATACAGGGTATGTATTTATGTAACAGCACAATTATTATATAACTCACTTTGGGCTTTATTGTTTAAAGATGAAATGTATTAATTATTCTCTGAATGGGGGTTTCAAAAAGCCATTAAAGTAAATGGTATTCATTTAATTCTCATTAGGACCTTTGGCTATGGTGATATTTACCCTAGAGAAAATTTATTATTAGAGTGACTCCTTTCAGATTCTAACTGAAAGTTTTATTAGTTCAAGAAACAAAAGGACTCATGGATAGTGAGAAAACTGAGACGAGATCATATTTACATTCATAGTAATCCACTTGGCTGATTGTAGTCACTGAAAAATGCTTCCTTAGTGAAAATCATGAACAAAATAATAAACAATAAAGTGATTTCCCATGTGGCAGTTCTTTGATAATGCAGAGGCACTCTAGAATTTAAAATCATGATGTCATTTGTCTACACATGAAGAGTGACTCCTTATGACTAAGGATTGATTACATAGCTATATAGATATAGTGTTTTTTCATAAATAACTCCTCTATGCATCCTTCTTATAATCCTTCACTCACTGAGTTTTTGATTAACCTGAAAGTTAAATTTCTCTGTAAAATTAACCTGGACTAAAAAAGAGGTATATACATATACACACATCTTCCACCAAATTTGTTTTACATTAATGTGAGGAATGGTCAGAACACTCACAGCCCATTTATATAAAGAATATTCAAGGAACACACTATTCAACATACTGTGCAATTATTCTGGTTTATTTTTTCTTTCAGGTATTAAATATTTTCCTAGTCTAAATTTATGTATTTCTTTGCTGAGCTAATTCTCAGAAACTCGATGATAATATTTTCTATATCATGTCAATTCCTCAGTACAAATACAAATTTCCTTAAGCACAAAAAAATAAACAAAAAAAAAGCACAAAAACAACAACAACAAAAAAAAAAACGAGCAAAATTCTAGCTGTTAGCACCAATTTCCTAGGTTCAGCTGGGGAATATTGTTTTGTGAAGCCTAAAAGCGTAAGTATTCTGTTTGGAAGGCAATTTGTATACTTGTTCTCTCTGAAGGATGCTCAGCTTACTTTGACGTTAATATTTGGTATTATGTGATTTTGTAAATTGATTTTTTAAAGCCTCAGGAAGAAAACCAAAGCTTTTTTTTCCCTTTAGATGTATCTTTTCTTTGCTCAGTTATATTTCATTAAACTGGGACTTTAAGTCCAATATTCTCCATAGTAGAGTTATACTGGGGTAGAGCTTCTATTTAGGAGGTTTGCATATTTAATGGTAGGGTATCAAGTACTGTTGAAACACTGAACGATGTATGTTTTCTCTCAAGGAAATGCAAAAGCTCATTCTATGGTGTGGAAATGGATTTTCCAAAATTCAATCATAACACAAAACAAGACCAAAAAGGAACTAATGTATCTGTCTTTTATTTCCTCATCTTTAATTATCCAAATCTTCTCTTTGTTTGCCTGATTTTTAACTCTCCACAAAATATATGAATAAATAAATTAACAAAGTTCAGTCTCAACAAAGAAACAACCTATGATGTTTTCATACTTATGTAAAAATGCTCTCATTCCTGAAACACATATAGCTACTACTTTTCTATTTCAAGTTAGAGCCTGGTGGAAAAATTTAATCCTACATCTTCCAAATATCCTTCAACTTTTCTTTGTATGTATTTCATTATAGCTTGGAAAGAATTATGCTATTTATGCTCCTATTTTTTACATACAAAGTAAACAATTATATAAGGGGGCATATATTTTTCTATCTTCAAAGATTCATTTACAACAACCCAGTAAGATTATAAGGTACTACAAATTTTCTTAAAATTAGCAACCTGTGAAGTGGCACAAAAAAGTCAGTTTTAACAGTTATAATATAAAAGACAATAATTTAAATATTTTATCAGCTAAAATTCTGAAGGAAATACATACCCAAACCTTCCGATTCAAATAGACATGTTTCATCTACCCCTAAATCTCGGCACCAGGATAAGAAATTTGCTGTATTGTCTCGGGCAAAAAAGGAGCCTGAGGGTGCACTGGCTTTGCATGGGATCTTCTTCAAGGGCAGATTCTGAAAAACAAAGAAATCTTAGTCTGGTGGAATTCTGACAAAGACATAACAGCAACACATTAAACATGCTATTGTGTTTTCAACAAAATGCTTTGAGACGAAGCTCATGTCAATAAATAGGTTAATGAAGAACTACAAAAAAAAAAAAGAAAGTGAAATAGAAGTGAAACTTAGCTGTCAATAAGAAATTATGAAAACCTGTACCTGTAAATATATCTACCTTTTCAATATCTTTTCAGTGGTAAATACACATAAATTCCTTTCCTGGCTCCAATTGCCTCTTTTCTTTTTCTTGTATTATTTATTTAATTTTTTTTGGCCTTCTCTTTCATCTAAATATTCTATCAGTATTTATCACAAAGTATTTATAAATGTATTTCTCATTCATGAGATAATGAAACACAAATAGTTTATAAATATATGTAATCATAAAACACACACCTGCATTCTTATGTGCATATGTAAACATACACTATAAAAATTACACAAGAACTATAAAATTAATAGGAGAGCAGCAGAATTATGTAATGAGTCCCCATAACCAATACAAAGAAAGGAAAATATGAAAATTCTTTTAACAGTAACATTCTACCATCTTTCTTCTAGATGATTTTCTTTTAAGCCATAGGTTATTGCTACATTATATAATATAAAAATATTTCTGGTTGGATTTCTACTACCTGACCTTGAAACATATTACTTACATTCATTATTTCTGGGATATAAAAAATGCTTAAGACAAGAAAGGGTATAAACCTTGACAGGATTTTCTATTAACAATCTTTCATTATTTTAGCCAAGAAATCTCCCTTGCTAGCATACCAAGTGTTATAAAGAGTTGTGTGGGTATTTTTTCTTTAATAGGATATAACCATGTCCTGGCCATCATTAATAATGCTATGAACATCAGGGTGCATATATCTTTACAAATGAATGTTTTCATGGAAACGACTGAAATGCCTTTTGACAGATGAATGGATAAAGAAGATGTGGTACATATATATAATTGAATATTATTCAGCCATAAGAAAAGACCTATAAAATATTTGATATAGCTAAGTGCATGCTAAAGAATGTGAGATATATGGTTTGTATGACAAAAAAAGAATACAATATCCATATTGCACTAGAAAAATTAGAGACTGATTTGACACAGTCTACCAAGAACACATTTTGGGAGGATATCCACAAGTGACATGCCCTCAAAAAGTATTCAGACTACTCTTTAAGAACTTACAGGAACAAGTACTGAACACATAAATGAAAATAGCAACTTTTTTTCTCCCCATAAGCCTGTAGTCCTTACAAAGTCATCTACATATCATATACCAGAATATAAGTATTTATTTAAAATTCATTCATATTGAAAGACATAAACATTACTTTAGGACAAATAAAATGAAAACTAGCTATTGATACTTCATAACTTGGGAATTCTCAATTCAGAGGAACTCAGCAGTAACATCGATTTCACAATTTGGCGTTTAAGGGATTTATGGAGTATTTGTTTCTATTCTGGAGCTGTTAGACTTCTTGCTTCTATGTCAGCTGAAGATGGAAACTGTAAACTGTGTGAATGGAAGCTTCCAATCTTCATCCATATGACATTTTTTATTTGGTAATATTTTAAAAGTCATCCTCATTAGTCCAAATGACTAATGAATACTTACACATGGTACCTATAAAGGTAATCACATATAACCAGGAGTAAGGATCTCTGCTCATTGGCTGAGAACAGTAGCACATAGCTTATAGTATCCAATGATTATACACCAATTAAAAGGCAAAGCATCAAGTGTCTTCCAAGGCATGATGTGCCATTTATAATTAAGAGTCAGGGCAGAAGTCTAATTTCAATTGAATTAAAGATTAAATTATTCAATGATACCAGCACTCAATACCATCAAAACTTAAAAAATTTCAACACACTTCACACAAAAATATTTATAAAGTTCTGAAAATCTCAGCAATTATACCTCTTCTAGTTCTATGATTTTTTTAAAAAGTATGAATTTCTAGGTTCATGTGAAACTCCTCCCCCCAAAAAAGCCAGCTCTGACTCCCTTCTTTAATATCAGTAAATAAAATAAAAACAAACAGAAATATTAAATAAAATCAGCTTTTATCTAGACAAGAAAATCTGAAGAAGAGGTTTAAAATAGAGAACTGCCTTGAATAATCATGGAAGTATGTACTTAAATATCTGAAAAATTGATCCCAGATATGGAGAAGAATACTTCAGATCTAAAGAACTACAGATTCAATAGGGAACCTGCATACATAGTTCATCTGATATATTTTCCATATTAGTTTTCTCTTTACTGCTCTACTCTTTAAAGGACTCCCATATTTAAATTATATAATATCTTTAATTATTTTTCAAGATAAAAAAGTGAACTTGCATATAGTTCGAAGCAAATCATTTGGTATACACTTCTAATTATTTCATGACAGCTTACCAATGCCTGGAATTTAATATATTTTAGTATTTATTTCTCATTTTTTTTAGCCAGGTAACATGAAAATAAAGAACCATGTATTCTCTTTCACCTATTCAAACTAGAATAGAAATTGAGAAAATGGCACCTTTACTTCTCTATAGCCTGAACTGAAAATTTAATAGTAGTAGTTAAAATAATCCTTCCCAAATGTTTGAAGCAAAACTACCCTTCTTGATTGTAGATATTTCAGATATGAAATATAAGAGATATATAGAAGAAAATGTGAAAATTTCCAAGAATGAATACATTTTTTTTCCAAAGTGTATATAGAACATACTATTCAAATATGCAGTCAATAAAGTCAGTCTATCCATGATGGAATCAATATTTTCACTTGTGCCCCCTTGCTACTTTTAGTTTTGCTATATATTTTATTGAAAAAACACTACAATGAAGTTATTTCATTGAATATTTACAGCATCAAGGCATCTAAATATAACTACCAAGTGGCTTTAGAAAGAATGAAAATATATTCTTCAGATAAAAATTATTAAAAATTATAAATATGGGTAAAAAATTCTTTCTAGTACCACCAACCTCGTTTGGGGACTTTGCAGTTGGACTTCATACCTCAAAGTGAGCTATGATTTAGTACAGTAGCAACTGAGCTCACTAGGACTGAATTCAAAATGGACTTTTTCTCTCCTTTCACTCTCCAAGATATTGAGGGGAAACAGAATTTATCAACCCCAAATAGTGACTACTTTAAGCTGGTTATTTTTAAGAAACAGAAGACTCAGGAACAATCTTTGCCTTTCCACTTTATTGCCTAAATGAATTTAGATAGGAAGGAAGGAAAGTATCATCATAGATAACTATTTAATATAAACTAGTATGTGATCGATAGGGAGGAATCTAGCAAAGCCCATTTGATCAAAGTCTTCTCTGTGTCTCATTCATTGTTAAAGATGGCTCAACGAACAATTTTCTACCCCAAATTTTCTTTTCCATTTCCATATGAATTGCCTTCCTGCCTTTTGAAGTCCCAAACATATACCCCAATTTCTCCTTAGCTCAAGACAGTGTATAAGGCTCATCAGCTCTATTTGTCCTTCTTACAGAACCCTTTCTTTTCTCCTATTAATCTGCCTCATGTCAATTTGATTATTTGACCAGCCAGAACTTATAAAGGTAAAAGAAAATTATATTTACTCCCTCACAATATATTTTGGTAAAATTTGGTACATTCTTCATGTTATAACTCTGTAAGAATATTCACATACATAAAAAATAAATATGAAAAAATGGGTTTCTCATAGGAGAATTCTGGTATACCCTATAAAAGCATAAAGAAATCATGTAAATAATAAAGCTAGAAAATATCTGAAGTATTTTGAATTATCTAAAATTATCTCTGGTATAATATAAAATGATCTTGGAAATAAATGACAGCAAGCCTGGTACTCAAACTTCAGGCTTAAAAGATGAGATGAACAATACAAAGTTAGGATGTAAATAATATGAAAACTTATATCCACATATAAACCTGCATATGGATATTTATAAAAGCTTTATATATAATTGCCCAAAGTTGGAAGTCATCAAGATATCCTTCAGTAGGTGAGCAGATAAACTGTGGTACATTCAGACAATGGAATATTATTCAGTACTAAAAAGAAATGAGCTGTTAAGTCACAAAAAACATGATGGAACCTTAGATGTACCTTACTAAGTAAAAGACTAAATATTGTAGGATTCTAATTATTCTGTAAAAGGTAAAACCATAAAAAATGGTAAAATAATTAGAGATTTAGGAGGAGAGGGGATAAATAGGCAATTCATCATGAGACTCACCAAGAGGAATTTTTTAAGGCATTGAAACTATTCTGATGATACTCTATAATGGTGGATACAGGTCATTATACATTGGGAAAAACCCACAGAATACACAAAAGCGAATCCTCATATAACTTTAGAGTTTAGGTAATAATTGTAACAAATGTACCCACACTGGTACTTTTCTGCTCAATTTTGCTATGAACCTAAAATGCTCTAAAAATTCAAGTCTATAAATGAAATCACATGGTATTTGTCTTATCTAAATAACATAATAAACAAAGAAATGAGACAGAAACAGACTCATAGGTACGGAGAACAAACATCAGTGCTAGATGGTAGGGAAATGGGGGGGCATGAAAAAGGTAAAGGGATTAAGTACAAATTGGTAGTTACAAAATAGTCACAGGGATGTTAAGAACTACATAAAGAATATAGTCAATAATATTGTAATAACCATGTGTGGTGCCAGGTGGGGACTAGACTTATGGGGGGGATCACTTTATAAATTACATAAATGTGTAACCACTATGTTATACACCTGAAACTAACATAGAACAATATTATCAACTGTAATTGAAAAATAAAAAAACCAAAGTCTATAGGAAAAGTAATTATATCATTGATAGTTGTTTAAAAAGCACCAAATGCTTAACAAAAGAGAAAATATAATTAGTTTGACAATTGTATTCTTTCCATTTTTATAGGCATTGTGCCTAATTTTACATATACATCCATATGAGAATCATTATCTAAATGCTCTGCTACTATGAAAAGCTTCTGTTCTCCAATCTAATTGTTTACATATGACTGGAAAGTTAACTTCTTAAAAATTCCAAAAGTCTTGTCCTATTCTTTAAAATTCAGTTAATTTGTGGGGGTATCTAAAAATTTTAGTAGGAATTTAATCTGATTCAAATCAACCAATTGTTATTAAATCATAACTCTATATCAGTTGTACAGTAGGCACAAGGGACTGAAATCCAAGAAAGATAAAGTCAAGGTTTATTTCTGGAGACCATCAGTGTTTTTGAGAATAGAATGAAAAATTATGATATCATAGGGTAAGAATTACAACAGCAGTTTAATTATTTAAATAGAAGTTTAAATTTAGTTCTTTGGGAAATTGAAGGTTATGCATTTAACTTTGGAAATCGGTTGACTGGGTATCAACATAGAAAAGCCTTACAAAGGAGAAGCAATTTACAAAATGGAAGGATCTCAAGTGCTTGCCAGGCAAAATAAAAAAAATGAGGGGGGAGTGCATTCTACAAAGTGACATATCTGGCAGAGGCTTGAACAAGCACGGGTGTTATGGATGAGTACAGAATGCATGTGGAAAAGGTGAGACCAGAAAAGTCGACTGTGCCAGGGTCACAAAGGGTATCTTTTGCTTAATGAGAATGACTAATATTACAATTTCAACAAGGGTTACAAACTCAAAGGCCCAGAAAAGGCCAGGATGATTAAATAACAGAATGAAATGGCTAGCTCCATGGGACTAAATAAAATGGTGGTGACTGGAAAGTTGAAGCATTCATGCCATGTCCAGGAGGAGCAGCCGTATTTATTTAGTTCTAACTCATTGCTACCAGAAAATAATGCAGAACCAATGCTGTTAGATTTTCCAATATTTCAAAAGGTATTTTAATGTGATTTTGAACAACTGGATCTACAGTCAGATGGATGTGGTTGACAGCTTACAATTTCAGTGCTCATAATGAGGGGCAATAAAAAGATTTAACATTTTAAAATAAGTAATCAAATTATGTGTGTTCTTTGGAAACATAACTCGGTCATTTGTTGTTAAAGATGGATTAAGAGAATAAAGAAGAAAATTTTAGATAATTCTATAGAAGTAAAAAAACAGTAATTTCTTTTTCTTCTGCCACTTCCATCTTGGAACACCTCTAAATCATAGCTAGAGCAGCAAGACTGGAAGAGGGATATTTGAATGGGAGGAAGAGAAACTTATTTTGTTAATATGAAAGATATCTCAGAAAAAGAAGTGTTGGATACCAGGAGTGAGAGTCCCTCAAATTCTCAATGAAATTAATAGTAATTGCTAATTATTAATGAACTACAAAAACTAAAATTGATGATAGTTTTAAAAATGTTTTTGAGAATGTATATCAGTTTTCTGTGTCTCTTCTATAATCAAAGATTTATCTTAAGAAAATAGGTGAGAAAATTCTTTTAAAATGTATCTTGAATTTTTCTTTTCTAACAAAATTTTTGTATATTCTAAAATGTAAAAATGCATAATTATTGGCAGCAAATTTTGAATTCACAGAGTCAAAATTCTAATATTCTAATATTTTATTTGAAACTACTTTTGGTAGTCATCTGTAAAATATCCGACAAAGAAAAAAATACATTTTTAGAAGTCTAAAGTACATTTTATAGGTGGATTCCAGGAAACCCAAGTTATTTTATTTCAGTGACTAACACTTTTTAAGCAAAAATTTCTTTTGGGGAGGGGGTAACTGCGTTGCACTGCAGATTTGGGGCACATTGTCACTGTCAGTGCCTAACAATTAACCGAGTATCCCTAGACTCTCAACGACTTTGAGACATGACAAGGATAAACTAAAAGTAATTCAAAGAGGAAAGGCTTAAGTCTTGAAACTGCATACCAGTAGCAATAAGACTGAGTGATCAAGAACAGTTTAACTATTAAACCTTTGGAACTTCATGTCCATCGTTTTCAGCATGTTTTCAGAATGAAATAAAATGTTTGAAAAGTGCTTAATACCAATTCTAGACTATAGCTTGTCTTCAAACAAGTTTTTCCAAATACATGTGTACTTTCAGTTCTATTTACAAAGAATGCCTGATGAGAGTTGAAAAGTAGTTATATAACCACATCTGCAATTACTGTACAAAAGCCCACATTTATATAGGAAAACAAATGTAAAATAGATGATTTACATTTGTAGAGTGACTTAATTACAATTTGTTTTCTTCCCATCTTCTAATTTTTTTCACTATGCTGTGCATGCACGTCTGTTCCACAGTCTAATCAGAGTGGACTTTTCAAAAGGTAAATTTAGTTTCCCAGTACTTTTAGGATACAGATAAAGCTTCTTACAATATGGCTTCCATGGTGTGAATCAGTCTGGCTCCTACCTGTTGACCTAGTACCATGGCCTTCACTGTCTCCCACAGCTCCACTTGCTTCTGTTACCACTCCTACATATTCTTCATGTGCTCCACCACCACACGGTCCTTATAAATAACTGTTTTCTCTGCCCTTCGCATGCCTCTTTACCTGATTAACTTTCAGTCCAAATGAGGGATCACTTACCCCAAAACACCACCCCCACACACACTTTTATAATTGTTTAAAATCCACATTGTTCCAGTGCTCCTGCTGCATGTAATTAATTGATTAGTAACTTTTCCTTCAGACCATTTAGTTTTGTGAGAGGGGGAACAGTGTCTGGTTTTGTTCACCATTTTATCCCAGCATGTAGTATTTATGAAATATTTATTGAATAAGTACAAATCAGATTGTCACTAAGATATTTATTATTTCCAGTGATGGGCAACAGAGTAGACTGGTTACAAGGACAAATTTTGGAGCTAGACTTCCTGGTTTGATCCTGGATTTTCACTTATTAGTTGTATACCTTAAGGCAATAATTTAACTGCATATGTGAAATGGTATAATAATAGTATCTACACCATAGGGTTACTGTGAGGCAGGTATGAGTTTATATGGAAAGTTCTTGAAATAATGCCTGGCACATAGAATTTAAATATGCATTTGTTAGAAAACTGAAGCAAAAGGAAGTTTTAAAAAATGATATAAAATTTAGCCTGGAGGTTCAATAAAACTCTTGAGGATTTTAATGATTACTGACACACACAGGCACAATCTCAAAAATATCCCTCATTTTCACTTACATATATTGCCATCTGGGATATTAATCATGTCATTATATTTTCTCCTCCAAACAGAATTTCCTCCTTTTAGTTCTGTCCTTCCATTATTATAGTTTTTCAAACTTTAAAATCATAGTAAAGCTTTGATTCTTCCTTCACCTCTTCTTACTGTGGCCAATAAGTTCAGCTCATTGTTATTTTCTAGTAAATATATTTTCAATTATCCTGCCCCTTCCAGTGTAGCATTGAATATCCTTACCCCTAATCCTTTAATATCTTATGTCAGAACAAATGCAGAAACTTCACAAAATATTTCTCCTATCTTTAACCTCAGACCTCTCCAACCCAATCTGTATACCATAATCACCATCATCGTCAGTCATTCTTGTCGTCGTCATCATCATCATCATCATCATCATCATATTAATATTTCAAAATTTAATGCTCTCAGTCTATAACTCACTTTCTACAACATAAGACCCAAATGCTTAAGCTTAGCAGCTACAAGCACCATCAACTTTATGAGTCCATGTGCCCAAATTTTTCCACATATGCTTCCACATCAACCATGTTGGTCTAGTCATTATTCCTAGAATATGCCTGTAATTTTTTAAATTCAGTATTAGATTCAATAACTATGAATTTATATTGCATTTGCTTTTCCTCTCTGTCTATTTCTTTGCATCAGGTCTAGGTGATTCAAATTCCACTGCTTCCATGCAAACTTCCCTGAACACTCTAATAAACTGACTTGTTTCTGGAACCTCTATAGATCCTACTGTCTACATCAGCAGATGTCAGTATACAGTGACAATTGGCTAAGAGTTAAGCCTAAAGATGTTTGTAACTAAAATATGTATTAATCTAACAGTTTAAAATTAAATATCTTTTATAGACTGTGCCAATTAAGGAATATTCAAGGGTATCTCTAGAATGTCCCCTCATTCATTTGTATATTTTTTCTATATTTATTTATTTATATATTTATATATATTTATATATATAAATATATATAAATATATAAATAAATATATTTATTTGTATATTTATTATATTTATTTGTATATTCATTTCTATATTTTTTCTTGGACTAAAATAAATGAAGTGGTAGGACAAGGCACCCACAGGGCCCATAACCCTTGGTCACCCATGGGAGTATATTGCATATGTACAAAGGAACCCTTGATCTTTCCCCAATCCTACTCTTACCCTGCCTTTTCACTTGCAAAATAAAGCACCACACTAAATATCGCCAATATAACAACATGGTACAAAATAGAATTTGGTTCCTCATTTAGAGTTTACAATATATATAACTGATAAATCTATTTTTATATATTAGTATACACATTTATAAGTAAAAATATAAAGATTAATCTTTCCCGTCTTATTCCTTCTATTATGCTTGTTTAAAATCTGTATATTCTGAGTCTTGTGTGTTTATGACAAAATTCCTCACTAAACTGTGATCATCTGAACAGGAGTCATTGGTCTGGGAAGACTGTGATCCTGAGATAAGCAATATGTTCTCTTTATTTTTACTCTCTTCTCACTAAATTTTATTATTCTTTTTTAATGAATGTAATCAGAACACAACAGCTCTCTCACCAAAAGAAATTGTAGATTTTTTTATTTTACATTATAAATGTTGCAGATATATAGAAATGTTGGGTTTACTTTTTCTTGTACATTAAAATGACAGTAGTTTTTAGAACATATGCCAGATTAATCCTTGCAAAGCAGATATATTGCTTATTTCTAATTGGTGCTTTAATATTTATTAACATTTTAATAACTATTTTAATAAAATCGATCCCCTTTATTTTGTGTACTTATAACCTTGTATGTTTTATTTTATGTATTTAAAAGCATCATTACAAGAAGAAATTAATGGACTTCACCAAATTGCTAAAGCAGGCATGGTACAAAAACAACTATTCCTGATCTAGAAGAAAGAGCCTATCACTTATTTGTATTCATATCCTTCATAACATCTACCACAAAATAGACTCAAGAGATTTGCTGAATTTATTCAGAATTTAGTTGGTTCACTCCCATTTAAAGATTCCTTTTTCCTTTTTATTTTAAAGGTTTAATTATTTTTAACAATTTTTGATTGAGCTAAGTTTTCCTTTTTAATTTTAACTTCAAGATATATAAATTGCTACATTATTTCTTATATGGAACAGTGATGCCAGCAGGCATCCATTAAACAAGCAGCCTAAGCTGGTGTGAAATTAGACATGACTAGCAAAGTAGTATAAACACAAAATACATACTATATGGCTTTATGCATGATATGCTATGCATTTTCAAACTTCTAAGTGAAACAATAGAAGGCATTCATGTAGTCAGCCTCTAAAAGCTTAAGATACAGTTGAAGAGTTCTATATGCTATAAAGTCAATTACCTCATCTGAAAAACATTTTGCCATTACTTGGTAATGTACCAACACTACATACCTTGGGCCACACACACATAAATATGGTGAGTACTTACAATTTAAACCTAGCAATCCTCAGACATATTTAAATTAAAAAGGAACTCTTTTTCCTTAATTTTCAGTCCCTTAAAAAGGCTTTTGTTAAAAAATTTGTGAATGTTCTCCTTTAAAAAATGGCATGAATATTCCCTGATTTCTTTAAGGGATCTGAATTTCTCCCATGTATTCAGTAACAGTTCATTTTAAAACAATTTTATATTTTCCGTATGGTGAGAGTGACTTTTCATGACATAGAATTCTATATGCAGTTTTTAAAACAGCAGTGACCACAATTAGTGCTATCAAATATCATGAAAACAATTCCCCAGTTACACTCTTTTTACAATCTTGTCTTGCTCATGTGCCTGCATGCAGTTAAATTCAGGATGTGAGTCTGTAAGTGAAGAGATGATGTCGTTATGGAAAAATTCGATCAGGTTTACTTTAATGCTTCAAGGGGCAGTGTTCTCCTGGTGCTGTGAAATTATGTAGGTGAAAATGTGCCTGTATGTATGTCTGTGTGTGTGTACCTCCTTATTCTATTCCAGAATTTATTTTAGTTTTTTGTCACGCTTTCATGAATTTTAGTTCAATATGTCTTATTTTTAGCCTTATGCTTCTTACACCTTTAATGCAATGATTATTTACTCTACCAAACAATAGCTTACAGTATGAACTTCTGAAAAGAAACAATTTCTGAACAGTTTCAGAGGGTCCTTTACTTGCAGATTCATATAAACTTATAGCCTCTGAAACTTGGCATATTTCTAGGTAAATGCTGCCATTTTCTTTTTCTCCTCCTTGCTCTGGAATGCAGGAATTATTAGCATTGCATAGGCTAGAAATATTCTCTCTCACATCTCAGCTAAAAGAGTTCACCTGAAGCAAACTCCAACATGACAACATTAGAATTTGGGAAAATGACTTTCTCTTGTCCAAATAAAAACATTAGCAACTACTTGTTCACAACAAATGAAAATGGAGCCAGAGTAATAGTAAATTACATTTTACTCTTCTGTAATCTGAATGCGATTCTGAAATAATTCTGATTCTTTTTATTTGCTTCAAATGCATAAAAAGAGAGCTGTCTAAAGCATAAGAGCTTGCCACAAAGATCAATTCCAAGCTTTGTACATGATTATTTTCCTTTTGGCTAGGATCTATACACCTGTCCTAATTCTGAATGGTGAGCAAATTTGTAAAAGCACAGTTATGACTCATCTGATCCTTATTTTATTGGGACCATAGCAAACACTATAAATAGGCCTTGAAAATAATTCTCAAGTTGAATAAAATGTTTGGATATTCATTCTCATAGGGATAATATACTCACTTTGCCATTGTTTTTACCTTTAGATAATGCTCCAAACTGAAATAACAGCACAACATATGACTGTATAAGAATATCTATAATTAACTAAATGATCAACCTCTTCCAGAATTCTCTTACTAGCTAGTTTAGACCTCCAAAGTCTATTATATCAACCAATCTCTTATAAGCACTTCTGATGTCCTCAGATCCTTTTTCTTCCTCTAAACCACCATAAAATTCTTCAGTTCTCTGTCTTCTCCATTGCTTAAAAGTCAATTTTGTTCCTTTATGATTTTGAACATCAACAACTTTTGAGCTAAGCAAAACCAGCAGAGGGTGGAATTTCAAACTTGATGAGAATAAAAGTCTTCAGGATTAAAAATCAAGGATTGCCAGAACCACAATGAGATATCATCTCATACCTGTTAGAATAGCTATAATCAACAGGATAAATAATAACAAATGCTGGAGAGGATGTAGAGAAAAAGGAACCTCCATATACTGCTGATGGGATTGATGGGACTGCAAATTGATACAGCCACTATGGAAAACAGCATGCAGTTTTCTCAGAAAAACTAAGAATTGATCTACCATATGATACAGCAATCACTCTACTGGGTATTTACCCTAAAGACTTAAAAACCCAAATCCAAAAAGATATTTGCACATCGTTGTTCATAGCAGCATTATTCACAGTGGCCAGGACATGGAAGCAAATGGTGTCCTATGACAGATGATTGGCTAAAGAAGCTGTGGTACACATATACAATGAAATAATAACCATAAGAAGAGATGAAATATGCAATTTGTGACAACATGGATGAACCTCAAGATAATAATGCTAAGCAAAATAAGCAAGACAGAAAATGTTGAAAATCACATGATATCACTTATGTATGGGGTATAAACCTAAAAGCAACAAATAAACAGGACAAACAGAGACTCATGGACATAGGCTATAGACTAGTGGGTACCAGAGGGTAGGGAGTGAGGGGAGGAGGGAGGTTGACAGGTTAAAGAGGGTCAAATATGTGGTGACAGAAGGATGTCTGATTATGGGAGGTGAACACACAGTGTAAATATATATATGCCTTACTTTGAGCTGTACAGATGAAACTTATTGAATTTTGTTAACCAATGTCACCATAAAAAATTTAATTAAAAAAAATCAAGGATTGCTAAAACCCATTGTTAACAATTGTTTGGATCTACAAGCAGACATCTACATTGGGCCATTTAGTCACTTATTCATCCAAACATATCTACTGAGCACCTATAAACCAGATATTATGATGGACCTGTAGATGAATAAAACATAAACCATGACCTTAAGTATCTTACAATCTAACAAAGGGTTAAAGAGAAGCAGTCAGTATAACAATAAGGTACAGATGCTCTGGCAGATGGGGAAACCATAAACATGGAGGTGATTATAAAAGACATTTCTACTCTTATAGGATCTCTTTTTCTCCTCCTTCAGGAAATAATCTCTTTCATTTTATTCAGTCTGAGCAAATATTTATCAAGGTGAGGCCATGACCTGGTCAGAGAGTGGGCTGTTGATCATATTAATCAGATTATCTCTTGCTAAAATTTGAATCCTGATAGGAGTGATAAAGCAAATTTAATAGCTCAATGTTAATGAACGTCCACATGTACTAGGTTCTACTCAGTGTTTATGTGTATCAATTAATTAATTTAGTTTTCTTAACAACTTGATAAGGTAGGTACTATTATCTAAATGTTACAAATGAAGACATTAAGGCACAAAGAAGTTAAGTAATTTTCCCAAGATATTAAATGCTGAAGTCATGATCTAAATTTAGAAGTCTGGCTGCTGAGTCCGTACTATTAACCACTTCTGTTTAGCTTCACTCTGTAAAAAATGTTCTAAATGATTGATTCTAAGAATGGTACTCTGAAGTGATTGCCCACGTATCTATGCTTTATAACCGTAAAAATGGTATAAATCCTAGGCCCTTCAAGACCTTTGTTTTTTATTTTAGTATCATAAGTAAAGTTCAGGCATTGACTCTTAAAAAATATGGAATATTTGGGATTGTTGCTGAGGCTGATATTAGAACAAAACTATGGAATGGAAAACTAGCAGCCCCTAGAATTGGAGAATAAACTGTTTTTGTGGGATTTTCAGTTTATTTTGGGGTCCCTTTATGAAAAAAAGAATACAGGATTATGAATGTAAAATTGTATATAAAATTCAAAATATATATTTAGGATAATAAGAGAAGGTACAATAAATTAATGACTTTTAAATGACACTAAACACTAGAACCATTGCAAAGTGGAGAAAAACAATATAACATTTTTATTAACTTGCCTGATAGAACCCTATTTTATTTTTCTCTGTAGATTTTGTCTTTATACTTTTTTATTGCCTCTTCCTAAATAATTATTTAGAAATATTTTCATATGGAGAATAGAAAAAATACCCATTTTTTCTTTTACCTTGATTAATCAGGACAAACGTTTTTAATATTTTAGAAAAATCTCTGTCAGCTTCAGAATTCATTATTGGTAAATACAACAAATTTTGACATTTACAAAAGTTCTGATGTCAATATAGAGAAATCTATCAAATTTGTTTCATATGTGAACTTTTTGATATGGAAGAATTTTCCACAGGATAGCTGTAATTTAAGGAATTCGAATAATATAATTTGCTTAATTCTTGTTCCCTGACCAGTTCCTTATTTAAAATAGGAAAAAGCTAAAATTCTTATCTAGGAGGAGGGGCAGAGGCATAAAGAAGGAGAGACATAAAGACGAAGAGAGTGCTTGCTGGGGGATGAAATAGCAAGTACTCTCAGGAAGAACACAGTGAGTTCTCCACTCCTGGTATTCTCCTGGTACAGGATAAGAAAAGGGTATAAATTAATGTGGACTTTCTTTGAAGCATTGCTCTGTCTTTAAAATCTCAGCTAGCCATACTTGGAGCTGACAATATCCACCAGGTATCAAAATATTGCCGCCTGGACCAGGATTTAGACCCACCTCACAGTAAGCTTTCTGGCCAACACAGAAATTCCTGGCCAAGTAGTTACAGGGTCTCAATATACATTTAAATACTTGAGTGCCACCAAGTGTGTTATGGCAACATTTTCCCTCTATTTATGTAAGATTTGAAGGTGTTAGTCTGAGGAAAACAGAATGCAACTTTAGATTTGACAGAATTAATTTAACTGCTGCATTAACTAGAATTCAGTGTGCTAGCATGGACAGCCACGAAGCATCCTGTCAAAGTCTGCTATATTTGTTAACACAAACATGCATGCAATGCTAGTGCACACTAAATGACACTAAACAGCCAGAAATAATTTGATACAATATAGAAAAAAAAAATTCAAAACTTGGAGAAGAAATGCTTCATGCAATTTATAATGTACACCTCATGTAAGCATATTTTTGACTATGTCACTCAGCATGGCCCAAAGAGGCTCTGTTTTTCACTAAGACGTAAAGAACAGGTTGGTGAGGAAAATTTCAGATTATTTTAATGTGACTTTTCTCTCCAAATGAGAATGCTGGTGACAGGTGCTCTCTCATCTCAGTGAGAATGAAAATTCTCAGGGTGGCAAGAACACATGCTGCCACTTAACGTCCATAGGCAAGGTGGATGTGGTTGGCAGAACACAAGGAATGCTAAATCGAATCTCCTAGAATGAATGATCTGTCCCACAGAAAATCTGAGTGTGGTTTATTAATTATGGGTTCTTTAGGTGTGAACTGAAAGGCAACTCCCTTAGTTCTTGACAAAAACAGCAACAACAAAAGCAGCAACAACAACAAAATGAGAGAATCTTTCTGATGACCCATTTCTCAGACTAGAGCCTATTTATAGACCTAGACCCACTAAATGAAATGAGTAATGATCTCAAGTCTTTATTGTACAGCTTCCTACCAGTCTTCAAAGGGATCTGAATTGTTTACTGTGCATTAGAGAAAGAGAAATGTCTGGTAGGGCTCAGGCAATAGATGGACTTTTGACTCAAATCCATCTCACACTATAACTATTGTGACTTTGAACATATCAGATGTTATTTTTATATTTTTTTCCTGAATGTAGATTCATGCTGTTATCAATGATCTGAACATTACAAGCAAAGTGATTTCTATCACATCTCCACACAATTTAAACCAATATAAAAGATGGATGGGATGTAGAGAATAGTAAGAAAATTATAATGAAATGACAGCTTCAGTCAGAGTTACTGTTCCAGATGTGTTCTTTTTGCTGAAGAATATTAGTAAATATCCTATACTTGGCACACATCTAATGGTCTGGAAAGGCAATTTTCTTAATTCTGATTGATAGAAAACTTGAGAAGCAGTTTGCATACACTTAACAAAAATAACAGAATTCTTTTACTATCTTGCACATCAGCTCCTGCTCTGTGACATAACTACTGGGACCATGGACATTTCAACATTACATAAGACATCAAACTCCTATACAAGAATACCTTGCTGATTTGATATAAAAGAGCAGGAATGTAGACAAACCAGAAGGCTTCATAAAACACTTTCTAGAGAGTAAAACATAAATTCCATGAGAATCCAGGATGGGAGTTTTGCCAACAAAATAAAATTTCTGGGCCTAATAATAATAATAATGACCATGTAGAAATATTGCCTTCTTTGTAAAGGACACTGAGGAAATATTCCTAGCTTGCTACCTGTTGTCTGATGAAGGTTGAATCTCCATCTTGAGATACCAGCAACCATGAAACTTGAACTGTTTATGATGAACTTAGTGCTAGTTCAACAATTTGCCCATTTTTTAGTTGTGCCCAGTAATACAATGTCACTGAGTACAAGGGTTACATGTGGGATAAATTCAAATAGGTCTGAAGATCTAGCTAAATTCAATAAGCATTTCACCCCCTTATGCCTCCTTTTTCACACTACTGCTTTTTCCCTCAGCTTGTACATATAGCTCATATCAAGTCCCTTATTACTAGTTGACTATGGGTAGAAAAAAAATCATTTCACGTCACTCTACACGATATACTAACATTTATTGCTGTGCCATTGAAGCTCTATTTAGACATATCCCTGTAAGATGATATAGAATAGAAACATTCCCAATGAGACAAACATTTGGCAAGACATTTCATCACTGCTGATCTAGAGATGAAAAATTTTCCAGGTGGTCAGGGATTTAGACAAATGGTGATGAGGGAACTTAATTTTATACTGGAAAATAATTTACTTTTATATATTTAAAACTTGAAGATATTTATATTTATTTATTTTAAATCCTGAAGAATTAGACTTTATCACTAACTTATTTTTTCCCTTTCCCCTCGGGTCTAGACAGCAAAATAACCCATCAAACAATCTTTTATTTCCACATATTACACCTATATTCTCTCCATCTCACCATAATTCATTCTATTGCTTTAGTCTTTGCATTATATTTGCATATAAAAAACATTAATTTCAAGGGATATATGACTATTTTAGTTGTATAACCTGATATAAATAATTTTAAATTGCAGCTGAGATCTTTTCAAGAGAAAACATTTAACACTTCTATCATACTTTCTTGTTCTGTCAAAGATATTGGCAATAAACATAAAGTTCTGGATTTCTCTGAATTTAATCTTGACAAGATGTTCTCTAAACAAAATGTACTATTGATTTTTGAAGGGAAAACTCGAATCCTTATGTCTTTAATTTAATTCCTGATGGTACAACATCCTGAGGTATTGTTATCTTACAGCTCAGAGAACTAGGTATTCTTGATGGGCAAATGTACTACAGTCATTCTATCTGACTAGGATGTTCTTTCTGCCAAACAAGGACCGGATTCTACACTCTGATAGTGAATGTTTAGTTCCTTCCTTGGAGCATAAAGCAGCATTCTACTAGGTAACAGAACATTTTCTTTTTCTTTTTCTTTTTCTTTTGGTCTTTTCCCTTCATGTATTTCAAACCCGATCTAACTACCCAGGGCTCTTTGAAGTCAAAGGAAGCTCTGCACCCAGAATAACTCTGATGTCTGGGGCAGAGACTCTCAAGATAAATGAGACAAACAGAAAGGAATTAGGGAGAAAATGAGAGAGGTTGAGGTTGAAGACTTTGAATATCTTGTACCATGTTGATGCCTCAGTGGTTGAGAGAATTTTGCACACAAATCAACAAGTTATGACAGCTGGAAAAAGAATAGAGCAAATGTACAATAAGAAGGCGTTTGTACAATTGAACTCTATCTGGATCTGGAAATGCAAGTTCATCTACCATATAATCATTGTTACGTTTGATGGGAGATGCCAACTTTGAGTTAATTAAGAGTTAAAAGGAATAAAACCTAACCTTGGACTTACTTATCACTTATTTTGGTTTTCTCATTCCAATACAATATTAAAAATATTAGTTTTATTTAGATTTTTGCCTTTAAAGGTCCTTAGCTCCAGGAATGGTGAATTTAAAGTAATAGTAAATTGATCATACTATGGTATGTATATTAATTAAAATAAAATTAATTAAAATTAAATTGCTGCACATTAATCTTAAATACTTCTAACCAGCTACTACCTAATTCTGTGAAATCTCTGTTTTGTTTCCATGCAAAATGAGAAAATGCAAAGGCTAAGGTTAACTACTTATAAGTAAGAAACAGAGAGAGGCAAGAAAAAAAATCATGGAATATAATTTATTTTCATTCAGGGTATTTTTATCAAGCCAGAATAAGATATGAGTCATGAATTTATAACTAAAACATTAAATATGTAAACTGTTTCACATATTACATTTTCTTTCAAATATTAAGTGCTTAAATCATTCTTAACACAGACATACTTTACACATACCAAGCATAACTTACTCACTCAAATGTGTTTATACAGCTGTAAAATCCCCAAATTAACTATCAATCAGAAAAAGTAAAAATATTGCTGTGAGAATGGGAATGTGAGATTAAGCTGCTAGAAGAACATTACAAAAGGCCTCCTGTGACATGAATTCAGATGGGATCAACTTTGTCATTGATTTTTAAAAAATTGTTTAAACATCTCCCTAAACATAACATAGTTTCAGTAATTCAGAGAAAGTATTGACCAACTCATCTATTTTAAGCACTACTGTCTCTAAATTTCAAAATCCAATGTGGAAAATAATTACACACACACACCCACACACATACACTCAGACTTAATACTGTAACCTCCAGGTTTTTCTACCCAATTTGAAAGCCTCCATTTTTTATATGGGAAATTTTCAATTGAATTTTAGCACATCTCTTCTTGTTTAAATTTAGATTTAAAAATAACAAAATGCTATAAAATCTCACATAACATCTTCCATTATACAAAAGATGGATTTAAAACCATAAATTTTGACAAAATTACATTCACAAATAATAATAGCTATAAAAATATCAAACATTTAGCTTCTCATTTTTTATAAAATTTCTTATAAAATATGAAAAGAAAAAATAACCCTTCTTTGTATGTTTCACATAGTAAGGCACATGCTATTTTGATTTAAGCTGAATATCATTTGAAGTAAGTTGTAAAATATATAAGTTCTGCCAAGGACATGGAAGGCAATTCAGTCAAGAGTAGTATGGTATCAACTTCTAACTCAGATATAATATGATATTTTTGAGCACAAAAACAGATCATAATGGGTATTTTTAAACCTACACTTGTTCAATTACCACAGTTGAATTTTCATACTAAAATATATTTATCATAATCAGAATAAAGTTGAGCTTTGTATTCAATTAAACAAAGGGCTTAGGGTCAAGGAAGTATTTCTAGTTTAATAAAATCTTGCTGCAGTTTTATGTACTTTGAAAGGAAAATTTACTTTGTTTCTTTTTACATGTTATAGTTTTATTATAAAAATGATATAATTTGAAATAAGTGTTTTAAAAGAAAACAGCTGTCAAATTTCTGATACAAAACTATTCTGAACATTACATATGACCATGTAGATTTGGATGAAAGGTACACATATAGTGACTATTACTCCATGAACATTTTATTTACAAAGCACGTTTTTTTTTTCTTCTAGTTAATCTAAATTTCTCATCAGGATCTCTTGACTCCTTCACATAGGGAAGAGAGATAATATTTATTTAGACTCTTTCTTGTGCAATGCTTTCTGGAAGTTATATAATATATATAACATATAATGTATTATATATAATAATATATGTAATTTATTTTATACATTATATAATTATTAATTCTATTTTATAGATAAACTGAGCTCAGACATGTCCAATTAGTAAATAAAGAACTAGAACCCAAGCAAAATATGGTGAACTTCAAAGCCTGGTTATAATTACAACCAAGTATAAGACTACTTGGTGGTCTTAACTTCTGTTTTAAAAAGTAAAAACTTACAAAACAAACAAAACCGGAAAACTGTACACTATTGTTACGAGATTTGTTTATTCTTTGCTATTATGAAGGATTCAAGATATTTTAACAATGAGGCAATGGGCTCTGTTTCCTCAAGAAGAAGCAATACAAATAGAAGTTTCAGGATTTATGAAATATTGACATAATATGCTCAAGAGTCTGGGCACAACACTTCCCCCCTCCTCTGTTTATTATTTTATACTGAACTTTCTATATAAATGATCTTCCTAATAGGAATATGTTTTCTCATCTGAAAGCTACAGTAGAGGCCAGTTACATCACACTGTAAGCCAGAGCAGAAGAATAATTGGTTTTCTAACATTCCTAACATTAAATTAGACCAAAGCCTTTTCATAAACAATCTCCTCATGTCTATGTTACCCACAGTGAACTGCAGTGAGAGCACTAGACTTGGGAAGAGGATGTCTGTCAAATTCTTGTTCAGTCGCTTACCAGCAGGGTGATCTTGCACAAATAACTTAGTTTCCATCGAATCAATGGAGGGGGATTCCAAAATTGTTGAACTTTAGAATCACCTGAAGAGCTTTTTAGACATCTTAGTTCCCAGGTGGCACCCCACAGGGATTAAATCAGAATGTTTAGGCATGGAGCAAGGTCTCAGTATTTTCTTAAAGATACTCACCTGGTTCCAGTGTAAAGCAAAATCTGTGAGCCATTAAATAAATTAATACTTTCAGAAAGCTGCTTTTAAGATGAAAAAAGTGGAAGGGCTTTGTGTATTACATAGTACTTTATAGAGTGATATAAAATAATATCCTCAAACTAAATACAGTGTTGTAAAAAATAGTACAGTGTTTTAGGGAGCTTGATCTTTTGTTTGGGTTTTAGTTCAGTAGTCATAAAGAAACTATACATAAATAATCAGTTTTACTCTTTTTAGCCAGAGTTGCAGAAAGTTTAACAGTTGTTTTTTATTTTAAGCTGACTTCAATATTATTTAACCTTATTTTTTTCTTACTTATTTTCCTTCTCTATTAAAAATTAAGAAAAGTATCATAGTATCATCCATCTTCTTCCCTTCAAAATAAATCAAATATTACACTTTTATTGCATTTATAATAACCAGAAAATATTAGAAGGTGCAGAAAAGAAATCTGTCAGAAAGAAAACAAATTGACCCAAAATACTTAATTCAATGCTACTACTTACTTAAAACAAACAAAATATTACACACTTCCGATTGATTCTCCAACATTCTGCCATAAAGATCTATTTGGAAACATAGGCTTATTCAGTAAATCTTACTTGGCTGGATCATGTTCATTGCCTGACAACATAAATTGTTCCTCTACTAAATTTTTAATCAGTACAGCAGATTCAAGCAGTTTATACACAGTACTTGTTTTATATTAATACCATCAATTTCTATATGCTTTTATTTAAGTAGGCTTACCAAAAGAATGATGTAATTTATGTAATCAGAGGACAAACAATATGTTACCTAACTAAAAAGCACTCTTTGTGTTTTGTAAATAGAAACATTAATGCCTCCTTTTTCAACAAAATCTTCAAATTAAACTTAATTCATAAGTAATTACAAATGTAATCCACCCCCTTATAGTTATTTTGCCTTGGGACCTTTTACCTTTGTGGGCTTAGTAGCATCCATGCTCTCTTTGAATTTCTCCTGAACAGTTTCTGCAAGCTTACAGAGCAAGGCACCATTATCCAATTTCTCCATAAATGTTTCTGCCGTAATCTCTTTCCCTACAAAAGCAAAAACAAAAAAAGCATTAGAAAAGCATAATCATTCCACAACACAAATATGATGTTCATGTCAACATATCTGAAGTAGTTTTTACCACCAAAATTTCTGTTCTGGCTGAACTACATGTCTGGAATAGGAACTCACCCGAAAAAATGGTTCCTTTGGAATTTTACATTTTCCTGTGGTTGTAAAAATCTTAATATTTTATATGTTTATAATATAGTTTCAAATGCACAAAAGTTTTATTTCACAGTAAAAATGGCAAAATGATATCCTGGGTGAAAGAGTCCCACCATTTGGCAGTCAAGCAGTCAATGAAACTCAAAGAATCAGGTTTAATAATGATTGTACAATTCAGCCTCTGAGGTTTGTTGAATTCTCATTCTCAGTGGCCCATTCAATTACTTCAGCTTGCAAGGCAAGGGCATAAAGCAGAACTGGTATTCTGTATTATGCATATGTCTTTGATAATAAGAACATCATAGCTCTCTTTTATTTGAAATAGAGCCATAGCACATCAAAAATCAACCACTGTTGGCAAGTTTAATAGCATGGCCAATGCATTAGGCCACATTTCTCACTAAATTTCATTGAATTTGTTTTCCTGATTAAGATAATATAGGTACAATTAATGCAATTGATAAGCTCTCTCCATAAGAAAACATTCTCTCTCTAACCATTCCCCTTCCTGCTGCAGTCCTTGAACTGTGGAATTATCAAATTCAGATCTCTAATTTTTTCTCTCTTCACAATCATTCACAGCTTCAGCTATTGCTCTTATGAACATGATTCACAATGGTTCATCTCTGACATTTAGCTGGCTAAAGGTTATTTTTCTTCTTTCTTATATACTACTAAAGCATATTTTCTTTCTTCTTTTTCTCTTGTGATATAACTCACATACAATCTACCCTTTTAAAGTGTGTAATTCAATGGCTTTTAGTATACTGTATTCACAAAGTTATGTAATCACCATAATCAACTTTAGAATATTTATATCACTCCCAAAAGAAACCCTAAACACTTTAATTGTCACTCCTGATTGTTCCATGCGCCCAGCCCTATAAAAACACTAATTTTCTTTTTATATGTTTCTCAAAACTCATCTCTCTCAAAGCTCTCTTTTTCTTGGTTCAGTAATTCTCTAAGTTTCAGAATATTTATTTTCCTTCCTTAATTTTTATAATTTTTTGTGACAAGTCCTATAGATTCATGCTTCCTTCTGTTTCTGGCACCATAATCTTAATAAAAAATTTCACAATCTGATACCAAAACCTCTAGAAATAAGAACAATGGCTATTCTCTGTACCAACTTCTCTCTCTAGTATACATCACACTCATTGTTAAAATTATGATTGCTAAATATCACCCTCACTGGGTCATTCTTCATCTTTATTGCATAGTTCCTAATCTCCTCTACCTAAAAGATGAACTACATCTACTTTAACCTAATATCCAAAGGTCTCCTTGTATCCACTAATCCATCTTTCTAACTTACATCCTTATACCCTGCTCCTTGGTCTGCATCCTGCCTTCACGGTTTCATTAATGGACCTTCCAGTTCCTATTGTCATGCCTTTGTTCCTGGCATGGCCCCTGCCTGCAATGTCTTCCTACTTTCTATCTGTCCGTTCTTTAATCAGAAATCTAGAAAGAGATTCTCCTAGTACAACTGATCTCTTTTCTATACAGTCATGGGTATCACTCACATTGGCACTATCATACTTCTTCTATTGCTGGTAACATGTTTTGTATAAAGTCCTTGTCTTCCTCAATATACTATAAACCTCCTGAGGTATATCTTTATGTGGTCCTACACACAAAGTATGTGTGTAGAAAGTATATTATTCACCTCCTAGGCACCTAGTAAATGTGTTTGGTAAGCACGTGAATTAGCAAATGAAGAAATAAACTACTGGAAAAGAGCAAAAATAATGTGCGTTACTTTTGTAAAAAGTAGTTAAGTTTAAGCAAAATACAAGGAGATATTTTAAAATTTTATAATGAAACTCTCAAAGGATTCTTTATCCTAAGAAAAATGCATACAGCTCAATTCCATAAACACAAAACAAATATAACCAACTGGAGTAATAGATAAACTACTGGCCTAAAGTTAAACTCACAATATCTAATATATTTGGATTTCAAAAAGCATCTGTTTGAAATAAATTTTTAGGGGGAAAGGAGAGTAGAAAAGAAAAGAAAATTACTTTTTAAAAATGTTCTTTCCCCTACTGGATAGTTCACATTTTAGCCCCCAGTTAAGATAATGACTTCTGCAGGTGGCAAAACATCAGTAGTTCTAAGTACTCACCACAGACAGAGACTATTCAAAACTACTATTATTTCAAAATTGTATGAAGCTCAACTAAATTTAGAAGTGAAAGTAATAGTCTTAAGATACAAAAAGCCAGCACAACAGAATTTGTATCATGCATACACCATATTGGTCTACATTTTTCCAATGATAAGAAAGACATTTTACAAACAAGTATAAAACATAAATGTTAGGAATATCTTTAAAATGACCGATTAAATTTCAAGGTAAAGAAGGTAAACTTTAAAATGTTAAGTTATTCCTTTATATATTAGTTTTAAGAGTTTCCGTGTTTGAAAGAGGTCTTTAGATATTCTTATTTCATTAAGCTCCATGGCAATTTAAGGATTCTATTCGTAATGTTAAGTAACAAGATTATTACAATATTTGAATTTATAAATTATAAAAATGTTGTTATTAAAAAGTTATTATTTCCCCAAAGATATAATTTTTACTTTTATGCATTATATCTAAAAATTGTTAGTAATCCTGATTTTCATGATTACCTGAAGAAAGAACTTACATTGAACATCTGTATCTAATGAAAAGTATATTAGGTGTCAGCTTTCAATTCTGTATATTTTATAGCTCCAAAAGGTGAGATTTTTTTTTTGGCTAAAACAGACACTGTTACATACTTTATAGTTGAAATATACTGCCTAAAATGAAGGAAAAATTCAAGACAGAGAAGTTTTTAAAAAAAAAACTTCATATATAATGCATTCTCCATTTAAATATTAAAAATCATAAAACACATATTAAATATACTGTATAATTATAAGAAATCAATTATAAGTCTTGAATGCATAATATATTATCTCACTCCTATTGCATTAATATTACTGAAAGTATTAAAAAACCGAATATATAAAGTTAGCTGAATTTAGGATGAATCCATTAGAAGAGGCTGTGAAGTACCAATTATAAATTCTCAAGTAAACATTATACAAAATTAAATACCTTTGTTAAGCAGAACCAGATATTCTTTAATTTAAACTGTGTAGCTGGTTTGAGACGTTTGGTTATAAATACTAGAAGTGGTAGGATTCTAGTACCAGAGAATCATTTTTTCCCCAGCCCCTTCTTTCTATGTTGTTGGTATATTTAAAAGATAGGGCAATGAACAAATAATTTAAATCTTTTTGGAGTACCAACTCACACTGAGTTGCAGACTGTTGACTTGAAATTTACTCTACAATAACCTAGTCTAGAACTAATGTCTTTACTTCCTGAGTTCGTAATTGTAGACTTTGATCTTTACACCATCAATTCAGTCAAGATTGACAGCTTCTCAGGAGACAAAGATCAGGGAATTTGATTAAAGATTGTGGTTAGACACTTCCTCTTAAAATATTAGGGTGCAATGATACAAAATAACTGTCTGCTTGAAATCTTTTGTGGGATAACTAAAATCAACATACATGCTTGTACATATCAGTGTATTCCTACTAGAAATATATGCTTGCTATTATTTCCATAAAGATTAAGTATCAACCTATAGTATTTTTGAATGGAGCCACCCGGAAAAATAGAATCTCTTTGATCTTTTACTTTACTGAAGATGCTTTCTTCACAGCAAATTAATAGTATTAAACTCGGGTCCCTAAAGACATAACAACTAATAATGAAATTGAACACTGGAGTTCTTACAGTTTGCTAGACATTTTATGTGTATTCATTTTTAATCTCACTATACTGTGAAGTGTGTGCTATTATATCCATTTTACAGTTAATGAAACTGAGGTACTTAGATTAAGTAACTTGTCTAAGGTCACACAGTAAACCTGACTCTTTCACTCATGAAGTAGGTTTAGAGTCTATGTTCTTAGCCACCATGGTTGGTTACTTAAATAAAGATTTGCTGAATACACAAATTTCAATATGCTATTTCCTATAACAATGCATTCTCCCTAATTCAGCTGTTTTTTCCTCTGTAGAAGGTGCTTCAGGAAAAAACAAAACAAGAAAAAACAAAACAAAACCAAAACAGCATAGGGCTGAAGATTGTGAAGACAGTGATAGTGGTGCTGAAAAATGATTAGCAGTTCACCTTGTAAATTGGAGAACAGCTAAGAATGTCATTCAGGCATGTTCTAATATGTGGCCTGATTTGCCATAGAAGAAAACAGGCACATTTTATCTCTACAGGCAATAGAGATAGGATCAATCTCTACTCAAAATTCCACTGCACCTCTCAATCCCAGTATACTTCTCTAATTGGAGAACTCAAAGGAACACTTCTATTTCCCTAACTCAAATTATTCAATGTTTCAAGTCTAAAATTTGAAGGTTATAGGAGAGAAAATGATTATTATATCCAGAAAATCTAAATCAGCACCTGCTCCACAGTGATTCCAAGTATCTATATCAAGACAAGATAAAGCAGGTTTCGTTAGAAAAGTTGGGTAAAAAATCTGGGCAGTAACTGCTTATAAAGGTGCCAACTTGTGAACATAAACTTGATTCTTTAAATTTTCTAACTAGCCCGAGATACTACCTTTCCAAAGGACTTTTTATTGATGGTATCAAGAATATGAACACTCATACACTGCTGATGATACTGCAAATTGGTACACCCACTATGGAAAACAATATGGAAGTTCCTCAGAAAACTAATAATTGATCTGCCATATGATCTAGTAATCTCTCTACTGGGTATTTACCCCAAAGTCTTGAAAACTCATATCCAAAAAGATATTTGCACACCAATGTTCATAGCAGCATCATGGAAGCAACTGAAGTGTCCTATGATAGATGACTAGAGAAAGAAGCAGTGGTACATATATACAATGGAATATTACTCAGCCATAAGATGAGATGAAATACTGCCATTTGTGACAACATAGATGGACCTCGAGATAAAAATGCTAAAGGAAATAAGCCAGACAGAACAAGTTGAAAATCACATGATATCACTTATATGTGGGATATAAGCTTAAAAGCAACAAATGAACAGGACAAACAGACTCATGGCCAACAACTATCTTCAACAGTCCATCAACAATCATGAAATTCATAGGATGTTCTTTGTCATGTTGAATGATGGGTGATTGCTAAAATCTAGAACTGTTTATTTAATACCATTAAAACAATTAAGTTTCCCCCAAGATTTATTTGTATAATCTTCTGATATTCAAATATGTCCTAAGGACACAGATTAATAACAAATGGGAAATAAGTAGTCCATAAACAAAAATAACAAAACAGAAGATCTAAAATAAAGATGAAATGTGTATATTTACTGTATAGCAGAGGACAATTGGCAAAGAAGCATTTTATAGGGAAGAAAGATGAGATCTTCAGGATTTTGTGCTGTCTTTTCTTAATGTTGGTCATAAAACTCCTTATGATGCCAGCTACTGGAAAACATAGTTGGACTACAAAACCTATTTTCAATATGACCCACGGATATTTCTAAGGATATGTGACTAGTCAGTAAATATTGCATGATCTTCTTATGCACCAGATCAGTGTGCTGTCCCATAAACAAATTCCAACTACCATAACTATTTATTCTTCTTAACTAGTTAACTTATCAGAAGATACCTGGCATTGCACTCTATATTCTAATACATAAATTTTTGTCTAAAAATTTGCTATTGCTACTTTAATTCTATGTCTAAGAATATAAAGTGCTATGTATTCATATTATTAAGTGTATAGTAACTGAAAATTACAAGATTATATCACTGAATGTTGGTCTATGGACCAATGAAATAATTTTCTTCTATATCAAATAATTTTTATCCAACAAAAATATCCAAATCCACATTGAGTGTTTTTTAAAAAACTAAACCTTTCAACTGATATTTTATATAAAGGACCAGAAATATCTGAATTTATATCATGAATACTCCTTTTGAAGAAAAATTATTACATTTTAATCAAGTATGACCAAAAAGAAATAGAAATCCTTTCCAAAATTAACGTCCACATCACAACTATAAAATCTAATTAAAAGCTTTAATTTATTCTGTGAATTTCTATCTCACCAAAAAAAAAAAAAGAAAGAAAAGAAAAGAAAAAGAAAATCAGGTACTTTACATGAAGATAGCGTTAACTTTGGAACCACTTTCAAGATATCTCTAACTTCAAGTAAATAAAAAGCAAGAATTGAAAGCTGAGTAATATAGATTTTAAAATATGTGAGGTGGTAAAATGCCCAGTAACAAATAATTTTAAATTTTACTTTAATTACTTTATTTCTAAAATATGTGAATTCTAAATGTATTCATTATGTGTAATAAAAATACCTTCTAACATAGCCATTTTTCCCTCCCCTCCATATTATTACCATTCTAGTATAGAATATATTTTATTACCCTAAATGTTTTACCACTTTTAAATAATCTCAAGTTAGTGATATACTTTTTAAGTTAATCTGAGGATATTAACTTGAAGTCTTTTTTAATCTACTTTTATAAATTTAAGGCAATGTAAGGTGGTGCTTTACTGTATCTTGAGATTCTTTTAAGAGTCCTTCATTGAGAAAATTTCATAAACCATCAGTTATATTTGTGTTAACTACTAGCATTAAAAAATAGTTTTCTTATACTTTAAAATAAAGATTATTCATTTATGTAAATTATGTCTTCTTTGCTTATGCATATTGATGATCTCAAACTGGGTTTCAAGAGATGGATTTCCTGGAAACTTAGACTTTTGGAACTGGAAAGGACATTAGAGATCATCTACTCCAACCCTTTCATTTTATGGTTGAGGACACTGAGCCCAGAAAAGATAGCTGAGTGACTTTGGGCAAATTTCCTACCCAGTGGCAGAGCCAGAATCAGAAGCCAAGTCTCCTGACACCCTGTTAGAAGCCAGGTCTCCTGACTTTTAGTCCAAGGATCTTTCCATTACACACACACTGACTCTCTATTCTTTGAGGTTGTCTTGGGTTGCTCACGCTGATCAAGCTGCTTTGTAAATGATCATATTCACCAAATAAAATGCCTTTGATGATAAGTCATGAGACCTTGGAACATACCTGTATAATCAGGCTATACTCTAATTAATCACAATCTCCCCCCGTCTAGAACATCTCAACAGCTCCTCATTGAACATACAATAAATTATAAAACTCCTTAACATGGTGTTCAGAGCAATATATGAGCTAGTCCCTACAAGTTTAATGAAACTCTCCTCTTCATCTATGCTGTTGACACTAGCCTTCATTTAGTTCTTCCCATGTGCCAAACTTCTTTTCTCAGCACATGCCATTCCCTCTAACCTCTAGGCTCTTTCTTCCCCCATGCTTTGCCTGGCTAGCTATTAATCATTGTTCAGTCCTCAGTTTAATATAAGACCTCTTAAAGAGGATTTCCCCAAGACCTTCAATACTTTGCCCCATTCCCAGCTCCTCATTTTTATACTCTTATTGAAACCTGTATCTTTAGTATTTATGACAAGCCCAATTAATGAATTATTCAATTACGTAAGCCCAATTAATGAATTATTCAATTACTTATTGAATATGTTTCTTTTTTCAATTTACTCCAAGCTCTATAAGAACGGGCCCTCTGTATATTTCTAATCACCACTCTACCTTCTTGTACTTAACAGACCATGTTTATAACACAATAATCACAATAGCTGATACTTAATATAGCTAGTTGATCACTATGTGCCAGGCCGTGTTCTAAAGGTTATGCTCTCATTCAAATCTCCAACAATCCTGCAAGGTTGGTACTGGTATTATATTTATTTTACAAATGACAAAACTGAAGCAGAGTGCATTTAGACACCTGCCTACTATCACAGAGCTAGTAAACAGTGGAACTGAGATTTGAATTCAAGCATTCTAATGCCAAAGTCCATTTCTTTTTTTAAAATAGCTTACAGCACCTGATCTTCCTAGGTGGTCTCCCATCCAAGTACTAACCAGGCCCTGCTTAGCTTCTGAGATTGGGCCTGAGATGTTCAGGGTGGCATGGCTGTAGACCAGAGTCTGTTTTTTTTCAAATACTATATTATGCTGCTTCACACTCAAATATCTAAATGAATCAACTTATTCATTAAGCCAAATTAACAGCATCTCTGACCTATGTGTGTGGAATAAGAACAACATATATATTGTTTACAATATGCTAGGCACTTTCTAAGTAATGTACATATTTTAATCATTTAATCCAACAGCAACCCAACAAAGTAGGTAGTACTATTATTGCTACTTTACAGATGAGGAAACTGAGGCACAGAGAGGTTAAGTAACTTGCCCAAGATCAAATTGCTAAAAAGTGGCAGCTCTGGGGTTCAAATGGAGGCAGTTCTTTTTTGAGTCTTTTTTTTTTTCAACTTCTGTTCTATACTGCCATACTTGTTATAGTCCATATCTGAACATAGTTCAAAGCTAATAATAAGTTACTAATGTAACAACCATCACTGAAGCCAGGAAGGACAAAAAATGGAGAGGAAATCCATCTGCTTAAGTTAATTCCCTTTATGGGATGAAAATAAAAGCTCCTCCTTTGCATGGATGAATTACTAACAGGGCGTAGCCCCTTCCTTCAAGTGGATACAACTCCATAGCATGGTGAAGGGTCTTCCTTGAATTTCTTCTGCATTTCTACCATTACCCTTTGGCTGGGTGCACTTGTGAAGGGTACACCGTGCATACGCATATGCAGTAGCCCTGGTTAGACTACATACAATTATCAATAGTGTGCACACGGTGAGGAAAAAGAAAACATCTTAACTGTAAGATAATGGGGGAAAAATGCAAAAGCCCGGAAAAATACAGAGCCATAGTGAGGAAAAAGCAAAATCTTGCTAAAATGTGCTGAAATCTTTCCAAACCTAGTTAAAACCTTGCTAAAATTTCAGATGGACTGGGTGCTTCTCTCTTTTGTTTCATCAGCTAGAAAATGAGGATAAAAACATTTACCTTGAAAGATTCAAGTAATAAGATAATGTGGGTGAATTTCCTTCTGCAAATGATAAAGTACCATAAAAATTATATGTTTACTCAATAGTTGAATCTTAAATCTTATATAAGTATCCTTTCTCAGGTCATAAATCAATTTTATTCTGTGTGAAAAACCATTAGTGAAAATCAGGTTGCTATATATTATGATCCTTTAAGTGCACATGGTTGAAATTTTATCCTATAAATACACCAGCACAATAGAAATGTAAAAAAGAAGCAGCCTTAGCATGAGGTAGCATTTTTCTCAGAGACAATACTTTTGGAAGAGTACTTTAAAAACATTAAGTAAAATAAAATGAAAAATTTTAGTTCAAGGTTGGGAGACTCTAGTCAGCTCCCTTGGGCAAAAGATAGATGTTTTCATTCTAGAGTTTGGGTGTTCAGCAGTTTTAGAAGGTGTGCTATGAAAGTAAGGCAAAGCAATCTAGTTTGAGAAGTCAGATATCACAAAGTGTGGCCTGTGCACAGTGTCAAAAGGATGGGTCAGATTGGTCAGCTGCATAAAAGTAACAAATAAATCAGAACAGCACATAGATGAAATAAGCAATTTGACTACATATTTCCATATTTCAGTGCATGATATTAGAATTACTGAGCACAAAGTGGGAGACATTGGGAAATGCATTTAAATTTTCTACATGCTTCAAGTCTCCCAGATGCAAAATCCAAATAATGAAATCTTTCTTTCCAAGGTGTTGTCACATGCTTAGGTGAAGAACACTACATGAGGAGGAAAAAAAAAAACCCATTATCTTTATTCACAAAATGAGATCTTATAACCTTACCTAACAGATTGGTTAACCACAAGGCCAGATCTTCTTTCATCGGCAGCAAATTAGCTTCATGTCTGCTGGCCAGCCATTGGCTATACTGATGCATATCAGAGAGGCCAGGTCCACTGCGTACCTTCGGGCTCAGAGCAGTGCACATTATTTATCCACTTGTAATACCTGTTTTAGAAACAAAAGAGCAATTTCTTTTTATATGGACTTCTCTTGTTAAAATATTGATGTCAGTAGCATAGTAAGGCACCAGATCTATGGAAATTTTGATGACAGGTCAGGTTATTAATTACTAAACCCCATGAAACACTATTTGCTTTATCTTTACTAATACTATCACTTTTGGCCAGCCACTTGGTAGAAAATAGCAGCAATCAAAGGTCAAATAGAAAAACCAAACAGTAAAGTCTAAGCTCATCTGAAACATCATATTTAGAAAGAGTCAGATTCTAAGCCAAGAAATTCCACTTATTCAAAAGCAATACAAAATAGCTGATTAAAATTTTAGTATCCAATTTGTAAACTTCTATTTTGGGGGTTAATTTTAAAACTACAGAAGTCTATAGAACTTTAGGACTGAGTGCTAGCAATGACAGTGTTTGCACAATTTATTGTAAACATATGGTCACTACTCTTAAAACTATTACCTTTAGGATTAAGCACAGCACTTGGTTCTTTGCAGACTGCTAAGGAATCACTAATTTACAACTTAGAGAATTGGGTGGGAAACAGGATCAAAGATAATTTCAAGGAGTTACTACTACACTTCTCTCATTTTACAATTAAAGAAAACAAAAACCAGAGAGGATCGGACTTAACCAAATCATACAGGTACATCATGGCAGAGCCAGGCTTGAACCTGGTGTTCATACTCTAAGACCATTACTCTTTCCACAGTGACACATTTTACAAAGTAAAGTCAAGAGCTCATATTATGACCCAAGGATAACACCATTATCCTAACAAATACTGCCACAGGTTTTTATTTTGGCTTACTTTATGTTTTCCAACTGTATATGTTTTACACACTAGGTTTTGGTTGCAATCATCTTTAGAGCAGAAGTAATTAAATATCTCGTGTCTACAAAATAAAAGATCATTTCATTAGTCTGATCACCTTATGAGTCTCCTTTGTGGCTTGTAGAAAAATCATTTGAATATATAATAGGCTTTGAATGTAGCACTTTTATATTCATAATTTATAGGACCTATGCCTATGGAAGTAATATTGAGGTAGCTAAGGTAACAAATTTATAAGTTTAACAACATGTAAAACCCTATTTTGTATACAAATAGTGTATATGAAATCACTAAATGCATTACAATAAAACAAAAATAAAAATGAAAAAATCTGCAACTGGAAAAAAGTAGTGTTTATATGATATACCAGGGCTTTCAGCATATTTCAATATTTATGGTATTTTTAAGTTATTGATACAAGTGTATACAATTTCATCAGTTTTAGTCTTTGCAACTTTACATAGTATTCTTTTCTAGTTAATCTCAAAACTCTAAGTTTCTTAACATAGATTATTTTTAAAGACTGCTTTTGAAAAAATAATAAGATATTGGTGTTAAAAAATGTAAAATGTGACCATCTCCCAAACATTTTGCTACAGTATTAGAAAAGACAGCTGAAAAGTGAGTAAACACCTAAAAGGTATCATAAATATATAATTTAAAAGCACAGACACTTTAATTTCCAAACAATTATGCTTTGGAGTAATTTTTACAAAAAAATTACCATAAATGTTCTTTGAAAAACATTTTTTATAAATTTTTCTCTATATATAATTATATATACTGAACCAGTGCAAATGTGAAACATTTTTAATACACCTTGTCATGTTACTAAATTATTATTATAGGAACCAGAACATTAACATTGCTTATTCTTTTGCAGTTAATCATCGCATTATTCATGTAAAGTCCTAAAATTTTCTCTAAATGTTGCAATTAAATATTAGAAACCTTAAATATTTTTGTACCAGTTCTTTTAAAATTAAGTCCAGTTCAAGAAAAACAAAACATCTCCCTGCACCTGGTTAGAATTTCTATAGGCTAGCTAGCCTCAGAAACAAACATCTAAGTAACAATACATTTAAGCACATGATTCATACATTTAAATAGCTAATTGAAATCTTAAAAGGGTTACCTCAAAAATGCCTTTCTTCTCAAGACACAATCTCTCCCACTACTTTCCTGAAAGTGAGATGTGGTAGGTCAGTAACTTTACCTGCGTCCTATTATCTGCTCTGCAACTTCCATTTAAGCATCTGAGTCCTATTCTGCTCTCTAAAAGCAAGAAGACACCTCAGACTCTTAAGCTCATTGTCTAGCAAAGAATTCATCAAGGGATAGTTTACAGTAAGCCTAAAGGCATGTAGCAGTTTCAATGAGCCAAAGGGACATAATCCTTCCCCTCAATACTTCTAAACAGTGACGTTTTTATTTTCTTTGACAGTGGCACATTTATTTCTCATGTAGTCTGTCCTGTATTTTGCCAGAAATATAATTCAAACTATCTTCTAATATTTATAAATGATAATTAAGTAAAAATTATAAAATGAAGCAAATTTTGTGTGTAACCAAAATTATCTATAAAATATGAGGGAGAACAGGAAGAGAGTTATATTTTCCCAGGAAGCCAAAGTGGGAGAAGGAAGACTTAGTGGATAATTAGCATGCAATGGAAGTTAAATAACTAAATATATGGCAAGTATGTTGATGCTAAAGTTCCTGTCATGAGTAGTTGTCTCCTCTGTTTAAGTCCCTTTTGAAAAAGATTAGAACTTCAATCCAAATTGTCCTGATCTTTTTTTTTTTTTCATATTTTAAATCACCATCTGTGGTTTTGCTGAAAGTCAGTACGTGGAGGTCTTGGATTTAGATATGGCAGAGACATCAATAAGAAACATGGAAATGAAGCCAGCTAGCAGAATCAAAATTTGGAGTGTGGAAAAGTATTCTGTGGTGAAGTAGTTTCCCATTGAAGTGATTAAATTAGGGTGAACAAAGGTCAAATAAATTTATATTACCAAGATGAAAAGATCACTACAGGATTATAATCTTTTTATAATCTTCAACAAATGTTTAATTACTGTGGATGGGTTGAATTAAATCACAAAGAACAAACTATAACAAAAAGATCATTTCTAATGTTTTGAATTTATTCGAAAGTTTTCAAAAACCACGAGATGCTGAGTCGAGTTGTAGCTTTAAAGAAAGGAAATGAAATGATTAACGATCCAGTAGATTTGAAAAAAAGTTAAAGTTTGGGAGAAAGAAAAACTTATTTAATATAATGTGTCTAAACACTGAAAGATATTACCATTAAAATTCTTATAATATAAATATTTTAAAAGCTTGGTAACTTTGGTAAGTACTAAATAAAATCAATCACTTTGGAAAGAGGAGTAAGAACTCAGATGCTTCTATGACTCTTCTAAACTATGGCTTCTTCAAGCTTTACGGGTCTATCTAAAAATGGATAATACAACCCTCAGGATTTGGAATTCAGAAAAATAAAACTTAAAGGGAAAAACATGCAGAAACTTAATACAGAATTCTTCAAAGAATGTGTGTATTTTTTTTTCTTTCTTTCCATAGAAGTGATTCTGGAATAACCATTACGAATATGATGAGACGTGAACTAGCCCAGGGGAAGAAGAAAAAATTAATGACTCTGTAAGTAAAATATCACATGTTTAAAGACTCTGTTTAGTCTGTTGCTCCAGAACCCCAGTTGAAATCCTCATAGTTTTGACTCTAAAGGTAAAGTATTCTTTCATACCACTTAGAGGTGTATTTAATGACCAAGATGGTTTGCAGTCTATCACTAGACTTTGTGATATGCTATTTAAAAAAAAAAAAAGCTTTGCAATATTACATAGAGAATTGGAAACAAAGAAAAATAAAAATATAAACATTATATCACTATTGTCTGCTATGAGATTCCACTAAGAAACCTGATCAATAGATAGAATATATTAGATCTGGAATCAGAAGTCCAGGGGTCAAACACTGGTTCTACTACCTGCCTGCTTAATAGCTTTTCTAATCTAGTTATATGACTCTCTCTTTGTATCTGAGTTCTTCAGTGTGTACAATGGAGGCTAGCACCTCAAATATAATCTTGAAGGTTAAATATTTGTGCCAGTGTTTGGCATATGTTTTATACTTAATAAATACTAGCTAAATCTCAATTATCACCATAGGAAATGTGCCAAAATAGAACTTCCACTGACTTATTTTAAAAAGAAAAGCAATTCTGTAACAAAGTAGAAACATTTTGTAGATCTCTAAATCACCAAGAGAAAACAAAGTATAAGGAAGAGAAATGAAAACAAACTATTAATGAAATAAAACCATAAAAATTGGAAAATCCAAAGTTTTCTTCATATTGAAAGGGATGAAGACCTCAAGATGATGAATGAAATGTTGAGCTGTAAAATGAGTAGTTTACATGTGTTTTTACAAAAAATTTTGATAACAAATTATACTTCGCTTTTGATGCTAGTTAAAATAATAAGCTAATAAGATAGGGAAATATCACACCTCTTCAAATAAATGTGAAAAGATGTCTCTATACCTCTTTTTCTTCCAACCCCTCATATACAAAGAACACCTAACTGTGGCCATTTAAAACAGTGCTAATGAACCCATAGTTCATTAGAGTTCATCTGCATTCCTAAAGTCAACTTTGTTTCCATCTGTAATATTGACTCCACCTCTGTCTAGTTAGGTTTGTGTGTTATGGGTGTGAAACAATGAAGAAATAAAGTTAACATGATAGTAACGTTATCTTTTAAAATTTAAAACAAACTAACAAAAAATACACCAAGCCAAAATCTTTCCAAAATCTAGAAGGAATAAATGCTACCTTTCAAGCTAGACTCAAAGAATTAACAAGCAAGGATGGCTCTTTCACTATTCTGAGTTCTTTACTCCTATGTGATTCATTTTGGGTAACCAGTAATATCTCTACAATGCTACAAACTCAACCAATATCATGAATGCAAAAATCTTAACTTAAGGGTCTAATCAGAAAATTAAAATATAAAATCTAACCATAGAGGTAGTTCTAATTCTTGTAAATGGACCTCCACTTCTGGCTAAAGGAAGCAACTTGTCTACAAATAAAAAAGCAAAAAGACAAAAAAAAAATTCATTACTAGTTTTCCTAATTATATAATAAAATATTTTAATTCAAATGGACATTTGAAGATTAACCTAGTCAAATTCCTGGTTCTTAATAAGTGATTGGAGATCTAAAATGTTTTGACCAAGTAACAAGGCTGTGTAGCCACAGTCATTACAAGTATGCTACTCAACCATCCTGGTGCCCATTCTCAAGTAATGCTAACTTTCTTACAAGAATATCTCTTATCCTGGTACCCCATGATGATTTGTCTTGAACCAAGTAATGATATACCTACAATAATAGTTCCTTCTTGACCAAATAAATCATGACCAAAAATTAAGTGGGAATTGATTTCTTATATTTTCATGTCATTAGTAATTCTTTTTCTTTTCTTTATTTAATTCTACTAGACCATTCTTCTAAACAGTTTAGTACAAGTTTTTGGATCCCTATCAGATTAACTTGAAACATAATTTGAATAGAAAACCACCTGAAATTTAAAAATCAACTAAAATAAAATTTCATCTAAGTTGGTTAAACATTCATGAGGTTTTGGTTTTTGATGTGTTGTTTGTAATATGAAGATTTCTGTTTTACTTAACTATAATGTAATTGAGAGCTATGTGAGTTTACTCCCAATTTAAAAAATAAAGACAGAGAGACAGACAGACAGACAAATTGGTCCCACGTATAGAGAAAGCATTAGCAAAAACTCAATTGAACTAACCCTGAAAAACATTTAGAAAAAAATTACACAAGCCTCTTATTCATTTCAACAAGAGAGATGTTTTACCTTCACTCCAGTTACTTTCTCTAAATAGAAAACACTCAGTGGAAAACCTTGATAGTTGCTCAGAAGAGAAAAGAGTAGGATCCAGTTTGTGCTTCCATATCAAAACCACAAAGATAACAAAATGGAGTTAACATCCGCTGCAATTTTAAGAAACTCCATCTATAAACAAATTGTTAGAGCCTCCTTAACTGGTTTCAACCAATACAACTGGCCTTCCAAGGAAGGGCTCCAAAAGACTACAATGCAGACTTGCAGCCAGACTCTAAAATTATGCATAACATACTTAGAATTAACATGAGCCCTGACATTTCACTACCCCTGCAAGTTTAAGTTTTAACTACGATTTTTTACCAAGATACTAGAAAACTTAGTAGCAATAACATGACCTTTTGCACCAGGAGAAATAAATTTTACCATGTGTATTTATTTCCCAATAAAGCATAGTCCACATCACAAAGGTATGGTGTTTAGCCATAAAGTAAAGAAAGAAGCTCAAAGTTTAGTAGCAAACAGGCTAAAATCCAAGCTACCTTTCTGTTTCAGAGCCCACGCAGCCATGTGTGAAGGCTGTAATGTGTACTGCAAATGTTTCCTGTCCAGTGCCTCAGACATCTGTACCTTACCTTTTTTTAGGCAATCAGAACCAGGACGCCCATGTTGGAGCGGACCACCGCAGCCACCACCTCCTCTTCCACAGTTAGGGGGGAGCATTCCTCGAGAAGGAACTCATTGATTGCTTTCAGAGACAGGCTGGGCACACTAGATCCCAGCTGTAGTTAATCAGTGTCCACACTACTAAGAGGTTGGTGGAAAGAAGCAATGAGCACAAGGGCTTTTTCTCAGCCTTGCCTCTGTGAATCTCAGGGGATAGATGGGGAGGAAAGGAGGACTTCCTCTGCCTAACTGACACATCCGACCTGTCTGAGCCTTTATTTTAACACTAGGGTGTTCCTGTACACATGCATATCTTATTTCCTTGCTTAAGATCTCTCATACACAATTGATCTGGCTTTGTTGGAGAGAGTTCTTGGGAAGAGGGAGGCGTTTACAAGAGAGACAGAAAAGTTTTGCAAATCTTGACTACAGGAGGATGAAGATGAAGGTAAGAAGGGCAAAGGTTTTGATTTCCAAAAAGGTTAACTGGAGGAAAGTAGTGAATAACCCCACCCCAAACCCCAAGACTGTATTGGAGGAGTGTTAAAAACAATCTGCTTTTGCTCCCTCTCCATTCAAGACAGTAGATAGAAACTTCATTTGGCTGAACTAGGTCAATGGCAATTTACCTTACTGGGCTGATAAAATTTACTTTTGCTGTAATAATTAATTCCAAAACAAAGCTGGCTCCTCTGCACCCCAGACAGTTTCAGATTCCAAAACCCCGCTCTTTGGACTGAAAGAACAATACCAAGCAAAACCACCCCAGAGGGTGTTGATTCACAGACTATCCTTTGTTCCTTCATGTAAAAATTAATAATAATAATAAAATAATAATAATAATATAATAAACCTAACTGTGCCCAAGTCATCAATCGAAAACAGTATCACCCGAAATCACACGTGTCACACATTTTCCTCCCATCCTGGCCTCCTCAAGTAAAACATTCAGGATCACTCCATTAAGACCAGCCCCGCTGCGCTGCCCCTTCCCAGCAGCAGACAACGCCGAGCATGCACGGCAGACACCCTCGTGCACGAATGCGTCAAATGTGCCTTTAGCATCGATGCGCTCATCAGAAATGCTCACTTCTCCTTGTCCCTGGTTGGCTGAGGCGCGCCCCAGAGGGCTTTTCGCGCGACGGCCACTTGGGCTGTCCCACAATAGGGATGGGGAACACCCATGGTTGCTTCCAGGGCATCACAGAGAGTCCCCCCTCCCGCCCCCATGGCAGTGACCACCCACTCAGCGCCAGAACGGGTCCCGCTGTCCACACGGCTCTTCACCCTTCCCAGCCAGGCCCCGGGGGTTATTGTTAAGACCTGCCCCCGCCCCCACACACACACCCCACCCCGCGCCGCGGTGCAGCCGCGAGCACCGGCTCCGCACCCCCCGCTGCCCGGCGCCCGCCCGCCTCGCTCACCCCCGCGTCCGGAGCGGGCTGCGGGCGGCTCTCAGGGGCGCGGCTGCTCCCGGCTCGGCTCCCGCAGCGTCTCGGGCCCCGCGCCCCCCTCCCGGCGCAGGTCCTGCAGCGCCCACTCTGCGCACCCCAGCAGCCCCGACGCAGAGGCGGCAGCTCCAGCTCCACCGCCCCTCTTCATACTTCTCTGATGGCTCCTCTTGGTGCTGTTTGGGAAAACGATTTTTCCCCCCACCTCTGCCAGAAACAGATTTCCTACATTTCATCAGTCCACATAGACCGAGCGGAAGTCAAATGCTTACTTTTTCTGGTGGACGGCAAACGCAATTGACACCGATTTACCCTTCAAACGGGGAGAGATTGGATTACAAGTCCTTGGCAGCAGTTCCGAAGTTGGGGCCAAGCTCCATCCAGCCCCCTTCCGGTCCCCCAAACATTAACCTAAGAGGGAAAGGGCTGGGGGTGGGGAGGGGATCATATTTAACTCCAGGGTTTTGACAAACTCAATGGCTTTAGCACAATATTAAAATGGGGTGTTGGAAAAGTTTGGCTTCCCTGGCCAGTGATTTTGCAGACTCAGAAGCATGAACTTTCCAGTAACTTAGGCCACTCTTCGTTCCAAATTGAACAATTTGATTTCTTACACTTCTCTGGAAATATCAGATTTTAGAAGAGGCTGCCCTTATGGCTGTTTTCGCTTTTCAAAAGGAAATACAATTCCACTCTCCTCTCAGGCTCGGCTCAGCTCAGCATTGTGTTGAATGTCACAGACAATTTTCTCCAACTGTTATTTATTAGTATATGTATTCTGAGATGAAAAGTCTTGCCACAGAAGTGGACAGCTGTTCAAGTGTCTGCTTCACCTCTAATGTACATGTGACCTCTTGCTGAGTGTCCTAATCTCAGATTACCACTCTCTATGGAGTGTAGATGAAAAGTATCATACTTTTTCGTTGTTTTATTTTCAGGTTCATCAGTTTTACGTGTATCTCCATCCAAAGTAACTGATGGCAGTGGCACTGATATTCTGATCCTCTTTGGGATACCACTTTTTAAATGTTTAGTAGGAAACTCCCACCCCTTCAGCCTCCCTCCCTCCCTCCCTCCCTGCCCCCCAAATAGAAAATACCTGTAAATTCACCATGGCAAAATGACATGGATAATTTTAGGTGTAATTAAATGATGCATTTTGCATCATTTTTTGCATCTAGAAGTTATTTGCTCTAAGACCTCTAGACACTGAACCAGTTATTTGCTTGTACTAGCAGTACAAATAATGAAAGAAGAGAAAATAGATTGAAAGCTAGGCAGCACTGACCTCCAAACTTTTATTTTAGTTGAATTTGGCATTGCAGTTATCAACTCCACATATAATCCTCCTTGACTTCCCAAAAGGAAAAAAAAAAAAAAAGGGGGGCAATCCTCATTTTAAGGAGAAATAGCATTATAAAAAATACTACTTGTGTTTAAATAAACAAATGATTTTGAATAATAAAATTTAACCAAATCTAAGTATTCCCAGAGCCCCAACAAAGTATTTTGAGTCTCTGAACATGTACAACTTAAGTAAAAAGTCAAATGTCCTTGATAATTTCTCATGATCAAACAACATTAACTAATAAGTGTTAATTAGGTATCCTCAGCGTATGTAATAAAGGTTCAAAAAATCCAGAACCTTGGATTTCCTTTCCAGATTTTTTTTTTTTTTAGGTGAGGCAACCCTTGGTTGACCTCAAAAATTGCAAAGACCTTGTCAATTTACAATCCTTTATTTTTTTTTATTTTTTATGCCTACAGCACTTTGTCTTTCTAGGTGGTCTCCCATTCAAGTACTAACCAGGCCTGACCCTGCTTAGCTTTTGAGATCAGACTGGATGGGCTTGTTCAGGGTAGCATGACTGTAGACCTTCTCCATATATTCTTGTCACATTGTTTTAAATTGATATTATAAAAAGCAAAGCATAAAGAAATATGTTCATTGATTCAGGAACAGAGCTAAACCTAGTTTGGGAAAATAAGGAGGCTTACAGAGGCACTGGGAAAGCATAATCATTCAAATTCTTCCCTCCAATGGCCTTCCTTTTAGGACTTTTTACTTTTGAATTATACATTATTATTCTTTTAGAAAGCGTGCAAAGAAAAATGCTGGGAGAAATATGCATTTTCTCCCTAGCACCTGAGAGTTGTGCTGAATATTCTTTTTGAAACAAAAGAGAAGAATACATAAGATTTCTGAAGAGACATCAAAATAGTGTTTTAATTTAGAATTTTTTGAGAATTTGTAATAATTTCCATTTGCCTTTTGTGTTTTTCAAAATCAAATTTACTTTTTTTACGTATTCCAATCAGTCACTGATACTTTGTCAGATAATTTTTTTGTCCAAGAATGTTCTTGTCTGGGTCTCTCTCAATCTAAACATGTTTATCTTAGGAAACCATGTCCAACTTATTTCCCCTGATATGAAGATAATAGAAGCAAATGCCTCACTTATTGGGGTGAAGAATGTCTAAAGACATTCTTGAATATTGACAGCATAAAAAAGAAAAGCTGAACCATATTTAAAAAAAAAAACATAGTTTAGTTTTCATTTTATCACTTTATTATAAAGTTTAGAGGACTTTAATATTGAAAGTTTCTAGGTTACTATGTGTTTTGGGCATTCTAAACCTTCAACATTATCTTGAATATGAACTGTGCCTTTTCGCTCAAAAAATATATATTTATATAGGTTTTAAATGAATGGTAAAATCTTTTTTTCTTCATCTATAGTTTTGCCTCCCCTATCTCTCTTCTTTCCTCCCCTCCTTCTCTCTTCTCTCCTTCCTCATATAATAATATACACTTACATACTTATTCTGAAAAGCATGGCAAACCTTCAACAGATAGTAAAGATTAGAGGAAACTTTGAAATAAGTTAAATAACATGGAAATAGACACTAGGTTAAAGTAAAATCAATTTCTAGAGGTGACTAAGACATTCTTATATTCCTAAATAACTTCAAAATGGTTGTTAAAGGTGGTAAGTGGTAGCCTTAGAAGCAAGTGAGGATAATGATATGGGTAGCAGGATAAAAACATGCAATGGTGCTGGAGAAATATATGAAGCAATGTAATAAGTGAAAACACTTCTTAACTTTTTATTGAAATACTTTATCAGTGATATAAAATATGTGTATCTTTTTCTATTTATCATCATTCTGGACCATAGTATAGGCCTTCAATTGATATATACTGAAACAATTTTTATAATGTCATAAGATGCACAAAAAGAATTTTACATATCCTAGTATAGTAATTACAAGTAGTGTTAGTGATACAAATTAAACGTTATTACTTTTCATCACCATTAATATATAAGACTACAAAGAATAAATGAGAGAGACTTAAATGAAAGTTCAAGGTTTACTGTTTTTGATATGAAACTTAAAAAAATCTATTTTACTCTGAAAGGAAAACTTCAAACTTTATAAGTATAACACAACAGTAGTATAGATATCTGTCCTCTATTGGGTGAGACTCATATTTTTGTAAAAGTGTGTTATATATGAGCATATGTCTTCTAATTTTTACACTGGGGATAGGTTAAAAGCATTTAATGAAATATGCCATTTATCTCATCTAGTTTTAAATATCCTATGTAATATATACTGTTTTGTGATTCTCTTTACCTAAGTTGAAGTTGGGTTTTCATTAAATATTTTTGTGGTTTGTTTCTAAATCTTTTATAAATACCTGTTCCATTATAATTGGTCCAATTTAACGTTAATGAATGTTAAATATAAAATATTTTTATTTCAATAACCTGTCTTTTGAACTTCTCTTTATCTCTAGCATCTAGAATACCATTGATGATACAGTAGGCACTCAATAAATAACTGTTGAATGAATATTATAGAAGAACCCAGTCTCTTGAAAAGATTACTACTAATTGGTTTTATTTTTATATATTGTTTTTAATTTAGTAGTTTGGAACTCAGAATAGAAAATATGTTAAAATAACATTATAAATGATGGTTTAATTCCCAGGCCAGAATCATTTCATCTGGTAAAATGTTACTAGAGTTCAGTAAAACAGATGCTTGCCTGTGTGCCAGGCTTATAAATGAGGTCATTCTGTGTCACTTGTCACTTCATTAAAAACCAAGGTTGATTTGGATGCAAGGTTTAATCATAACCAACATACTATGAATACAATAAAAAGCAATAGAAATATTACTACTTCAGTGGCATTCAAACTTTCTTTTTTATTGTGACTCACAATAAGAAATAAATTGTGGAACAGACACAGAAACACACTCAGATACACACAACAAAACATGTTTCAGAAAATAGTACTTACTTTCCTAAGTTAATACCCTGATAAATTTCTATCTGGCTTTACTCTAATCTTTTGTATGCCATCAATCAAATAGAAATACTGTTGGAGAACTGAAAAATAATTTATCTCAAATCTACAGCTTGAAAAAAATCTGAATTAGAAACTAAACAAAGAAGAAAATCAATCAAAATTGAGGTAGGATATCAATGAACACATGGATTCATTATAAAGTAGAAAACAGATGTGCATATATATTGTCGGCAGTAGACTTGACCTATGATGTAATATCATAATATCGCAGATATTGTATACCCTCACACCTCCAAGCCTTTGCTCATGCTGAGTAGAATGATCTTTTACCTTTTACTTTCTCCACAGATTCATCATTCCAGGACCAGCATAATAGTTATCTTCTCTGTGGTTCTCTTCACCTCTCTGGAAGAAATAATTGCTATGTCTCCGTGTTTAGTACTGAGGCTTTTTTTTTTATTTCTTTTATATCTCATTTATATAATCTCACAGTTATTTTATTACATATCTATCTCCCCTACTAAAACTGGGCTTCTAAAGAGCAAGGAGTAGGTTATCCATCTTTATATATCAAATCCTCAGCACAGTACCAAACCTAAGGTTGTTGAAATAAATAAATGAACCATAAAACCACTGAATGTATGAAATAGAAAAAGCAGGTGTCATTGGGTGATGGGACAGATACTTGAAGGAAAGACTATAACCATCAAAGGGGAATTAAATGTAAATCCCTTTGTAAAGATGGCACCAGTTGTTGATTGTGCATCCTTGTTGATAGAAAAATTTACATTGTGAGATTTTACTGTCACATTTCTTGGGTCTCTCTTGCAAGTAGACCTTGTTCTAATCGTTCATTTATTTTTAAGATCATTGATAATGACAAATGTAGGATTACTTTTTTTGAAGAATGAAAAGATGGCTAAAATTTTCATAATTGAAGCTATAACCTGTTTCACAAACATGAAATCATTGCCAACTGCTGATTTATACAGAGCATTTTGAGAAATAATTTCTAAAATTATCTCATGGAAGCGTTATTCTAGTACCTAATAGTTGATCAGGAAGCATGAGCACACCAAGCCCTAAGTGACAGAACTGCCCAGGAATGGGTCAGAGTCAGTGCAGCTTCTCCTGGCAGAAGGAAGTGTTGTCATCATGCTGCAATCACAGTAGCCACTTGGACCCTAGAGCCTTTTGCTAAAAGATTTCACCAGCCATTATTCCCGCCAAAGCTTTCAAGAAATAGACATAGTAAATTATAATAGCAGTCACTACAGTTAGCATAATAATTAAGAGTTCAGATTTGGAAACTGACAAAATCAAGGTCAAGTTCTAACTTCTCCACTTGCTAAAAATCATGGGATAATAGTTAACCTTTCTATCAGTTTCCATATCTTTCAAGTAGGATTAACAAATAGCCCCTCTCTCATAAGCCTATCGCAAGCATTATATAATATAAAAATTTTTTTTTCTGTGAAAGGAATGTTAGGTATTTTATTAATTGAGCACCTAAATCATCTTACTGACTTATTACGACAATCTCCTGTGATAAATACATTACCATCATTAAAAATACAGAAGATCAGAGAATTTTATTCATCCTTTCTCTGAATCTTTCTCTCCTCCCCAATTTATGGCATCTCATTCTATGTCCTTTTAGATATCCAGTGTCTTCGCGGTTCATTTATTTATTCTCCAACCTTCTCTGTGCACTTGTTATATGAAGGTGAAATTGCAAGCCCAGCTCTCCAGGAGCTCCCAGGTTAACAGAAAAAATGGTCTATTAAATAGCAGGTGGGATTTGGATTCATGTTTGATTCTGTCTGACTTGAAAGTTTGTGCTCATTTTCCTCCCTCCCTGCGTCCTTCCCTTTCTCCCTCTCTTTTTCCTTTTCTTTTTCCTTCTTTCCTCCCTTCCTTCCTTCCTTCCTTCCTTCCTTTCTTCCTTCCTTCCCTCCTTCCTTCTTCCTTGCTTTCTTTTTTCTTTCTTTTTAAGGAGGAGGAAAAGTCTACACATCAATAATTTTTATCTCTGAGATAAAAATAAAATGAATTTATGTTCAAATATTTTACATGTGATAATAAAAAAACTCTAAGAGAAAAATAAATGAATAATTTTTGAAAAAAGCAACCTGTTTCTGTTATGGTAATCTAACCCAAGGTCAAATAAATTGCCTCTGGTGCCGAGGGTCAATGTTACCTAGAACTCAGTAAAATATAGTATGAGAAAAACTCACATTAAGCAGACATAGAGAGAAAACTTTTGACTGGGAAAAGTCAAGAAGTTTCAAACCCTACATAAAAATAATCTTTCTTTTAGTTTTAACTGCAGGAGAGAATAAAAGGGAGTCATAAAAGGCATCTTTTTAATTTCTCCCATAGCCTAAACAGGCTGAATAACTTAGGAACTGGAAGAGATTTATTATAAAGAACTGACTCTCACATTTATGGAGATCGACAAGATCCAAGATCTATAGGGTGAGTTGGAAAGTTGGGACCCAGAAAAGTCAATGATACATTTCTAGTCTGAAGGATAGAAGACTCAAGACACAGAAAGAGCCTGTGTTCCAGTATGAGAGTGAAGTCAGGAAAAAGGTAATGTTTCAGTTGAAAGAAATTCAGGAAGGAGGAATTTCCTATTAAGGCCTTCAGCTGATTGAATGAGGCCCACCCACATCAGGGAGATCTCTGTTTTATTCAATCTACCAATTTAAATGTTATTTTCAAGCAAGAGCATCCTCACAGAAACACCCAGAATAATGTTTGAGCAAACATGTAAGCTCAGTCAAATTGACAGATAAAATTGGCCATCACAGGAGAAATAGCTGACAAGGAACACTGATACTGACTTAAGCACTCATGATCCTTATTACTCTCAGCAATCTAAATTTCCTGGTTTCTACACAAATTAATATGCTAGCATGAAAATAAACATGCATAGCTTGAAAACAGGAAGAAAAAACAAAAATAGGAAGGGTTTGTATGCATTACATTGGAAATAAAGCACACTGACTGAAGTTAGACATGTGCCCTGAGTACCAGATAGCACTTCCAAAACTGCTTAACCTGTGAATACACAATAAATCAACTAATCTTATATAACAAATGTAGCCACTACCTTCCTGTTCTTATATCTCTGCATATATTTGAATAGAAAATCAATCAGAATATTTTCCCTAGACAAACCTCTCCATTTAAATAGCATTTATTCTGCTACATTGTTTTCTAAAGGCACCATCTATTCTGCTGGTAATATATTATTAAAATGAAGCATGCTTTGTTTTTCCCAAAGGAGACAAAATCCTTAAGTTCGTAGAAATTATATTTAACTGAAGTGAGACAGAATTTAAATAAATGTCATTAAAAATTACTGTATATTATATCAGGTAATAGTAGGTATGCTCTACAGAGAGATAAAATGAGTGTAAGGGTGATAAAAAGTGCTGAGAGATGGCAGATGTTATATCGTATATGTGGAAGGACTTGCCAATAAAGCAACACCTGAGCAGAGATCCAAAGGAAGTGTACTACACAGACTCCTAAAGACCATTTCAGACACAGGAATCATTAGCGCAAAGCCATTGAGGGAATGCCACAAATCAAATGTTCTAGGAAATAAAGGAGGCTCCTATGGTAGAAGATAATGTCAGAGAGATTGGGGTTTGGGAAGAAAAGGTTCAAATCCCAGAAGCCTAATAAGTCTTTGTAAGGACTTTGCTTTTCTCTCAGAACTTGAGCAGAGGGATGACATGATCAGATTTACAATTTAAAGCTGTCACTCTGACTCCTGGGTAGAGAACAGACTGACTGCAGAAGGACATGGGTGGGTTCATGGAAACAATTTGATGGCTATTATAATAATCCAGCCGAGAGATGATAGTGACTTGGATGAGTGTGATTGCAATGGTGTTATGGTAAGTAGGTAGATTCTGCATATCTTTAATAAGGTATTCTCTTTTCTTCACACTCCTTTTTCACAGTATTTCTTCTGAGTATATTTATTTTACAATGAGGTAGATGAATAATGTGAGCATCAAGTCCTAGTTTAGAATACTACATAATCCATGATATACATCACTCTGATTTTATTTTAAATGCTTTAAATTTTATTACTGATAAATAGACATGCAGTGCGAGAGACAAAGAGAACCCTAATATTTTTTTTTTCTGTAACGCATTCAAAAAACTATGCTTCCATTTACTGAAATGGGAAACACTTTGGGAAGAAGTGGTTCTGTTTTGTCATATCTTGCTTTGAAGGGAATACATTTCAGTTTTTCATTTTAGATAAATTAAATTTGAGATGATTATTTAATATTCATGGAAAGCTGTGTATGGTCATTGGAGACAGTAAGAGGATGAATCAAAGATTATTGGGCCTTTTAAAAGCAAATCTTATGTGTTTATATATGAATTCAGTTGTCTCCATTCCTCTTCTCACAAACACATCCAGATTGTTTAAAGTCTCTCCCCTAAAATACTGGGGATTTGCTGAATAAAAGTAGAGATACTAATTATCATTTCTAATTGTTTAGCTACTAGTTGTTATGTAACTCTTGGGGAGATAGATTTCATTACTACGTGAATTTAAATCTTAACAAAATGTGTTATTAGTAACGTGGCTTATGGGCCAAGATATAATGCTCACATAATCGGGCAGCCCAATTTGCCAGCAAAAGCCCTGGAGAGGAGTGGTGATGAAGGTTAAGAAAAGACAATAACCTTGCAAAGAATCTCCTGTTCGGTAGATAACCTATGTTTTAATTCTTCTCCCCTATTTTCTCTGTCTTCTTTGCCTTCTTTGTATTTAGAATTTAATAGTCTTTATATATATATATATAAATGTATGTATGTATGTATATGTATATATATAATGTATATACATATGTAGTGTATATACATTATGTAGTGTATATACATTATATATATACAACTGTATATATAAACACACACACACACACATATATATATATAATGTATGTAGATATTAAATATATATATTTTTTTCTTTCTGGTCCAGAATAGTATAATATTGTAGGGTTTAATTGTTTGTTTGTTTGTTTGTTTGTTTGTTTGTTTGTTTTTATGCTATCTTGACCCAGTTTTGAAGCCCTGGATATTGCCAGGACAATTCCCCTTCTTAAGCAGCCAACTAAATCCACACCCTAACCTTGTCCCTTACTGGCTTCTCACGCTCTGAGTCAACATGCACAGGCATTAGCCCTAATCTCCCTGGGGCCAGGTGTCAGACAACTAGGGATAGCCCCAGTACGCTGGGGTCCGCAATGAGCTCCAGAAAACTAACTAAACCCACCCAGCTTGCTAACCAGAATCTCCAACTTGCTGTTACCCTGTCCCTTCCAAAGTGCAACATTTTGTGTGGTTCTCCTTGGTAGTCTTCTCCTGTTTTGAACTATAACAGAGTTCTGATTTTCATCTGTCCAAGTGTTAATATATATTTATGTATCTTGCCATGAAAAAATATTTAAATTTTATAAAATAGGAAGAAAAAGATGGAGAACTCAGTTTTTAGCCTCATTATTTCCCTTCCTTCACCTTATTCACACTTACAGAATTTCTCTCCTCTTACATGATTACCAGATTCTTCCTGCTTCATTGTCCTTCTCTCTTAAAATGTTCCATCCTTCCCATTATTTCTTCTCTCTAGAACTATCAAGATCATACTTCCATGTGCTCATAAATTTCTCAAAATAGTTTGTAAAAGTAAAAACTAAAGAAAAGATGAGTAAAAGTAATAAAACTTTAATAGAGGAATAATGAAAATGTCCAGCATACAGTATAAAAGCATGTCAGCATTCTAACACACACACACGCACATACACACAATCATGACAGACACCACCAGTGGGAGAGTAATAAGCAATACACTGTGTGATATCCACTGTAACTTGAACTGCCTTTAACTATTTCCACCATCAGCAATTTTCTCTAGTTCATACATCTTATAACTTATGAATAAAGTATGGGGGTGATTTTCATTTATTAATATTGCTCTAAGACTGGGTTGTGGATTTATCAAAAGCACAAGTTTTTTTTTCTATTCCAGTAATTCTTTATAGTTTACCTGGATTATACATAGTAATTTTTTTCCTCCCACATGTGAATATTTTCTTTGCATTCATTCAATGTTTCCTTTACACATTTTATTTTATTTTTTTCTTTTTATTACATCAATCCTCTTTGCTTCAATAGACATCTATTTTAAACATTTTATGCCTTAGGCAGAGCTCCTTAATTGGTGCTGGTTTCTGTCATGTGCTGAACTAAGAACTACGAGGATGTTACCCAACTCTCTTCATTAATGACACATGTTGCTGCAACTCATAAAGAGACTATGAAAAGCTTCAAGTCTCAGAGAACATGGCCAAGTTGAAGGCCCAAAAATCTAAGAGAAGAATCTGAAGAAACATCAACAACTGGCATATGCTATTGTTTTACAGTTTGTAGAAATTTTAGATATGATGAAAATAAAAAATTTCAATGTTTCAAAATATGTTTCCTTGTTTGTGAATAAATTTAGTCGATAGTTTTATCCAACAATATGACACTACATAAAGATATTTTTATTGTTTAGTAAATAAGAATCTTTCTATGAAATAATAGGAATAAAGTATGATCCAAGAGGTACAGGAAGTATAAAAATATAGTATAGACATATGCTTACTCAGCTCTCTTCCTCAGAATTATTAAATAATTTATAAAATCTTATATACTCAGCCTTAACTATTGCACTAATTTTGCTAATTAAATTTTAATATTTAGTCTTAAATATTTGCGCTACATACATAGAAGGTGAGGAAATAAAGCTAGGCTCTGTACCAAGAAAACATGATTTACATCTTATGATTTTGGTTTGATTTCTTTGTTGAGCGAGCTGAGGAGGCATTTATGAGGCCTACCAGAGCACACATTACTTTTTTTCATTAAGGTACAGTTTATAAGTGAAACCAAATTATGTATGAGAATTATACAAATGTCTTCATGAATAGACACACTATTTTTTCCAAAACAAATTAGCAATTTCCACAATTTGGAGTTTATGATTTCAATGAAGTACAGTTATTTTTGTTTTTGTTCTTATTTTTTAATATGGGAATTATAGAGTAGATGGAGACTCTGATAATGTTTTTGGAATGCTTCTTGTCATATCACAAACTTACATAGGAACGTTTCCTTTTTTTTTTTTTTAATTTAGAAAATCTTTTTGAAGTACTTTTTAAAAGATGAGTGCTCTGGGAATACAAAGATGAATTAGACAGTATTTTCTTCAAAGGATTTTCTATTGGTGAAGGAAACAGATACTAAGAATTAGCCTAATGCAGAATGAAATAGGTACTGACTATAGATATAAATCATGATCTATAGAAGGGCAAAGAGGTGCAAGATCAGTGCATCTCTGGGAATGAAGGCATGGTGGGGAGATGAGCCGAGGCTGGAGGGGTGAAAGTGTACAACCCTCAGGGAATGAGAGGTATTCCGGAGAATGTGGGAGCTCAGGTGATAGAGGGTAGTAGTGGGGATTTTAGATGGCCTTGAATATCATGTTAGTTTGTGCTCTTAATGATGTTACTCAAAATTCAATTCAATTATTTCTCTAACAGATTCAGTTAATTCAGATGTAAGCATCACACAACTGTGTATTTTATCCTCTGATGAAAATTTTTATTTTCTAACCATGAAGAGTAGTTACATAACTCTATGTTAACCAACTCTTTATGGTTTATATTTCAGTTTTATAATAGATGCAGGAAAACACAATATTGGGAAGGATTGTCTCTTTTATCAGAAAAAAATAGTTAACTTTCATATTATTTATTAACAATTTCTCATCGCTCAGACCTACAAGCTCTTACAAGTTATTTTATGCTTTCTTTCTTTGAAAGAAATTATTTAAATAATTTCAGCTAGAGGGGTTTAAAAATATTATTGAACAATTAAATGATAATTACCTCATAGTCTTTAGCCTGGTTTTAAATTAAGCACCTTCACCTAGGTATTATTTAATGCTCCAGTTACTACTGCAGTGTAATAAATCACCCCAGATTCAGTGATGTAAAACAACTGCCACGTAATTTTGCTAATGAACTCTATGTGAAATATCAGACAGAGCAGTGGAGAAACGGCTTATCTCTGGTCTCAAGTGGGAGAACTCAAAGAGAGGTTGTAATGATCTGCAGGCTCTTTCACAAATTTATCTGGTGCCTGGTCTTGGATGACTGAAGGCTTCTCCATGTGTACTGGTCTTCTCCCAGCCAGGTGGTCAGATTCCTAGAGGAAATGTTGCTAGAGGAATGTTCTTTGATCAAGCCATCCATGAGAACTGGGTGGAACCTGCATGCTCTTTTAGGATCTAGCCTCAGTAGCTACACAGCATCCCTTCTGCTATGTATTATTGGACAAATAGGTCACAAATTTATTTTTTCGATGGGAGGAGTTTCAAATACTGCTGATGCCATTTTTAAAAAGGCCACACCAAGTATCCCAATACTATGACTATAGACTACTTGGAGTTTTCTTCTTTCTTAGACTGGGTCTTGCTGATACAAACTCTATTCATTATTATGTCCCTAGAACATAATATGGCACATAGTATGGGTTCAAAAAGTATTAGTTAAAAAGTGAATAAATTATTTTCCAAATGCATCTTGCTCACCTCACATTTTCATCTTTCTAGTCCTCAGAGCTAGAATGTCTTTTTTATTCCTCTGTCTACCAATTCTCTCTCTCTCTCTCTCTCTCTCTCTCTCTCTCTCTCTCTCTCTCTCTCTCTCTCTCACACACACACACACACACACACACACACACACATTATACGTTAATGATAAAAAGAAAAAACCCTCTACTGTCAATTGTACATAGACAATGTACTAGTAACTGTGCTAAGTGCCTTGCAAACATGACGTCATTGAGTCTTTATAACAACTTCATGACACATATTATTTCCTCTTTTTTAATGAAGAAACAGACTCAGAAACATCAAATAATTTGCCTGAGGTAAACTTAAAAGGAACACTTAATCCCAGCTTAGACTGATTGGAAAATTTTGTTGAGCTCAACAAACACTAAAACCAATCATGTATCAGTGATTATGCTAGAAAACAAAGGAACAAAGACTTAGCCCCTCTCCTTTAAGAATTCAAAGTCTAATGAAAAGGAGTCTCACTATCTAAGAAAGGACATTCTTTCCATTCCATCATATTGCATTCCTACATTCCGCAAGATACTGTAGACAGTATTATGGACATTAAAAATACCATTAAATACCATCATATTCAAAAAAGTTAGGTTGGAGCTACGATGCACATAGCCACTTGAAATTGACCTGTGTGCTCTTACCCTTTTCATGGAGAAGAAAGCCCAAACAATGAATGCGGTATATTGAATCCTTGAGGTAGAAATATGCCTTGCTTGGTGATTGAGTAGCCTCATGTCATTAAACATTTGGATCATAAAAATAATCTAACTTGCAGCAAACGGTACTAAATAGTAAGTAAAAATTAACAATCCAACCACAAGTGTTATAGGAATCTTGAAGAAAAATAGATTACTTTCTGCTGGAGTATCAAGAAAGGCTTATAAAAGAGGTAGGATTTGATTTGCATTTTGTAGCACAGAAAGAATAGTTTCATGTGAAGCAAAAAGGAAGACAGTGATTTCAGGTATAAGACACATTAGGCACAAAGCAGTTGAAAAAAGAAACAAGGATGTTCTGGGATAGAAATAAGACTAGTCAATTTAGAGGTAAAGTGTTTTTTTAGGGAAATATAAAATAAAGTTTACGTAAATTTCAAACTACTTTTTAGCTCCTATATTACACAAATAATATCAGCTCCCTTTTCCTGAGTGCTTTGTATTCTTTCAAAGTGGACAAGTCTTTTTCTGCCCATATATAGAAACAAATGAGTTAACAGGAAGAAAATAAAAACGGAAAGACAGAAAGAAGAAAGGAAGGAAGAAGGAAAGAAGAAAGGAAATTTTAGAATTAGAAAGCAAACAGGGCAGTGTGCAAATACTTCCTAACTAAGCCACTTACCATGGGCAGTGTATGAAGTAAGTTTGATTTCTGAATTACCTTCTAAAAGAGATGCCATACACAAACAATTTAACATAGTTAAATGTCTTATGATGTTCTATTTCCAAAATAACCTGCCTTTCTCAAAACAGATTTTTCTTTTGTCAGTTTCAACCAGCCCATTTCTTTTAATCCTGTGTTGGAAGTCCTTCTAATTTCCTACCATCTTGACATCAGATTAATATTTATAGTTTATGTTCCTCAACCATATATATGATGAGACTACAAAATTCAAGAACACATAGGTTTAAAGTTGAAAATACTTGGCTTCCTAGAACTTGAGAGCTATATCTTGTATATTTTAGGCTCTAAAAAGTAGAGAAGAATAAGAAAAAATTTTATAGTTAGTATTAGCAATGGAAGGTAAATTCATCTTAAACCACATTGTAGAGATATTCAGTCATCCTGTTAAAATTAAATCAAGCTATCTTTTTCCTTTTTACAACCTGTAAACAAATTAAAATCATCACATTGGAGAGTTAGAGATGGCTATGGTTTTCACTTTAATCATTTCTTATTATACAGAATTGTAATTATTAACTGATATTCTAATTGTTGGGCAGAGAATAATAACACTAAATTGTATTTTTTCCTTACTAAAGAAAACCAAATGAATATTGTCATTTATAACTACAAACACCGAGAACATATAACTTTATTTGAACTAGAAAAAACTGAAAATGTTACACTTCAAAATTATAATTTTTACCAACAAAAATATTCACTATGAAATTTGACATTCTTATTTGCTTAAAATTATATTGTTGAATACAATCCTAACTTTGTAATATTTCAACAACATTATTACTTAGGAAAATATTTCTCTGAAAATTTTCACAATATTTTTTATTATACAGTCAAATTAAATTTGCTACATATATATATTTTTAATCTTGCCCTTCTTTTTATCAGTACTTTCCTCCTTCTACACCACAATTTTCTCAGTAATTTTGTCTTGTCCTGAACTCTTGTCATTTTCTAACATGCTGAATTGGCCATGGAACATTGAAATGTCTTCAGATGGATCCAAGTACTACCAACATTCTGGTAACAAAGATGTTGCTCAGGGTATACATCTCTTTCTCTATGCACAGCATTAATAAAAAAGATGAATAACAAAATTATATAAATTAGTAGAAAGGTGAAGACACATCATATTTCTAAAAGAAAAATAAACGAATCATTTTGGAAAAAAGGAGCATGTTTCTGGCTTTTACCTATTGGATTTGTTTAAGTAAGGATACGCAAATTATTTTTAAAAATTATAAAATGTATTAATACACTCAAAAGAACACAGAAAAAATAAATAAAAGTGCTTATGGTACTTTTGCTTAAAATACCTCTCTCTCCTTAAATGGATGGTTTTCCTCAAATCTGATGGAATATTCTCTTTAAAGCCTTCCTTTATTCTTAAAATTTGGTAACTAACTAATAAAATATTACCAGGAAGAATTTTTACATTCCAATAAAATGCCTCTGTGATATTGTGAATATTATTTTAATCACTTATTTGGTTTATTTCAGCCAGTTTATTTTGAAATGCTAGGATTCTTGGGGAATAACACTCATTGACATTAATGATGTTAACAGACTAGCCCAATCTGAGAACTAAGATTAAGTCTAAAAGTTATTAAAAACAAGAAAGTTTTTTGATAACTTTTCCACTTTATTTGCTACTCAGTGAGAGAATATTAATAAGGAAAATTAGATGTATATATTACCTTTTTAATGAAAGCTTAAAATGAGTTTATATGTCTATATACATATACTCCACATGCATATTTTTCTTTGCTTCCCATTTCCTTAGCTTTATATATGTGTGTGTGTGTGTGTGTGTGTGTGTGTGTGTGTGTGTGTGTGTGTGTGTGTGTGTATATTCTCTTAGGACATTTCTGGTTATATGTCTGGAAACTTCAGCCATCCAGAAAATAAGAAAAAAAAGGCCGGGAAATAATGAAAAAAATGTGCTGCAAGAATTCACATAAAAGTTTGGAGACTTGAAAATGGGAACAACAGACACTTAAAAAGTTATTAAACCAGACAAAAAAGCCTTTGTTGGCAGGTACTTATATAGCAATATACTGATAAGTGGGATAAAAATAAAGGCATCCAGACATTATTACAGAGCTCTCTTCCATGAAATCAAACTTCTAATTCAAAGGAAAAGAAATCTTGTTTCATATTTGTTCTTTCTGGTTTGGACATCAGGAAAAAATATTAATTATAAAAGAAAAATAAAATTTTAAATATAAATTTAGTTCAATAATTTAGTTCAAGTATATATTTTTTAGAAGTAGCATTATTAAGTTTTATACAAACACAAATATATACATAGAGGAGGGTATATAATCTGTGTATTGACATACAGTCTCAAAACTATATATTATATAGTCAATTTATGTCAATTTGAATTTCGTCATTGTTTCTTAGATTTTTTTTTCAAAACAAGTATCCTAGTGGTGGAAAAATATAAAAATGATAAAGGAGGAACTTTCCAGTGGGATCAATTCAAGTACTTGTTTCCGAATATTAGCAACCTAAAAGATAACAAATAAATTTTCAGATTTTGGGAATTGAATTGGATGTTATTTAAGAAAGAGGAGAAATTTCTGAATAAATTGTTTCTTTTTTATAATTCAATCATGTTTTCAAAATAACTCTCGTGCAATCAAGATATCTTCTGGATTACCATAGTAGTCAATAATTATCTGTTTATTATCTAATATTCTAATTGAGGGAGTGCTAAAGATTGTGAGGAATGATAGTAGTCTGAAATTTAAAAAAAGTTTAAAAGAATTTCTGCTGAGCCATGTTTTGCTATGAGTTTCTGTTCTCTTTCCTGGTTACTGGCATCAGTTGAAATCAGTACCAATCTCCCATTCCATTCCAAAAGTAAAGAGACTTCATCTAATCACTTAAATGAGAATTTGTAGTTACTTTGATTCTCCTCTCCATTTAGATCTATAGATTCTATTTCAAGAGGAATTTTTTAATTTGAGTACCATCCCCTTTCATCCCTCTTTAATATTTCCTGTGCCATTTCTTTAGTGATACTTATTTTGTGCACCTGAGCTATTACAGTATATATACATATATATATATATGTATATGTATATGTATATGTGTATATATATACATATATATGTATATATATATATATATATTTTTTTTTTTAGTGAACCTCTATCTCTAGCCACTTGTTCCAGCTGCCTACAACCGATTTTCTACATTGCATTTTAACAGATATGATCATGTAATTCTTGTGTCCTAAAACTGGCAATAGCATCTAAGTGCCAATTGAACACAGATATATTCCTTAGTGCAGTGTTCCAAAGTCTTTAAAATTTGGGTCTATCTGCAAACACTTCTATCATTTCCTACACTCAACAGAAGATTTTCAAAATTGTGGGTTTCATTGACTATGTTACCTATGTATAGGCATATACATATATATTTCTATACACATATATATTCTAAAGTAGGTATCTAAAATAATTGCAAACTTTTAAAATTTTCCAAGTTATGAATATACAAAATGAACATTTGATATCACCATTGCTTTATAAAGAAATGCTTTTTCCCTTTATTTAAATTAATTACATTTATGAAAACATCTTACATTGTTCTGTCGTATATTTTTTATGTATCAGTAACAATGATGACTTTGTCATAGATTGGCAGGAGTGCATGACGATGACAGATATTTGGTAATCATTGGATTAAACTACTATCTATTCCCTGAACACATACTGATAATATTTTAACTCATAGACTTATATTAATTGTAAGAATGACTGAAAACTGAGACAATTGGCAGGAAACAGGCACAGTCAGCAGGAATTTATAAGACAATTTAACAGAGCTATATTTATAAAAATATGGCCAGATTTAAGGGAATCTGCAAGATATGTCAGGGAATCCAGGGATTAGCAAAAGCAGGGATTCCCTAGGGCTGCAAGGAGTAATAAGTGCTCTCAGAAGTTCAGGGAGGCCTCTTAGAACTTTTAGAGGGAGAAACCAGAATACTGAGGCTTTAGCAGAAATCAGAGAAAGAAAAACCCTACGTCTTTCCTCTCCTGATTACTTGCCAATGCCTCTCATTGGTCAATTCAGCAGCAAGCCAGAGGGCAAAGGAAAAGGCTGATGCAGTCAATAGGATCAGGCCAGTCCTCTGCATGGAGTAGGGAAAAGAAGGAAGAAAATAAATGGGGTGATAAGGAAAGGACAAATGGAGAATAACTAGCCAACTAACTCTCCCTCTGTCCTACTTACAGCAACTTAAGGCAAACTAATTTGAATCACATTGCCCCTTCTTTTGCCTACTTTCCTCAACTAATTGTGTGAGGATGCCTATGTTAGAATAGTGCTTTCCAACCTTTTTCACATTATGACACATGACAGTCAACCAAAGAGGATTTGAAAATCATATGTAAAAGGCTTAGGGAAAAAAATTTTTTTACATTATTTTTATATGATAATGAGTAGAGATCACTCTACATATTGAATTCAAATGAAACTTCCCAACAACATTTAAAACTCTGAAATTTTTTAAAGAGAAAAATTAACCATGCTTTCATGAATTTTTTTCATGCTATATTATCTTTAAGTACAAAGACTCTTCTAATCAAGTCACCTAGAGATCATTTCACCCACTACTCTGTTGGGCAGCCAGTCTGTCTCTTTCTTCAGTAATGGTGAGGTAGACGCCTATTCCACGGGGAAAAGAAATCCGTGGTTTGTTGCCTTTGACAATAACAATAATGTTGAAGAGCCAGATAGCAAAGCTGTTCCCACTGGCATCTTTCACATGAACTACATAAAAACAAACAAACAAACAAAGCCAACCAAACAAAAAACCAGGGTGTTTCTCTGTTAGTGATCACACCGATTCATCTCAGGTTAGTGCCTCTGAATGGTGTTGTTCACTTTGATGGGATCAGGGCGGCAGATGGTGTGAGCATCATGTGTCACCGAATAAGGCAGGGGTCCCCAACCCCCAAATTGTGGACTAGTATTGGTGGTCCATGTCCTGTTAGGAACCAGGGCACACAGTGGGAAGTGAGTGGTGGGCAAGGGGTTGAAGCTTTATCTGTATTTGCAGCTGCTCCCCAGACTAGCATCACTGCCTCAGCTCCACTTTAGATAATCAGGCATTAGATTCTCACAGGAGCACCAGTCCCTGGTGCCAAAAAGGTTGGGGACCACTAAGATAAGGGATTCCTTTTGTACCCACAAAGATTTTTCTCACTTTGCACAACTTTTACTTGGCCTTCTCAAGTGTAATACAATAAACAGCAAAGCAACTCCTGATGTCATAGATAAGAATTCTCTCCAGTCAATGGTGATGACATCCATAAAACCAGAAGGGTAGGTCACATCGATAAAGACCTTGCCATCAATCTTAATAAAACTCTGCATTCAGATCTTCACTTCATCTCCTGTTAGGATATATTTCAGTCTGGTCTTTAAAAATAATGAGAGGGAGCCATTCTCTCAGCTGCGGGGACAGGTGGATAAACCAGAAACAAACTGGGCAGTTTATCCAGCATCTAATGCTTTGGAGATGCTACATGCTTCAGATGCTTCTTGGGACCAAGAGCCATGGCTATGCTAGGCAGGTAAGAGCCACAAATTATCTAGATATTGTTTTCTGTGTTAGAAATGGTCAATCACAATTTCTGATCAAGACTTTAACATTCTCATCATATTCTTGAGAGTCAGCATGGACTGCAAATGTTGTTGATGAAAGAGGTAAAATCATTTTTGTAGCCGTTCAAAATTTATAAGAAATAAAATTATATGTAAAGAAAAGCTCTTCTCTTTCTTTATAAATGCAATATGCTAAACATTACTATGATGATGCAAATGAATTTTGTATCCAAAGAAAATTTTTCATATGAAGTATTTCAAAGTTTTCATGAAATTCAATTTTTTGAATATATATGCATAGTTAGAGCAGTCTTTCTGATGCTAGCTTTGAGGCCACTTAAAGTCATATCCACAGGAAGTGGAAAAGAGAGTCTCAAATTTGTGAAAACAGGAATCTGGAGCCATCATCTAGACCAGTGCACATAGAGAGATCTCATACTTGAATCCCTCCTCCAACACCTTCCTCTAAACTCACTAGGGCTATTCCCCATCTGTCTTGGACATCTGGAAAATGTCCAAGATAAACTGCAATGTGTACTCACTCTAGACACTGAATAGATGTCCAGGCAGTATAGTATGTCCAAAGAAAGACTGAAGGGTAGATTGTCAGACTTCTTTTTATCTGTTTAATGAGTCCTGCCTCTAGGGCCTCACTCATTGGCCCCAAGGCCAAAGGAAATCAATATATCAAACATAAAATTGTAACCTTTTCTATTTCACAGTGATTGGGAAGCTCTGGACCCAGAGAAATATTTGCTTACAGTCATTTAACTTTCTGAAAACAATTCCAAATGTGGGAAAGGTAAATATTGTATGTTTTTCCTATCTGGTAAATAAATTTAATAGTTTTAAGATTTGGTATGCATGGTGTTCTAGTCTCATCTGGGACTAGTTATAATAACATAGGATGCAATACAAGACCATCTGTTCCTGGAAACTTGTCAGATTCCCCTATACATGCCAAAAGTCTTCTATCCATTATAATTAATGTGATGATTTCCCCCTTTTGTAAGAAAAAGTGTAGTGAAATAATTTTGATTTAACTGAATAAATCTCACTAAGATCTATACTCTGCTTTCTCAGAAATACAGTTTGCATTGTCCAGAGCAAAGGAACATCAGACACTATGTTTTTATTGGTCTCTCAGTTGCAGTTTCTTATAATTTCTAGTTTACTACATATCTTAAAATAACCAACCATTAAGGCTTACCCTAGAGCTTGGAATCAACTCAGCATTTCAAGTCTTAGTAGTCCATTGATTGTATTAGGAAATTCTCAGGACCAAGAGTAATATAAGACAGCAAGCTGAATCTTTCTTTGACAAAGTTTTTCTCACCACCTTCCATCACTATATTGGTAGATGCTTCTTTATATTTGGGAGGAGTGGACATTGGAGAAGACATGAGAAAATGTGTACTTTAGATGCTTATGTAACATTGACAACAACAATAGCCAATATTTACTGAGTTTATATGTACCACACAGGGTTCTAAAGAGCTTGTGTTAGTTGGGTGCATTTAGCTGAAAGCAACAGAAAATAAAACTGAAACTGGCTAAAAATAACAACAACAACAAACAACAACAACAACAAAACAATTGGGAATATATAAGGTTAGATTCTTCAAGAAACAGTGTTAGTTTGAGACTTACCTTAATCTAGTGTTTTCTTTGTGATTCTGAGATTCTGTTGCCTCTGAGAAGGAGATAGATGGCTGTGGCAGCTTTGGGCTTCATATAAATAGAAAACAACATCAAGAGGAAGAAACTATTTTGTAAGCATACCTAATATTTAGCTTATATATAACTACACAGTGTATTTATGATTTATCTCTTCATATTGGTCAGTGTTCATGTTCTACAGACTTTGAAAATTAAAAAAAGTATTCTTGGGATTATCTAGAACTAATTAATTAGAACTGATTCACCTAATCATTTCTGAACAAATTACTGTCATAAAAAATGCTACACAAAGATAAGTTTAAGACTGTGTTCCTAAATTAATTACTGAGTTAAGAAAGGAGTAGGTTAAAATGATTGGATCAACATTATCAGGTCCTACCTCCTATAGCTGAGCCGGAGTCAGTATCTCAAATTGCATAAATTTTGTGCAAGGAGGGTAGGGGTGACAACAAAGGATCAGTCATTTGTAAAGCCTTCCTAGAAGTATCCTGTTAGTTTACATCTGGTCTTTCATAGCATCTTTACAATTTCAAAAACACTTAAAATCTCGTTCACATTATAGGTTAGTGTTTTTGTGCTCCTCTCTACCCATGACTCAAAAATGTAGGTTTCTCGAAGGCCCTTGTCATAATCATCTTTCAATCCCTAATACTTTACATATAATAGAAGCTCAGTAAATGATCAGTGAAATTTGTTGAAGTAAATGAAACATTGCTGAGAAGCTCCAAACCCTAGGCTTTTCTTTCTTCTAAAGGGGGAAACTTTATTGGCATTGTTTATTTAATGAAAATAGGCTAAGGTGAAATGTGTATAAATTTACACATTAAAATGCTTGTGAAGATTTAAAATAATTTTTTTAAAGTAAAAAGATATGATGCTAAAGTTAACCTGCACAATTCTTGCCATAGTGTCTCACCTTTATCCCTAACCAAAGGTAGGTTTATTGGACTTTGTTCACCTCTTTGAAAGGACTAGGCTCTCTCAACTCAAGTACCTGCAAATTAACTGTTTCCTTGGTGTTGAAAACTTTTCTCAACACTCACCTTTGAGCTTTTAGATGAAAAGTTAGTGTCTTGCAGATGCCTTCCCTATCACCTGTCTTAGAGACCCACCTACATTATATCCTAACATATTTGAGGTTATTTGTTTTTCTCTCTTCAGTGCTAGGGAATAAACTTTTTCACTAGGACAAGGGCTACATTTATTTATCTACCACTAAATCCCTAGTATCATCCACTGTGTTACATAATAACTGCTCAGTATAAGAATAAATGCATTAATGAAAACTGTACATTTGCTAAAGGTAGGCTGCACATTTGGCTCAAAGTTTCTATTAGCTAAGACAAAGAATTTTAGGATACATGGTGTATTTAAGATAAAATCAAGTAACTACCTCATAACCAAATAAGTTTTGGCTCAATGAAAATGTCAAATTAAAAAATTAAATAAACAGCATAAGTATCATTGCTTGATTTTTTAAAAGGCGTGGAAATGTTCATTTTCATAAATGGAAAAGGACTCTCCCCCTCTGAAATTTCTCTTCTCTTTTTTGTCAAAGCAAAACAAAACAAAACAAAACAACAAAAAAAAAACAGCAATTCTGACTACCAATTAAAAGTTTTGTTGTTGTCTTCAGAACTGGAAAGAAATTCAGCTCAAATGAGTTAGTATGTCATCGACTTCAGTAAATTAGAAATTGTTGTTGGCCTTTGGACAATGCAACTCTTAGGAGTTGGCGAACAAATATTTGTTGAATACATAAATGAGTGACTAATCCAGATGACAGTCCAGAAATTGGTCCTTTTTTCTACCCTTTCTTCCCACAATCTTTAGCCAAGCATGTTTTTTGTTTCATGCTTTGAAATGCCACTTCTCTCAGTTATTCGTGAGAATTGTCAGCTACGCTATTTTGCCTTGCAAATTATGAAAACAAAATAATAGCGCAATCTCGAAATAAAGTTTTAAGCTTTGTTAAAACTTTAATAAAGTATTAATCTTTAAGTTTACCTTTTTATCAACCTGGATTTTAGTTCCTAGGATGAAAGAACAATGTCGAGGTCCAGACTTTAGAATAGTGCTTGGCATTAACTGGAGTCAGTATAACTTTACTAAGCCAGATTGAACTAAAATTTTCGTTTAACAACATTTTCTTGTAAGTAATAGCTTACCTGCGGCGTTGCCCAGTTATAAATAAACCTTAACACAGATTGCATGTCCCAAGCAAAACTCAGGAAATTTCTACTAGGGATTATTTCCAAAGTGAAAGGAAGCATGCAGACTTTTGTGACTAACGGTATCTCGTGAGTGACTCCTGGCATTCTCGCTAGGATGCACTACACTTATTTCAGTTCCCCCTAAGAGCCACTGCACGGATGGTGGCGAGAGTGAAGCCGCCTGGCGGTTTCTCCAATTTAAATTTCCCAGAGTCGAGGTACCCGGATGAAAGCCTCGCTGTCAGATTGACAGGAATCTCCTCCAATAGCGCCGCAGAGAGGCGTGTCCCTTCACGGACGCGCCAATCGGCACGCAGAGAGCCGCAGGTCTCCAGGGCGGAAGCGGAAGTGCGGCTTTCGCGCGCTCCCATGGAATCGCTCTTGCAGCAGCTGGAGCGCTTCTCTGAGGTCCTGGCTGTGGCCCGCACGCCCCACGTCCGCAGCTGGGAGCCCGCGACCGTGCGCAGGGCCTTCCAGTGGGCTCGCTACGTGCGCCACATCCACAGGCGCTTTAGCCGCCATGTCCACATTCGCACGGTGCTGGAGCGGCGGTTGCAGAGCCAGTGGCAAGTGGAGGGCGACGCGGGGCCCGCTTCGGCCCCGGGGTTGACGAACTTCCACGCTCTGGGATGCTGCGACCTCCTGCTGTCCCAGCGCTTACTTGAGAACCCAGCCCTGGGCCATGCCGCCTTTCACAGCCTGGTGCGGGAACTCTTTCCCGGGCCTGGGGTCCTGGACGCCGAGAAGGAGATGCTCCAAAGCAGCCTGGCCCTCCACGCCCGCCGCCGCTCCGCGGTCCACTTGCTGCTCTTCAACGGCCATGGAGGGAGCTCGGACCCCGCGGAAGACCCGCTGATAAAGACGCAGGCGGAGCTGCTGCTGCGGCGTCTGCGCGAGGTGGGCCGGGCCGCAGCCGAGGGCCCCCGCAGGCTTCTCGGCAGCCTGTGGGAGCGCTCGCCGCGGAGCAGCTTCCTGGAGGTGACCGCGGCCGCGCTGTTGCTGCCGGCATCTCCCGGGGCCCCCGAAGATGAGTTGGAACCGGGCAGCTCCCAAACGCCGCCGGGAGACGGGGCTCGGGAGCTGGTTCATTGGCTGCTGGGGAAGTCGGATGCTGTGGCTACTTTCTGCCGCAGCCTCCCAGCCGGGCTTTTAACCTCGGTGGCCAGCCGCCACCCAGAGTTTTTCCAGGCCTACCTGGGCCTGCTGACAAACTGGGGTCGACGTCTGCACTACGATCTTCAGAAAGGCGTTTGGGTCGCAGCCGAGGCCCAAGATGTGCCCTGGGAGGAGTTGTGCGGCCGGTTTCAAAGCCTGTGCCAGGCCCCTTCGCCCCTGAAAGATGAAGTTCTAACTGCCCTGGAGTCCCGGAAGGCGCAGGACGGAGATTTCGAAGTGCGTGGTGTTAGCATCTGGACAGACCTGTTGCTAGCTCTTGAGGGTGGTGCATGATCTTGCACTTGGGACAAGACACGTTTTAGGTCACGGCCCAGGCCCACTTGTCTGAGGGCAATGCTCTGTTACTGATTACTTGAATGTATGGTTCACAGAATTAAAATTCCAGTGTTCCCATCAAACCTCCTGTACTTTCAGTATCCAAAATATCATTTTAGGTGCTGACTTGTAATAGGTGTAATTACAATTTACAATCATACATATGTGAAGAAACTGGCTTGTGCCATGGATTTTCTGGCTAGAGGAGGTGACTTGGAAAGCATACTCCTTAAAGCCATGGAATTGACAATAGGTTGCTTTTTTTAGAAAGTCCAGTTCTAAGAATGCTGAAAAGAAAGGTACTTAAAGAAAAAGCAGCTTTAAAAGTGACAAAACACCTTTTCTGTCAGTATTGTTTACTTGTGTAGGTTTTTTATTTTTTTAACACTCCCCTATTCCCCACCCCCTCACCCAGTGGAGTTTTCTTTAACCAACAACATGTATTGTCAGAAATGGACTGAAAAATTAACTGGCCTATTTGGAGTTTAAATTCTAACTTTGGCTTTTGTAACCTAATGTACTAACCATTTAACCAGCCTCAGTATGTATTAAAATTGTGTTATTCAGAAAGTATGTTTCTCTTTCTTACAAATCATTACTCTCTGAAAGACAAAACAATAATTTAAAGCATTGACTTAAGGGCAAGAAAAATTGTGTAAAGCATAGTAAATACAAGTATGCCTTCGGATATTAATTTAGCATTTGATATTGATTTAACATTCAGAAGTCAATGCAGACTTCTGAATTAGGCCCTAATTTTAGTGCTGCTTCTGCCAATGACTAGTAATAAATCACAACACTGGTGTTACAGTCGCCTTCTCTGTTAAGTATTTAGACGAAAACACTTGAATTTCCTTTTCTTTCTCATAGTGGCTGTCCTCTGGAGACAGTTTAGAATATCTTTCATGTGTGTAGGAACCTAATTTTGTGACTTTACACAGAATGTAGCAGAGTGATTCACAATCACCAAATTAAGAGCAATTCATTTATTTTTGTTAGATACAATTTTTCACTCATCGATATTTTTGTTTATATCTAAATTGGTAGCAAGGTTCTTTGAAAAACATTGATATTCCAAGAGCTAATTTTTAATTTCATAAATGGAATTAGAGCAAAAGGGGTTGTATAATCTTGTAGAATGTTTTATTCTATAGTAGGACCTGTTTCACTAGCAAGTACACCACTTTTCTAGATGATCATCAGTTAATACTAGGAAGTTCTTATTTCCTGTGGTCTGATTCCTTTTTCTAGCTCTAATTTATGTAGACCATCCATGAGATTGCATTTGTCATTAGTGCAAGGAGGCAAATCCTTTTGTCAGGAGACACATACATTGATTTGAATCTAAATAGGGTATTCTTTCCCCTGAGGGCATTTTCAATTAGCTTCTGTCAGAGTACTGAACACCTCTAACCTAGGGCCACTTTCTAAGTTTCCTGGCTTAATGCAAGAGTTTTGGCATCAGTTTCCCTACCTTGTGGGTTACTCAAAGCATAGTTTCCAAATCCTACTTGCGTGATACTCACATCTGTTTTAGGAGATAGACATGTTTGGGAGAGGGAGGGGTGGGAGATACATCCTGGAAATTTCCTTTATTTCCTGAAATTCCAAACAGTATTACAGGCATATTTTATTGAGAATCTATTTGTAGCATTTGGGCCTTACTGAACATACAGTCAAGGCTTTGCCAGAAGTGGACATCTTCATTTTCCCTTTAACTCACAGCAATCAAAATTTCTGTCCTCAATACTCTTCTGAAATAAGTCTTGTCAAAGTCACCAATCATCTCCATGAAGCCAAATTCTAAAGACACCTAGTATCAAGTTGCATGACCTGTCAGTAACATTAGACATTTTGACCACTCCCTTCTTTTTGAAAGTAGGATTGAAATCTTTCCTCACAACATGTGATATGACACCACTTTATCCTGGTTTCCTTTTACTAGCTACATTTTTTTTTTTTTTTTTCAGTCTGATGTTCTGGATAACTTCCCTGGTTAACTTCCTGTTGTAAGGTAAACGCTTGACACACTGACAGAAGTTTTAGAAGAAAGCATTTATTGGGGGAGAGCTCCCGGGGTAGGTTCTCTGGTCCAGAGAGGAGAGGGGCCAGAGAAGTCGGCCCTGGAATGGGAGGGCGTGGCTTTTATGGGTTATGTGGGGGTAGGGGTATAGGGTGGGGAACGTTAATCGTTAATCAATGCTAATTGAGCCTCCAGATTAGGGTGGTGACGCCTAGGGCTTGAGGGTGGGCCCTATTCAGGTCTGGATTCCCGGTGTCAAGCTGGGGAGTCTCCAGGCAGGCATCTGGCTGGCCCTTCCCCCACCGACCTAACACCTGTCATTTCATAGAGTTTTAATAGACCGTTTCCTCTTTTCTGTACACTTTCACCCCATGTGATCTCATCGATTTCCATGGCTTTCCATGACCTATGTGCTGTCAGTTGTACCATTTATATCTCTAGCCCAGAGCTCTCATCAGAGTTTCAGCACCAATATTCCCATTTAAATGTCTCACAAGCCTCTCAAGCCAAACATAGCCAAAACAATTCTTAATATTCCCACATAAACCTGTTTATTCCCATGTATTTCTCAGTAAATAGCCAGAAACCTAAACAATTCTTAATATTCCCACATAAGCCTGTTTATTCCCATGTATTTCTCAGTAAATAGTCAGAAACCTGATAATTATTCTTGAATTCTTTCTCTCCCCTAACCTTGGCATCCATTCCATCAACATATTTCCCCTAATCTCCATTTCATTCATTCATCTAATACAGGCTGGGATGGACCATAAATTCTTGTTTGCTCAGAACAGAATGAAGTTATGCCTGTTGTCCTGGCATAATTCAAGTGTCCCCTTATATTCTCTAAAGTTTCTTGAATTGGCTAATAATTTGTATGATCACCTGTCTATCATACCTCTGCCAGATCACTGCAATTAACTGGTTTTTCCACTTTATTGTACCTCTACAACCCATGCTTTACCTACAGCTCAAATAATGGATTCTCGGTCATATTCACTGAAAAATTTGAAGTAATCGAAAGCAAACTTAACACAGACTTTAGCACTGCATCTACACTAGAATCTATACCCACATACTTCACCTTCTGTTTATTTTCAGTGATAAGCTAGTCTACATTAAGCCAATTTTTAGACTCTAAAAATTAGTACTTCTTTCAGTTCTTGGAATAGGCCAAGCTTTTTCCTGTCTTAGAATCTTTACTTTCATGATTTCTTCACCCAAGTTCTTCACTTCTCAGCTTAATTTCATTCTCTGACCATAATACCTCAATCTAAACATATCTCACCTTGTTATTTTCCTTCAGACCACCCATTTTCCAATTGTAGTTGTGTTGTTCATGTGTGTTTGTCTTTTCCATTAGAGTATAAACTTATGAGGACAAGACTGCCTCTGTTTTGCTTGAATATCCAAAACCATCTTAATATGCTGCGTAGTTGATAATTATTTATGAATACATAGGAGTTGAGTAAACAAAGGAATAGAAATGGAGCAAACATTTGAGTAGAGCATAACCCTAGGGTCATATCTTTAAGAAAGAAATCATTTTAGTAGTACTTATAAGGAGTATAAATTTAAACAAAAGTGGAGTCTCCAATATATAGTAACATATCTAAGCTACGACCAAACAATCTGAAAAATTTTCTAATGTTTTTTTGTTGCATTTGAGTTGGATCAATATTTATTAATGTCAAGATTTTGTTACTGTGGTTAAATTTTCCAATTTTACTTGATCTTTATAGCTCTATTATATATTTTTTTGAGCTCTGAAACAGTATACCACAGCTCTAAATTAGTAATCAGTTATAAATAGAATGGCCCGTTTTCCCTAGCAAATTGTAGGTATCGGGTATTCATGTTTATATAAATTAGTTAATGTAAATGCTCGAGGAAGGAGCCATTGATTTTGCTCAGGTCAGGAATTAATTGGAAATGATCAATCACTATATTAGAAGTGTGGCAGTAGCATCATTTATCAGATACTAATTGTCATTGTGGGTTAAGAGTGCCCTTTTGGCTTAGAAATGTGGTGGCCCTAAGGGAAAGTAGCTCGAACAATTACAACAATTAATGTGTATACAACTGTCTCTCGAAGCTTCATTACTCTTAATATTGGGGTACAGGTTTGAGTTTGAAAGAGCTTTGTGGTGTTTTAAAGTCTTTCGTTGTTTTATCTCATGAATGATCAGGATTTAGATCTTAAATTTTTTTTATATGCAGTAATTCAGAAATATAAGCATAGAGATATAAAATGTGAATAATCAGTTTATTTTTTATTTGTATATTATAAATAGTGTCATGCTATGAACAAGGTCTATTATAGTCTCAATGTTAGGAATATATTTGAAATTTGTATTGAAATTTAAGCTTTTACACATCAATGTTGAAAATAAATTTATTCTAAAGGCAAATATATTTGTTGCTATAAAAAAGCATCCTCACTTTATATATTACCATTCAGTTTTACATTTGTGTTGCAAATTTTATTCATTTCTTTATGCAATAAGTATTGATCGACTACTTATAAGTCAGACCATACTTTAATGCACTAAAATATTTAAAACCAATTTATTTAGCTTATATTTTTATGTTATGAACCAAATTTCTTATTTTGTAAGCTTTGTTTGGAAAACAATGTATGAGGTATTGGAATTTTACTCTCCATAATTTTTCAAAGCTTTTTGGGATAGCTGTTGAAATATTCATTGTTATACCAAGCATCTGACATATTATCAATACTATTTGGTAAGATATTCTGTTTGAGGCTATGCATATATTTACAAGCATTGACAATATGCCAGAATGGAATGAAAAGGAAAATAGCAAGCACACTGTTAGCTTTCACTGAATATAGATGCACCCTTGGACAAAAGGGATAAAATCTTTGCTAATCTAAGACACACTAGGTACTTTAAGAATATTAACTGAATTTTAATCCACAATGAATGTTAAGATCTAATGTCAAATAATATATCACTAATAAATTATCAAAATGCAGAATAGGAAAAATAATGCAGATTATAAATTATTTTATAGTCTCTTCTAAGAGACAAAGAGATCTCATAATTTTGTAAAAAATATTCTTGGCAGAAAGGGAGTATGTTTTCTATCTTGTGTTTCTAAAAAATCATGTTCATAAGCTGGTGATTTTCAAAAATATTTAGTAGTTTACATAAATATTAATAGCCAAGAGTGGGGATGAGGTTGGAAGCACACATTCTCTGGTCTGTTTTTCTAATAATTGTAAAAACATGTGTTGCTGACACTGCTGGTTTGAAATTGTTGGAAACATAAAATAAATTACAAGTGACTAACAAGAGCAATTTATAGAAGGTACACGATCTAGTTCACTAGTCAGCAAGCATGGGCTGCATATGGAATTTCTATAGTAACCAAGACTTAATCTAGAGAAGGCACCATTTTCTAATTATAGTTGGAAGCACTGGACCTTCTGCACTGCACCAGCAAATAGGCCCCAGTAGATTCAAAATTATTTCACCGTTTATCTGACTAGGCAGGATATTTGAAGAATATGGTTTCTGCAATTCATTAAAAGTATTATACCCATTTTTATAGTCTGGTTCTGTGAATGGAATAGTATACACTTATTATGATTAAAAAGAAATAATTCCATTTAACAGTTAAATAAGATTTAAAAAACTTTTTTTTTTAATGGTGGGGAAACTGAAGTGTCACTGAGGAGAATAGAGGGGGAAATAAATTTAAAATCTTGTTAAATGGCTTTCTTTTTATGACCGGTCTTTATCATATAACACTTATCTCTGAACAACCCCAGATAAATTCTATCATTGCTCTATCCTTCCATGTTCTCATATAATTTGGATAAGAATAATGTCTCTCTTTAATAAAAACAATAAAGATCATGAATATTCAAAAACTTCTTTTAGTAAGTCTTTTAGGGTAATTTATTGGTGTCACATTCTCTTAATTTTTCTTCATCTTAGAAGGCCTTGATTTCCCCTTCATTCCTGAATGATAATATAGCCAGATAAAGAATTTTTGGCTGGCATATCTTTTTAATTCAGCGTTTGAAAATGTTTCATTTTCTTCTGGCATCCAGGACAAATCTAGCACTTGAATAGTTTTTTCCCTGTAGGTAAAATGTCATTTCTCTCTTTCTGTCTTAAGGTTTTTGTTTTTTTGTTTAGTTTTAAAGTTTGATTATGGTTTATCTTGGTGTAGATTTCTTTTGGTTTACCCCATTTAGGATTTAATCAGTTTTTTTGAATCAATAGGCTTATGTCTTTTGCCAAATTTGGAAAAAGTCTGCTATTATTTATTAGAATAATTTTCAGCCTCAATCTTTGCTCTTTCCTAGAGTCCAATGACATGATGTTAAATATTTGTTTTAGTCCAACACGTCACCAAGTTTCTGTTCATATTTTTGCTCTTACTCTATTTTCTCTTGTTTGTTCATATTGGATAATTTCTACTGTTTTATCATTGAGTTCATCGATTCTTGCCTCTGTCTTCTCCATTAATTTTATGTGTTGTTATGTCTTTCTATTAATTTTTTTATGTTATTATGTTATTCAATTCCAAAATTTCTACTTGTTTTTTTATATATTTTATTTCTTTACTGAGACTTTCCTTTTTTGTTTCAGATGTGTTTATAATTGCTCATTGAATCATTAATATGATAGTTCTTTTAAAATCCTTGTCAGGTAATGTTAACGGCTGGTTTATGTTGGTGTTAGTGACTGTTGGTCATCTTTTCATTCTCCAAGAAAATATTTTGAAGGGACAAATTTACTTTTTTCTATCAGAAATGAGAAAAAAAATCAACCTCCCTGAAAGTTTAGCATCCTAGTAGAAGGCACTTATTCTAAATGTTAAAAGCAGGGGCTTTCAGCATCAGGTCCACTGACCTTTAGGGGCTGAGTTATTTTTGAACTCCTGAAATTACATGCAAAATTTAGTGTTCATATATTCATTTTTATTGGGAGGATCATTAGATTCTCAAATGGGTAAACGTTGTTGATGCATGCTGCCTTTTGCAATGACCTGGATGTACAAAGAAAGTTGCTGTATCATAATCAACATGATCTTGGACAAATCAGTAATTATAATAATTATAATAAAATAGCTAATACTTTTTAAGGGTTTTTTTTTTTTTTGCGCATACTAACTCATTCAGTGTTCATACAACTCTATCAGGTGGGTTACTATTATTTTACCACTTTTCAAATAAGAGTTTTAGTGGAAATTATGAAGCTTTTATTGCTTGAGTAAATGTCCTGGTAGAGTAGCCAGTTTAACATTTCATATTACACCATCACATGTTGAGAGTTACAATTTTCTTTTCCTAATGAACTTAGCTCCCAAACCCTAATTTCTGCTGGTAACAGAAAATTTGATTTTTCCAGTTTAAGATAATAAAATGCCTGTGTTTGAAATCTCAGTCTTCTTTGAATTAATATTCCCCCTGCTGTTTCTGTATTCTATAGGTAATCTCAGCTAAGGAGGGCATTTTTATGTCATCTGGCATCCTTTGGGCACTCTTCTATTGGTATAACTTATTTGTTCTTTTGGCATGAGTAGTGGGTGAAGAACTTCGTAGTCACTTCCTGATGAATATGTCCATACCTCAGCTGCCACTGTTAGTATTGATGTCATGAGAAGTCACATCCTTTATTCATCAGACAGCAGTTTAGGCTGTCCATTCCCCAGCTAATAATTGTGGTTCCCCACATATCCCCACTGCCACTTCATTAGGTATATAGGCTCTCAATTCTAGACATGTAAATAATTTTCCTCCCTTGTCAAGGTTCTGTGGAAGAAAGATGAGGAATGTGAAGCCCTTAGTCTTTTTGGGCCCTGCCATGCCTGCATGATGGCATGAGTACACTCTGCAAGACTGTCTCAGCTCTTTCTCCAGAGTTCCAGTTGGGAGTGCTGCAAAAGCTCCCTAATTCCCTCTGCTTTTGTTTAGCAAAACCTATTGAAGGTTTTCTATGATTTCTCTAGGGTTTTGACTATGAAGGGGGGCAGAAGTAAAAGAAGACTTCAATACTCACATCTGAACTTCCTTACCCTGTCTTCCAAATCCTCTTCAAATTCCTATGCTATGCCAGAAAATAATTTTAACATCTTTTCTATGAAAAAAACTTGTCAAATGTTATCACATAACCTTCTCTTATTATGTAGTTTACCGTATAATCCTTTGGTCTGAGTCCTCCAGACATGCACTCTGAATGTACAGAGCTATGTTTTCAGAATTCAAAAATAGTCAAACCACCACAGTAAAAGTTTTGAAAAGTGTTTTTAGGATTCTATTTGATAGCTTTGTTTTAAATTATATCTTCCCTCTCCCCAAGGAAATAAATGTTTCTTACTCATTGATGGAGGGGATAAATGAAGTCACAGGAATATTGGCTATCAAAATATTATTATGTTATAGTAGGATAGAGTTAGGTTAAAAAATAATAAGACTTGGAGTATATCTTAGGAACAGTGTGAAAGAGTATAGATTATCTTTAATTTTGATGGGTAGAGAAAAAAATTGGGAAAGAAAACATTGTTATTTTTAGAACTGAAATTAAAAATGAATATTCTTTACAACTTACTAAGACTTACACATACATTCACATATCACTTTTTTTCTTAAAGAATGGCAATACTTCTAACAGAAATAGCACTTTCTAGTTAAATGAACAAAGCATTAGTGTGATGGGCATGGGGTCCGAGGGCCTGAGGGAAAGAGATTAACATTTATTGAGCAATTACAATTTGCCAGATACTTCTTTAGGCTTTTTACTTATAATCTCAATCACCACAATAACACCATGAAATAAACAGCATTGTCCCCATGTTATTAATAAGTAAATGGAAGTTCTGGCAGGTTAAATCATGCATCTAAGGTCATTCAGACATTTGATATCCTTGGAGCAGACAACTCAAAATGAGATGAATAAAAATATGAAAAAATATAATGGAAAAAGTCTGAAATAAAAAAAAATGTAAAATAAACCTAAGGAATGAAAAGGCATACCACATTAAAGAAAAAATCAATAGCACACAATCAAGTAATGTGTTCTGATTAAGTTTCTGCACTGCAAGAATCAAAGAAGGAATTTTAAGAGGACCAGATGGAAAACGTTAATCAGCTATAAGAAAAAGATTGGGTTAACTTCAGATTTTCCCATTGCAAGATGCATGCCACAAAGAAAATAAGTAACATAAATAGTGCTCTGAAAGGGTGAAAAAAATGTAAATGTATGACTATTATACTACCCTTGATATTCTTGTCAAAAAAAAGGTAGCACATAGAAATTCTTAATCATGAGCAAACTTAGGAAATTTAGCTTAAAAATATAAAAATAACCTACTTATATGTGAAAGTCAGTAACTCGAAAGATAAATTGAGGAGCCTTTGTAAAAATGAGTGCAACACCCATTTCTAGAGGAGAGTGGAGAAATAACTATGAAATCTGTCATGAATTATGTATTCAGCCATGTTTCTTTTTAATATTTTGACAACAGTCATTCCCAAGGAAGCAAAATCTCAAGAAGAAACTCCAGAAATGTTGCATATATGAAACAATTGTAAAGAAATATTTAAAATTGGAATTCAAATAATTATGAGAACAAATTAAAGAGTATGAATATGGGTGAAGATTGGTAGCAAGTATTGAATCTATTACATTTGTGTATACATGTGTATAAAGTATAATGCATATTATAAATCTTGGCCAAGAAACAAATACATCACTGATAAAAAATGAAAGATGAAGAGAAAGAAGGAGGGAGCAAGTAGAAAAGATAATTTCTTCACCTTTTACAATAAAAAGCCAAGCAATGCTATCCTAAATTATAATATGGTTTAACAAAGTCTCCAATTCTTTCTTCTTTTTCATAATTTTTTTCTTTTCTTATCTGGTGTTTCCAGGTCTATGCTTAAAAAGAGTGGCACTGGTAAGTTGCCGGTTGGCTTCCAGGTCTGCTTCTTACCCTTTCCTTGCTTTGTTCTCTAAGTCATAGGGCTAATTTCGATAAATTGTATTTCCTAGGCCTCCTAACCCACAGATTTAGCCCATAAGAATCCCTAGCAGGAGACTAATGGATGAGGAGAAGGCAACACTGTCTTTTTCTCTCTGCTTTGAGTACCCCCTTTGACAATAAACATGTAATTCCACTTCCCAAAGAATGGGCTTCACAGTCTCACCTCTCTCCAGGAAGGTCAGTCTCCTGCACTTGGATAAACCACTTTCTTCTTTGTTCTTGGGTGGTGGGTGGCTTCTTGCTCTTATTAATAATGATTGCATCGCTCTTTGTAACTGTTTTAACTAATTCTTCAAAGTAAATTTTCTCTAATAAACTTTGTAACGGAGCACCCAGCATGGGCTCTGTTCTCTTGATTAGACACTGATAGCTATATATTTTTCATAGAGGGAGATTTAAGTCATTAATATCTCTTAAAGAATTATTTATTAGCAATTTATTAAGTTATGCTTTAATGATTTTTTTCTGTTAAGTTCAATTTTTGCACATTATTTTTGTCTATCTACATGCTTACTTTCTATTTATCTAACTCTATATATCTATATAGATGTGTATATAGATATATGTATCAACAGATATAGATATATGCATAGATGTATGCATAGAAAAGTATCTGGCAGTTCAGTTGAATTTAATTGCTATTTCTAAACAGTAACATAAGCTCTGATTTTTCACTTTCTTCTTTGCACTTTTGGTGAATTAAGAGGTAAGCATATACAATTTTTGTATACAATATGCCAGACACTTAAAAAAATATATATAATCTTTATGAATGCAACTGAGAAATATTTTAATATAGCCACTATATAATTATTTTGGTTACCACTGCCAAGGTGAGTAGACACATTAATTTTATACTCATCAACAGGACACTGAATGCTGAATTTTAAATGTGGATCTGTAGACTCTATCGGACTGATTTATGTCTTCTTTGAGAACAACTGAGCAGCAATCAGATACATTTTTTCTCTGGACTACTAATATATACCATAACAGGAGAAGGCACAAAGACAAAAGAAGCCAGAGAAAGAGAGAATTGGCTAACTGATAAAAAAAAGTGTATATATGTTATTTTAAACAATTTTATGTAATCAACAAACTTTTGATTATTTATTATTTATGTATATGCTAGTTTTTTATTTTTAAAATGTTAAAATATAATAAAATGTTTAATTGTTTACAATTAAATCTGATTTGTCTGTAACTTTGAGATGGAGGTACCAGATCACATTCTTTTCAAATATTCTTTGGGGTCAGAAAAGATTGATAGAAAGACAGAAATGATTGTAATCTTTCTGTAACTAAAAGTTGCAAACTTCTGGCATGCTTTAACAGATAATATGTTGGTTAACTTTGTCTATGATGTTCTGACTCTGAATAAATACATAAAAATACACATTGTTAAGATTAGAAAAAATAAATAAAAGAGTACAAAATCACTCAACTGTCCTATTTTACATTTAAATGAATAAATAGAAATGTGTGTGCTTTAAATATTCTATTCTGAAATTTTGATGTGAGTAAAAATATTTTTTTTACAATGGCTTCTTAGAGATATAATTATGCATAGTAATTAATTTAAGCAATAAGAGTTATAAAATAAATTCCAAAAATGGGCACTCAAAACATTGTGAAGACCAGATATTATTTGAGTGCTTGTTTCCATAATAATTTCTTCAGTCTATTCCAAAAAAGAGAAATTGCTAAGCTTTAACCCAAGTCAAGAAATTGCTAAGGTTTTTTTTTTTTTAATCACAGACAATATTGCCATTTATTCAGTTCATAGCAAGTCGTCATTATTTTAGGTTTCTTTTTGTTTTTAATTTCAAACCCATACCATGTCAGAGAGAATTTCACTACTAAAATGGGTGACTTCGGGTTGACAAAGACTGTCTCCTTGACTAAATTTCAGTTATACATTTCTTATTCTCTTTTCAACCAAACCTCAGTTTTGGTCCCTGTCCAGTCCTGTCTTTGGCCTGCTCAGCCCAGTTTTACCAAATAATCCTGCTAAGTCATCTTCCCACCCTTGATATTTGATGACCCTTGATAACTGATCTAATTTTCACCCCCCACATTTGAGTCTGTCATCGGACTGCCTTTAGCAAGAATCTTGTAAGGCCATTTTAGCAAGAATCCCCTTTTACTCGATGTCTCTTCTTAGTAATTTTCTATTCACTGTCTACTCACTCTGCTGATTGGCAATAAATCCCCAGCTGTCTTTGCTGTATTCAGAGTTGAGCCCAATCTCTCTCCTCTATTGCAATACCCCTATTACGATAGTCTTGAATAAAATATTCCTTACCATTTAAACAATTATCAGAATATTTTTATTACTTTAACAGAGTCAGAAGTAGCTTTTCAGGATTTTCTCTATTATTTGAGCATAGATAGAACTTAGAAACGAGTATTATGCTTTCTAGTTTGAAGTTCATAATCAATCACTAAACATATGATTTGGCAAGCACTTGAAAAACACAAAGTAATCATCAGCAGCCAGCAAAGATTCTCTGAGAACAAGTCATAAAAACAAAGATTATTTCATTTATGTGAAGTCTACAAGGCTAATATTCTTAGAAATGCCATAGACAAACATGTGATTTGGGCAAGATACTTGACATAATATTTCATGGTATTTTTCTGTGCTACATGGAGGAATATGAGCTAGTTTTTACCACGTACCCTTTACACACTCTATTTTCTCTATTACATAAGTCTGTCTTATTTTCATCATAGCAAATTATTTGTTCACTTATTTGATAATTTATTTCTTCATAGTGCTATGAAGTGGCATTATCCTCTCCATTTTTTCAGATACAAAAACTGAGGAATAGAAAGTTAAATAACTTGGACAAGTTTATACATCTTTGACTACTACATGTCACCCCATTCTTTAGCAGAGACTGAAGATGATAAGTTTTTATTGGTCCAGGGGTGGATGTTCACACCTCAAAAAAGGATACCAGATACTGGGTTTATGACTGCTTTAATCTCTTCTAACCTCTACTTTATGGTAAGGATTCACTAGAAAAGTTAGCAGAGTAAAGTATGCTGTTTAAACTTCTTTGGTCCCCGAGATCAGAGTGACTGGGAAAATCTAAGACTAAATAAATAATAATTATTTCATTATTTAAAAGATAATTTCAATGATCTAGGCAAAATTCCTGAAATAAGTTAAATAGTTGACAGGATGTATCAGCCTAACAGTGCTAATAAAAAAATAGGTATTCCAAAAGACAGCCAATTAAGATACATTTTATATATGTTTATATATGTTCTGCAGACAGTTACAAAACGAAATTAGAATTTAAAGAGTTAGAAATAAATATCAAGCATTTGACAAAAATAACACTGAGAAATGATGGCCATAAAACTTGATTAGCCCTCTTAAGAAAGTTAGCATAAAAGTGCTGTCCTTGGCCTAGGGCTTTTTGTCATCTGCACTTATATCTCATACGCCGAAGGAGTCACTTAGAGTTAAGATGTGAAGGAGGAAGAAAGATCTTAGGCGTTGACATACAGGAAGATGCTTGGATGACAAAAGGGGCATGATGTCATAAAAACTGAAAAGAATTAAGAGGATGGTGTCATTTGGACACAGAACGTTGAGAGGAACAGAAACTGACTCAATTTGACTATAAGAAGGTTTTTGACAAATGGAGAACCAGTAGTTTCTCAGGGCTTGTGAGAAACAGAAAACAGTTTTTATAAAATTAGAGAGAATGTATTAATGCAACGAAAACATAGAAAACTGATTACAAATTACTATTGACTGGCTTGAAAAACTCATGGCAAATAACAGTACTTTAGTGTATCTGCTCAGAACCCAGTATTTAGAACCAGGCAGATGTAGGCTGGAACCCTATCAAGCAAAAAACTTAGTTCCTTTATCTGAATAAGATGAGAATTATAATAGTACCCAGTAACAGAGTCCTTGTAAGGATACATAACAAAGTGCAAAGTGCAAGTAAAATATTTAGAATAGTGTTTGTGTATAATAAAAGCTCAATGAAATATATTATTATGGAATAATTGTAAGAGGCAAGTGATAGTATTTAAGGAGGGATAGGTATTTAAAATGATTTTGTGCATATTTGATGGAGGAGTATAAAGGAGATTTGTAGTTTCTGTTTCTGGCATGCAGTACCTCTACCTCTTCAATTAACAGCAACCTGCTTTTCCTTTAGGAAAATTGCACTTCCTCTTTGTATATAGCTCAGTGGGGCCTCTCATAAAGGTGCTTCGATCTCTTTTAGGCCAAAATATGAAAAAATGTGATTGGAATTGATTCACCTTAATCATGCTGTCCTGAAAGATTGAGTTTGTCGTCTGGATTCTTAGAGTTTTCTTGGTTTTTGGCCCTTTCCTCCCTGCTCTGCCCAACTATTCTGTAAGTCTGTGAAAAATTCATGTGCTTCCAATAAATTCTCTTTTTTATGGGTTGGCCAGGGACAATCTCTGTTGTATGTGACCATATAATCTTATCTGATATAAAGAGAAACCAGGAAAGAATTTGAGATTTGAGACATTAGGGAAAGAACAAGAGTGGACAGACTTCAAAGACAATGAGTGGAAAAGTCACTTTGGAGTAGAAATCTTTCATCTAAGATTACAACATCAGGGAGGCAAGAGAATAGTCATAGACAAGAATGTGTGGAAGCAAAAGGTATTGGAGAACTTATATGTGAAAACACAGGTACATGGCCTTGATCTCAGTAAAGAAAAATATTGCATAGTGATTCACTTTGAGAATGGAAGTGAGGATGGAAGAAAGGAAATAGGACTTAAGAAGAAAGAAAGTATAAAACAACGAGAATGAAGAGGCATTTGGAAAGAGAGAATTCATAAAACCAGAAAGATTTTCAGGCCTTGGCAGAAAAACTTCATATTGACTTATTGAGGAAAAAATACTAAATATGTTAATATATATATATTTTTGTTCTCATGGTAGAACCGTCCAATATCAATAAGCCTTATCTAATCCAGGTTTCTGTTCTTTGGCAGCACGTAATGATGAAAAGTAATTACTTTATATCAACGAAGCTGAAAAATTAGGTTTTCAGTCATAGTAAAGTGTTTGTAAAAGGGTGATGAAATCTGGAGAGTTAGTGGCATAGTACCAGGGTGAACAGAAAGTATGACATGCCCTAAAGAAACAGAAAAATAATCACATGTCACATCTGTCAGAAACGTATAGGAGATATTACTTATTGGCTGTCTCTGGCATTGAAATATGGAGGAGATTAAAAGGAAAATCTTAAATTATTTATATATGAGACTATGACCAGAAAAATTACCTTCCAGTTCTCAAAACCGATTTTATTTCAACTCTCTAGACCAGAGCTGAGCAATAGAACTTTTGTGATGATGAGTTCTATATGACATTGATAATTATAATAATAAACGTGTCACTCGTAATCATTGAATCAAATCATATATCCCTAGGCCTTCTGCAGAAGTAACTAAACTGCTATGTTGTTTATTTTAATATGATAAATGTTCCATCCAAAACACATTTTTGTAGATCAATATATCATTGTTTAAGTTTTACCTTTTATAAAATGTTTCTAAATTAATGGCAGTGAATTTCTATAGCATTGCTTTAATCGCGCTCCTAATATACCTATCAGTCTGAAAAAAATTAGCAAGCCATTTAGCAAGGTAGATAATAACACAAAGTGATACTTTAGTGCATATTAAAATAGATCCAACATAATAGAGATTTTTTTTGCCTATACATCCTAATTTTTAAAGACATTAACAAGATTTGTTTTTCTATTCTATACATATTCTGCTTTTGAGTCATTTCTCTATCAATATGTCTATTTTCCTAGGAAAGAGCAATGATTATGTGAGAGATGATATATTTCTACTGAGTATGTATGAGTAATACAGAGTGTAAAATTTGAGAACACTTTTTCGTCCCAAATTTCTAGTGATATATTCCACCTGTCAATTCTCTCCATATTTTAACTACTCAAAAAGCTTTTTGGTGAAGCCATGCAGACCATTCATCACTATGACTGGGCATTGAGTGTGAGTGTTATTTACACATAATTCTGGCCATATCTTCACATTTCTAGAATAAAGAGGTGGCTAAAGAAGACTATGTCAAGTATTATAAGTGCGAGACAGGTTCTACAACTATCTCCTGAACTACATGAAGCCATTTATTGAAAGGTTCACCACCACATTAAACGTGGCAAATATGTGACTCTAAATCAAGAAAATACAGTTAGCACTTCCTAGAATTTATTTACAATTAACTTTATTAGAAGAATTTATTTCACTAATGAAATAGTTAAGATTCTCTAAACTGCTGAGTATCTGTACTGGCAACACCGAATGAAAGGTATGATTTCATTATAAACATGTACAGTAAATATGCACAATATACTTGACAAATCAGTGCATAATATGCTATACTTAAACATCTTTTATATTAAATGATGGTAAATGTCTGCTTTGATACATAGTTCCTATTTATCAAAAGAACCAAGTCTTCCATATTCATTTTGTCATTCATTCGTTTAGTTCTTCATTCAGTTGGTCAGCACCTTACCATAGTTTCTACTATGTAAGGTTCTGATTATGCTTAGAAATTAGCAAATGCATAAGATAAACACTTTCATTGTATAGTTTGAGACTTTTTCACTTATAAAAGCTATGTTAACACTTAAATTACCCTAAATTCCAACACTGAAATGCAAAATTATAAAATTTAGAGTTGTTTGTTACAGAAGGTTATAAAAAGCAATTTTATCCATTCATAACTATGAAGCTTAAAACTAAAAGGGCTAACAGAATTTAATAAATAATTAGTTTTCACTGTGGAAATATAATCAGGTCCCTAACTTATATAGTATTACTAAGGGTCTAGTTTTATGTCAAATAAGGTTTTATTTTTTAAATTTATTCCTTTTCTTAAACTTCTACTTATTAACATATTTGTTATTATATAAATAGAATGCCTTAAAATCTTTATCAAAAAAAATTTTTTTACTGTCTTGAACCACTGAAAATAAAAGAAAAAGCAAGCACAAATTCTATGAGAACAAAGTAAAAAGGAGAAAATAAAAAAGGATTTACAGCCCAGCTCTGAAATTATAAAAACCAGAAGAAGCTGAAACCTCCTATTGAAATCTGCTTTTTGTACTGAAGTGTTTGCAAATGACGTTTCACCTTTAAGAGCCTTGGAAAGCAGATGATTTTACTAATAACTAGTTTTAATATAGTGAGAAAGAAACTGATCTATCTGGCTTTGAAAGTATAAATCAGAAATATTTTTAAAAGAAAAAAATTAACTTAATATAAGTGTGTTTTTAATGTAGAATACTAAAAAATGTAATGGGAGACATTAAATTCCTAATATTCCATTTAACTCATAGTACTTTAGGTGTCAAGGCAAAAATCACGTGAATTACAATGAAAGTATTTTTCTATTGAATCTGATTAATTATTCTCATAAACTGTCAAAATTATCAAGAATATTAAAATATCAAAATTAACAGCAAAAGCAAATATCTTTACCCACAGCAAGCATTTTAACAGAGAAAGATTCAACTGGAAAAATGAATTTGCCTGACCTTAAACTGAATTGGTGATAATTCTATTTGATTGATAAGGACTGCTGACAGAGGTGATGAGTTAAGGATTCTGAGTACCTTGGGGATCAGTATTGCTGATTAACTTTTGCCGACTTTGCTGGAATGTTGGAGTAGGGTCATAGACACCTGGTATTTATCATGGGCTGTATGTAAATTTTCACTAAGAATATTTTTGTATGTAGACTTTTAGATGATTGAGTCAGTAACAGAAAATCTCTCTACTTAGCTGTCCTATTGATTCACATTATAAATAAAGAGTAATCTAAGTCATTATGTGAAATTGATGATATGGTTCAGCCATGAACTGTTATTAAGCAGAAACAGAGGTTCAGAAACAATGTTTGTGGATATGATTATTTTTCTTTTACCTGACACACGGTCTTTTATTGAGGGAAAGAAATCCCTCCTGCTGGTTTAGTTATTTTTCATGTTTATAAGGTGTAAGTATAGGCTCATATGGTAGATTCATATAAAGCAATCAGTTGCAAATAACTCATAAAACATGATTTATTTATATTAGTTCCATATTTTCCTTTTTGTATAAAATACATTTTATATATTTTGCCAAAGTTATTACTTTTTATCACTTAAAAATTGAAAAGATTGTGGCTATGCTTCTTTGTTTTTATTTTAAAATGAGATTTATTACTTTTTAACTAAAAAGGCACTTTTATAATGAGAATACTGTGTGTACTAGCAAAGGTACTCTATGTTTCTGCCTGTGCTGTACTTGGTGGTCATCTTTGTTGACACACTTTTTTATGTGTTGCAATCTTCAGTCTCCTCCTTAGTATCTCAGAGTGAGGCTAGGCAAGAGATTTCAGAGGCTGACTTTTTCATATTGAGTTCACCTATGTCCTTGCCTTTCACAATTTAGGTGGTAATCTTAAATGTGCTCATTTTTTTTTTAATTTGGAAAATATTGTAAATTTAGACATATGGTAAAAATAGTGATATTCCCTTTCACATCGCTCCTATCACCTATACCCACTTTCTCTACATTTTTCACAGATGATCACTTTTAATGATTTGACATGTATTCTTTCCGACAAAAGTAATAGTTTGTTTCTTTGTTTTTAACATATATCGTATTATACATATTGTTCGGTCACTTGGTTTTTTCACTTAATTACATATATCTTGAACGTTTTTCCATTTTTGTTTATATAGCCCTAACTCATTCTTTATAATAGCTGCATTTTATTCAATAATATGGGTATATAAATAATCATTCCCATAGAAAGAACATTTAAAGTTCCTGTTTATTGCCATTAAAATACTGCAACATGCATCTTTTTAGAGGCATCATTTTTTATGCTAAAAGTACTTCTGCAAGATTGATTCCTGGTCATTGGTCCCAAGACATAATTATTTAAAATTTTAAAGCTATCTCTAAATTTCCTCCTCTAAAGATGTACTCATTTACAAATGCACGAATATAATTTCATCTAGCATTCTACTCCTAGGAATTCATCCTGCAGATATATTCACATTTATGTGATAAAACTTATATATAGTGTATTTTTTTAAATTGTAGAATTGTAATCAACCTATATATTCACTAATTATGTCACATCTACACAACGAAATACTATAAAGCAGGGGTCCCTATCCTCCTGGCTGCGGACCAGTACCAGTCTGTGGCCTGTTAGGAACCAGGGGCTGCACAGCAGGGGGTGAGCAATGCTTTATTTGGATTTGCAGCCTCTCCCCAATGCTAGCATCACCACCTCAGTTCCACCTCAGATCATCAGGCATTAGATTCTCTTAGGAGAACCGGTCCCAGGTGCCAAAAAGTTCGCGAACTGCTGCTATAAAGCCGTTAAAAAGAATGAGATAAAAATTTTTGTGTTTGTGTAAAAATTAAAGTGCAAAGCATTGTATATTTGCCTGTAAGTGAATTAAACATTTTTGTAAAACTACACAGAAGATAAGTGACGTTAATTTTCTGTAAGAGGTAAGCCATTGACAGAGAATTTATTATATAGTATTTTGTGCTTGTGCTTTTTGACCCATGTGAATATATTATCTATTCAGATATTAAACTAAAAAGCCTTCAATTTGCTCTACCAAATTACATATAAATATGTTCTTATCTTATATGGTAACTTATCATTTAAAAATGTATTTTCCTGATTATCAGCATCATTGAGCATTTATTATATGGTAATTGACCATTAATATTTCTTTCTTACATCTGTTGGTTTTATACCTATTTTTATCTTACAGGTTTTTAGCCTCCTTATTATATATTTGAGATGTTAGCATTTTACATATTGAAAATATTTCAAATACTTTCTAAATTGATCCTTATATTTTAACAGTTTTCATAGCATCTTTAATCATAAGGACATTTTAAGTGTTTAAAAACCAACTCTGCTTCTTTTATACAGTCTCTAATTTGCTACTTAGGAAAGCTGCCCCTACCTTAATTGTAAAACTATATTCCTATTTTCTTTTAAAATTTTATAGTTTTTTGTTTTTATGTTTTATATACATATTTTTGTTTATGTTTAATGCATTTAAAGTTGATCTTTATTTCATCTGAAATTTATTTTTGCCTTTAGTGGGTACAAATGGAAATCTTATTAACATTACTTATTAAGTAGTGTATATTTTCCTCACTAATTTGCAATAATTTTTTTGTAGTCTTGTATTATTTTTACCAAGAATTTCTAAATTATTCTATTACATTTTATACTTCAGGTGAGCTCTAGAATTATCCAAAATTTAATCTAAAATGGCTTTCTCATTAGATTATGTTGAACTTTCATTTAATTAATTTGGGGCTGATATCTATATTTTTTTCAGTCTTCTTGTCTAGAAAACTTGTATCTTTCTCCTTTTACTCAGGAATTTTTATGTCCTTTATGTTATCTATTTATTTACTTTTGTCATTTATGTTATTTAATTTATTTGCATAGGTCTTGGACATTTCCATTTAAGTTTCTTCTCGGTATTTTATAATTTTTGTGATTCTTTTGAAATAATTTTTGCTTCTAAAGTATTTGAAAGGACCCTAAATAAGTAGCAATTACTTCTACCAGATTTTTATTATAATGATATTTTAATCTTACTGTATATGAAATCTTTTACTTGAGAAATATGATTTTAAAAATATGTATATACACAAAATATGTATATATATACACATACACATATACATACATACATATGTATACACATACTTGTGTCTGTTGGTTTTTTAAGCTTCAGCTACTTAAGGGTTAATCTAAAGTTGCTATCAAAATTTCAGGGAAAAATATTTTATATTTCTTGTCCTTGGAAAAAGGAAGTTTCCCCATTCCATCCAATTTCAGTATTTTTGGTAACAAGTACAAATATATATATTCATATTGAAGTATTTCTAGTTTTTCACCTCAGTTTCAGTTTGTGTGCAATGTGAGATATGAGACTAGATTTGAGAGTTCGAATTAACAGAACATTTTAGTTTATTTTTACCCTGACACTTGTTTTTATGGTCAGCCTTTAAGTTTCTGCCAGTCAAGTTATGAAATTTAAATTTGCACAGCTATTTTGAACATCATTCTTTATATCACTGATTCAGCTATATATTTTTCAAGACAGTTATTCATTTCAGAAAATGAGAATGCAAACAAAAGAGGCAAACAATTTTTAAAGTCATATAGGTCAACCGTATTTTTGGTGCAATACTTTGTTTCACTGCAGCATATCTTCTCTGGACAATCTCTTCTCTGGTCTACAATACTGTTTTAAGCAACTTGGCTATAATAATCTTTATCTCAATTTCTGTATGTGATATATACTATTTTTTTATCCCAATTTTTATATGTATATGTGAGTGCTTACTAACACATCTCTCATCTTGCTTACTTTCAGTGGTTCTGCTACTGGAATGATTTTTTTAAAAAATAAGACAAAACAAAACTCATGTTGAAAAATCATCCTGACTTTCAGGAAACATTTCCATGTCTGTTTAATGTCTCAGAATAAGAAGGCACTGGCATTGAAAGAATCACAGAAATAAATAACTACACTATTGTTAGCAGTTGTCCTAGGAAGGTGTAAACAATAAAGTTTTTCTTGTAATTTAATATTTAGTAATCTGGCATCTGTCTTTTTTTTCTTCTGTATTATTTGGCTTTGAACCTTTAAGTCCTGTGATTTTTATCGGAAGATTGCTTTCAGGCACTGGGGCCTTTCTCTAGGAGCGCTGTGGGAAATAGAAGTGTGTGGGGATATAAATTTATGTCTCTCTCGCTTCTCTGGGGTAGCCTGAAAGCAATGAATCAAGCTCTAACTCTCTCCCCTCAAACCAGCACATCTTTGAGGTGAATTTACACTCCAGGAATTCTCCGAAAGTCCAGCTGAATTTTCCTTCTGTGAGACTGCTTGAGAGCCAGCTCCCCTTTGACTTTCTCCCTTTTCTTAGCTTCCTGTACTCACACTGGTTTTCCTTAGAACACCTCTTTACTAAACCACTAATCATGAATCCTTGACTCAAGGTATTTCTTATGGGCAGCCTAACCTAAAATATGGCATATAGAAGCACTTTGAATATCATTTTTATATTTATGCCCATTTTCCATTTTTTTCCATAAAACAGATTGGTTCTCTATAAGTTCTTTAGTTTTCTTTTTTCCTTCCTTCCTTCCTTCCTTCCTTCCTTCCTTCCTTCCTTCCTTCCTTCCTGTCTTCCTTCCTTCCTTCCTGTCTTCCTTCCTTCCTTCTGTCCTTCTCTCTCTCCTTTCTTTCTTTCTTTCTTTCTTTCTTTCTTTCTTTCTTTCTTTCTTTCTTTCTTTCTTTCTTTCTTTCTTTCTTTCTTTCTTTCTTTCTTTCCTATAAAAACTCTGCCTTCTGCAGTAATTAATTTGACAATACAACATTACTACCTGTCTCTGGTTTTTATCTCTTTATCACTCTTGCCTTCTCACTCAGACCTACCTCACAATCCTGGGTCTCCTTTTTTTGCTATCAATTTCTGCAGGGAGTTGAGGAAATCAAACTTGGCAAAATCCGGCTCTATGGCCTACAAAAACCGGCTCTATGGCCTAATCCCACTTGGCCTACAAAGAGTTTTTTAAATATAAAATCACAGGCATAGATGGAGGAAATTCATGAGAATGCATAACTACCATTTACTGAATGAATTCTTGCCATATGCCAGGTACTTTGCTAAATATTTTTATATATTATTTCATTTATCTATCATGATATCCATATAAAATATTGATACTGTTATCAAATTTTATATATAAAGAAATTAAGGCACAGAAAGATTAATAATTTTTTTCTATTTACTCAATTAGTAATAGAATTTGAGCTCATGTCTCCAATTCACGGTTTTAAACAGTATGCAGCATTGCCTCACAGAAGTAAGAATTAAAACTCTAAGGAATGAGTTAGACCCTGGTTTCTGAAAGTGTGGCCTGAGGAACAGCAGCATTGAAATCACTTGGCGGTTTATAAGAAATGTAGACTCTCAGGCCTCATCCTAGATCTCCTCAAAAAAAAAAAAAATCTGAATTTAAACAAAATCCTCAGGTAAGTATATGCACATTTATTTGAGAAGTACATGGCTGGAGTGCTTGGTGCCGTCAACCTAGATGGAAATCAAACTGACAAATAGGTAATTTATTCTTCAAACTTTCATTGAAATTTCATCCTTGGCAAACTTTGTATTTGGTAGGAGTAGTAAAATTGATCCTTGCTTTTAAGGTGTTTATAATTGAGTTGAGATTCAAATGAGTCAACAAATGAAACAGATCAAGATTCTCAGCCAGACTGTCAGTGTCACACAGTGAGTAGAGAAGTCTACTGTCTAGAGAAGTTTAAACCTGATTTTCATTAGTCTCTCTTTTTTACTCATATCTACCTCACTCTCCTGGGCCTCCAACACATCAATTTCTTCATGGGGTTGAAGGAATCTAACTTGGCAAGATTAGGCTTGATGGTATCCTTGCTTAGACTCTATCTATCTATCTATCTATCTATCTATCTATCTATCTATCTATCTATCATCTATCTATCTATCTATCTATCTATCATCTATCATCTATCTATCACCGTCTAATCATCTATCTATCCATCATCTATCATCTACCCACCTACCTACCTACCTACCTATCTTCTATTTATCCATCAAATATTTTAAAACAGTTAGTGAATGGTATATCTGACTTTGGTTCTTAGACAAAAATTACTCTTTTTAAAAAAAAGTTTAGCATTTGTTTACAGTTGATAAAATATACTTGGCTGATCATGTATGTACCATAGGTAAATAGGTACAGTTTTTACCTTGATATACCCACTTAAAAATGGAAATTCAATATCTCTTTTAAGGGGAGAATAGAATGAAAAATAATGAGAACTCAATATAACATTGCTTTTTCCAAGAAGTGATGAAATCCTAGCTATTTCTGTACTTGCTTTTACTAGCTTCCTTGTATCTAAGTAGAGTACCTGACAGTTCTATAACTATCTTTGCCCAACTAGGTCAAGAATTCACGCAAATATCTTGTTAAGTGTGAATATTTATCTTGAACTCTGCTAAACTATTTCTTTTCATTTTACAATTTTAAGGCTTGGGTTGACAGATGTTTATAAAACTACTGGATTAACAGACAGAAAGTAAAAAAATCTCTACTCTCCACTCTTCAGTCTAGGACTTAAGGTGAAAATTTTGATGATATGATTATCAAGGAGTCAAGAATAACTGGCTATTGCCAGTTTTTAATTAACGTGTCTAGTGCCTGATATCACTTAATGTAGCATTCTGATAAAGCTCAGTTGGAAAATCATCTTAGATTTGAGATCTAAAAGGAGTCTGCCTTTTGTCTTAGTCCAGTTGAAAACATAACTCTGGCTGTCTCTGAGTTAGAATAAATGACAGTACTGAAGCATGCAGGGGAGAAATGGGGAACAGAGAATGCGATGGTTAAATCTGCTCTGAAGAAATAAAATTCAGTTTACTTATCCAGCAGCATAGTATGCACAAGGGTGCATTTAACTCTGCCAGTAGCTGCTAATAAGTAGTAAATAAGGCCCAATCTCTATTTGCAATCCAAACATTCAAATATATATATATATATGTATACACACATATGTATATATGTATATACGTATATATATGTATGTATGTATGTGTGTATATATATATATAATTTTCCCTTTGGAAAGAGCAATGAATTTTTCCTGGCATGGGAGGACAACTGAGAGCTTTCGCCTCATACAAGGACTACAACAGGCTTTTTCAAATAGAATTTTTGACATCTCAGTCTGAACTACTATCAGTTGATCAATTCTACCAGAATAGGTAGATTGAGGAGAAACTTAAGCATGAGTTTTATAAAGTGATTCCCCTCATAATTAAAAAAGTATTTAATAAAAAGAAAAATTATGTCTCTTACCATTTAAGTCATAAACATTTACCAGTTTTAAGACTTAATCTATGCTTTACTCCTTTAAAAATGCAGAAATATTGAGTTTAATTTGAACTAAAAGATTTAACTAGAGCCTTCATCTTCTATCTTAGCTCAAACTGAAAACTAAGTGCTTATCAAAACACTAGAAGGCCTACAGAAGCAAGTTCTAACTTTGGTTCCCCACGAAAGACTTCCAGAAGAAAATGAAAGGCTAGCTTACTATGGGAACTACTGTTTCTTCTATAGTAAGGAAACTGGGGAATCAGGATATTATTATTTCTGTTACTGATTCTGGTACCGTTGCCTTATCCACAATCCAATCAGAAAGCTTCTGCTACTGCTGTTACTACTATATCATTGTTTCCAGGAAATCATTGCTTAGTAGTGATGTGGAGGTCAGGAGGAACATGTCTTCAGATTCATGCTGTACCTATTGATCTGTACCTGTAAAATGTATGCCTCAAGGTTTATTTTTTCTTCAGAGTTCACTTCTTAATAGAACCAATATCATGTCTGGAACCCTAGCTTCAAGCCTGCAAAATTCCATTTTCACCTTTCCAGCCTCTGTGTCCAGAAAAGGACTATAAAAGAAGTCCAGAAAAGATGTTGAGTGAGTCCATGTAGAGAAGGGGACATGGTCCACTCTAGTTCTGGAGAACCCTGCTACAAAACCAAGAATCTTTTAATGATTAAAAATATTTACATACAAGTTGTTTTTTAAATAATTTACTGTAAAGTACATTAAAATGTCAAATTATTAAGTTTACATTTTGATATCTGGCAAAAATATATAGCATGGGAACTTTAAGTACCAAAATGAAAGCTACAGAAAATGTCAGTGACAGAATATAGAAATCAGAAATAGAAAATGTTTCAATTTCTAAGTATATTACTTCCACTGTCATTATAAAAAACATATGAATGATTAATGAAAATACTTTTATTCATTATAATTTTCATGATCAATTCTGAGCATTTGAAACATCTTTTAATTTTTCATGATTTAATAATTTTTTAATAACTAACTAATTTGAGCAGAAATTTCACTATGCAATGACTGGGAAGGCTGAATAAAACAAGGGTAATATTTTAAGATGCAAATCTGAGCCATGAATCTGTTTTCTCACATAATAGGAAAGAATACTAGATCGTTTGGTTAACATGCTTATTCCACAATTCTGAAATACACACTGTAGCTGTGAGTATCTAAACTGAATCAAGTAATAAAGGTATTCATGACCTCATATTTTCTCATTGTTTTAATTAAAAGTTCTTTGTACCATATGCAGACTATGTGGACTATTTAAGGAAGTAAAACAATGGATTTACAATCCATTTGGTCTCCTTTGTGTAAAATGTTCCACTATTTGAAAAATCAAAATGTTCTTCTAACTATACAAGTCAATCTGTCATTCCTCAACCTTTGTTCATAACCATATTTTTTACAACTTTATATTCACTATAAGCTCAGTATAGTGCTAAGGTAAAAATATCATACACCCAAAAGGATATAATTTTAACATTATTAACTCACACAGTCAGGTAGAGAAGATTCTAGGAACCCTCGATTTTTTGAGGTGGCTCACTAGATATGGAGTTTTACTATGGGGGTACACCTAATAACTATTAAGAGGGAGAATTATAAAGGATGACTAGACACAAGGATTATGAGGTTAAATTCACCTGGTCATACATGGTTATATGAAAGAAAGAAAGAAGAAAGAAGAAAGAAAGAAAGAAAGAAAGAAAGAAAGAAAGAAAGAAAGGAAGGAAGGAAGGAAGGAAGGAAGGAAGGAAGGAAGGAAGGAAGGAAGGAAGGAAGGAAGGAAGGAAGGAAAAGGTAATAGGTCAACACAATACCAGAATTGGATCAAAAAAAATGTAAGCATAAATTATACACCCAGCTTTTTGCACATCTGATTTTGACATTTAGATCTCAGCATAGCCTTTACTTCACTGACCAGTTAGTTTCTATTGAATCATTATGTTTAATTTTTTCATATAACTTAACCACTGTCAAAAATTATCTTATTCATTTATTTATTTAGTTGTATATCACTTAACTCCTTCAAGTGAAATATTATCACAATGAGCAAAGATATCTCATCTGTCTTGTTTCCCATTTGTCTCATCTGGCACATAGTTGTCACTCAATATACATTCTTTGAAAGAATAAATAAACAAATTTTTAGCCAGGTGTTCTTGCTTTTTCTGTGACAATTTTATACATATACCCTCATACATATGAATTATATTATATGTAGTTTCCGGGATTATCCTCAGTTAGGCTTCAGTGGAAAATTCCATTAAGGTGTTCTAATACCAATTTATATTCCTTGGCTATATTGAATCTACTAAAACCAGTCTATAAAATCTCAAAACTAATAACTTGACACTTCTGTTTAGAGCCAATTCTGCAAGTAAAATGTGCCTCATGATCAGGTGCTCTGGGAAGGTTTCTGTCACAGCTGTTATTTATTGAATATTGCCAATGAATCAGGTCTTCATATCAAATCATACTAGGTCCATTTTACAGAACACATATTTATATAAAAATAATAGTAACAATATAGACCTTGGCATAAGGCCTTGGAAAATTTTCTCCCAGGGTTATACTTCTCTCATAACAGTGATGATTTTTCCTGCACAGTGTTTCTGGTCAAGGCAATGAACATTCCATCTTACCCAGTATTGATTCTCCACTGTTGAGTTTGATTTGGGTTCCATATCCTTGACTTTCTCTGACTATCCATCTTCAGAGTTTGTCCTTATTATTACTCATCCTTTATTAAATTTCCAATGGAATAGTTACACATTTCAGGTTATGAAGTGTTTTTATTAGGTGGATTTTCTTTTTTATTGAGTGTTGCCTTAGTAAGTGTGGGGATATCATTGAATCTCTGATGATGGAAATTTTATAGGGCTGAAAGTCATCAATCTGTACATCAACTCCCAGTTAAAGTGCCTTAGATGCAGAAGGAAATTACTTATAGACTTTATGAACATATTTTTTTTTAAATCGTACCTCAGAAAGAGGGCAACTGACAGGTTGAATAGCTAACTTCTTAGAAAAACAGAGTAAAAAGAAAATCTGATCAACCAAAATGTTGTTACTCTATAGTCTAAACTATTAATATTTTTTATAAAACCAAATTATCTTAAAAATCTGGATTCAATTTTGAAGAAAAAATTTTTAACATTTATTAATTCTTATTAAAACTTTTGATAAAATACATAAATATCTTTAAAATTCATTTCTGAATCAGACTTTCATTCCCCTCATATTGTGAGACTTATGAAAATCATAAAATATCTATTTAAGTACTCTATATAAAAATTACATATTGCCTGTTCAGGCTTAGAGTAGGAAAGTGAGAGAGATATCTACTGAGTCTTCAGATTTCAGTGCTTAGAGCAATTTTTTTAAGAGCTTGTATTTTGTAGTTCGATAAACCTGGCTTTAAACTTCAGTCTTGATCATCAGATTTTGGATAAGTTGTTTAGCTCTGAGTTTCCTAATTTTTAAAATGAGAAAAACTATAATATCTGCTTCATAAGGTAGCTGTAAAGATTAAGCAAGAAACAGCGCAATAACTGAAGTAGAGTAAATAATCTCTTATATTAGCTATTACTGTTATCAGTTTTATAATCCCTTGTACCCAGGAAAAGTAGCTTCTAAACTATCCTCCCCTGTAAAAATTCAATAATAGAAATCTTTTTGAGAAATTATAAAATCTTTGGATGAAGGGCAAAATATTTGATTCTTGGACTAACATTAGCAGTTTAGTTTTACCGATTGGGACAAACTAGTGCCCTGTAAACTATAGATCCCTACAAATTTGTTTTATTTTATATCTCTCTTGAATAACTAACTTTATTACCTACCAGTTATCTGAAGGCATTTGAGTTTTGACCCCAGGTATATAAATTAAAATACATGCACTTAAGAGCATAATAGTTCATGCTTATAAAATACATAAAATACATACATACATACATACATACATACATATGTATATACATAATGTAAAAACGTGTATATATACAAGCATATGCACACATATACACATAAGAGTATGTATAAATATATTCAGAAATTCTGTTATGTACATGTATTATTTTTATTTTTAAAAATGTCAATGGAATTATGCAGGTTTTGTGGGTAGTGGAATTATATTTTTTGTTTATTTTATTTGAATTTTTTAAGGTAATAAATTAAGTTTATAAATAGAAACAATTAAGAGATTTATCTGATTGAAGTGATACCTCTCTTCCTATCTTTTCCTATTCCCTTTTTCCGGTCCCAAATATAAAGTCTAGTCATAAATTATGAAATGAGAAGTATAAAAACATTTACTTTGTAGTCTCTTAACTCTTCCATTCGTTTTACAAAGTTCTGTTTATGAAACTGAAGATAAGCTATGCTAATTATATAAGCATATGTTCACTCATGAAAACCATAGCAAATAGTTAATTTGCCATGGATTGGAGGATATCAGTTTAGTTACAGTTTTACACAAGAGAGGATTGGTAAATGTTACAAACAGCATTCTCCACAGGATACATAACTTATCCTTGGAAGCTTTGTGCTGTACTGATTGGTCACACCCGGATTTCTCTGATGGAACCTGGCTCAATGATAGTAGCTGACTCTTAAGAAAAACCTTGGGATGCGATACAGCTTTCACTCAACACAAGAGCTATCAACAGAAATGCTTTGAAATAAATATTGTACTAAATCAATTCCAGAGACCATCTGGAGCAAACTTCCAGAGCACAATGTCATCAAAAGTGAAGACATGTATTATCTTAAGATATCTGACAAGAGTGCATTTTTAATAAGGAAAAAACATTGAAAAAACTTGAATTATATCTAATTAACTATCTGGCTTTAGCTTCTTTCAAAAGGATAGTCTGACTGAGTAATACATTTCTTTAGTTTGAGATACACTCCAATATAGGCTATAAATAGAATAGACTCAATATCATTTTTTAAGTTGCACTTTAATTATATTTCAAACTCCTACACTGCATGGGAATATATTTGGGAGGTATTCATATAACGAGAAAAGAAAAGGGGGAACTTAGGCTTTTTACTTATGAAAAATTGAGCCAGGTAATTGTTAATGTGACATAAGATCCCACTGTTCGCACAGCAATGCATCTCTTGACTTCAGTGGTTAAGATTTATTGAGATTTTCTCTGTGCTGAGAAATGTGCTGAGTATTAAATATGTATTATCATATTGAATCTAATTAAAACCCTGTGAAGCAGGTACTATTATTATCTTCATTTCTCTCTCTCTCTCTCTCTCTCTCTCTCTCTCTCTCTCTCTCTCTCTCGCACACACACACACACACACACACACACACACACACATGCACACGCACACAAATGTGGTTCAGAGAGGTTAAGCAATTTATCTTAAAGTTTGTAAGTGGCTAAAATGGGACTTGAAACCAGGAAGTCAAACTCTATAACACAAGCTCTACTGATTTTAACAAATGTAGAGCATTCAGCTGAAGGATATACTACATTGTTTTATAGACCCTTTTAGATGTGTGATAATCTGTAAAGAACCTCTAGTTATTCACACAGACCTCAAATTAGTGCCACCACAGGTACATCACCTGGGATTCCTAACCATTTATTTGAAACAGTCACCTTCATATTTTCTAAAAGATGTTAATCACTCTAAAAAGAATAAAAGGTAAAACACTTACATGTGGAGGAATAACTAAAGGGGAAATGTGCATTTTGAGTTACTGGAAGAGCCCCTTTAATAATTGCCACCATTTGTGAAACATCTGTAGCTAGCTTTAAATCTTGTCCTCATTACAAACCTGCATAGTAGGTATTATTTTATTTATGAGGAATTGAAGCTGAGAGAGGCTTAACAACTTGCATAGAGTTACATAAGACTCTGATAATTTGTCTCCTGTCCTTTTTTTTCTGACTACTTATGATTAATCAGATAAAATTTAGGGATTTAAGAGCTTTTAGGGCACCTTAATTGGCCTTTCCAAGAACTTTCAGCCTTTGAACATCCTAGCCATGCAAGAAGTCTGTGAAAAATTGCTATACAGTCCATTTTAAGAAGATTATTGATATGATCCAAAACAAACAGAAAATAATTAATACCAATAAATAAGAACAGAGCCCACTTGACATATGCTGTAGAACTTAGGACCCTAAGGATTGATAAAAAAATACCCACAAATCAAATGCATGAAAGCTCTGGAGTAATAAAATATATTCCTCTTCTCCATCTACTTTAATATGCTTGTAAGAGCCACTCTCACCAACGAAAATGATGGCTTGTGGGATATATGTTCCATGCAAAAAATGGCCCAAGAAAGGCTTGAGAGTGAAAAGGATATGATATTAAAAGTTTAATACACCTAAATCAGTATAAAAACAAAGAAAAGTGCTAAGAATCAATGTGATGTAGAAGTATTAAAAGCAAGATCCAACAGAAACCTGGTGATAATATTAATTAGAAATATTCTATCTTCAGAGAGAGACTAAGATACCTGAATATCCTTGACTAAGGGGTCAAAGATCCTTCAGGAAATGGAGGTTCTCCCAGCAGAAAACATTAAAGTACACAAAGACTAAGATAAGAGTATATGGCTGGCATAAGTTCCCCTTGTCTGTATTGGTTATCTGTGTTGGAATAACACCTCACCCTGGTAAATGCCTTAATGTAATAACAGACATTTATTTATCTCACAGTTTCTATGAGTAGTGTATTCAGAAGCAGTTTAGTTGATCATTTCTGGCTAAGGGTCTGTCATGAGATTACAGTCAGATGTCAGTCGGGGCTGCAGAATCTGAAGGTTTGATCATTAGAAGATACACTTCCAAGCTGGATTATTCAATGCTTGGCAAGTTAGTTCTAATTTTTCTTTCTATCCTTGTGGGCATCAAATGCCCTCCCAGCATGGTAGCAGAATGGGATTTTAAGAAACCAAGGAATGTATTACATTCTAACCTTGAAAGTCACTTGCCCTGACACTTGTTATATGATGTGATCACACACACACCAGCCCTGATACTATGTGGAAGAGAACTCTATAAGGGTATGAATATGAGGAATTGAAGATCATTGGAGGCTGTAGAAGACTAGCTACACTATTCCCCAATCTCCTCCCTACAACTTTGAAAAATGGCTTGTGAACTATCAATTTGAGAAAAATTGTGTGTGTGTGGAGGGGGTGATCTAAGCCAAGTTCAAAGTTATAAAAATTTGTATAAGAGACCTGTAATTATACATTTAAATATTCAGCAAACTTGTCATTATTTTACATACATTGTGAGTATATTGTTATTTTAATTTCATACTTTTTTACTATTAAGAAGCTTATCATGCTATTTCATTAAAAATATCTGAATAATGGTATTTACCAAGAATACTACTTATTGAGCTGTTAGCTATGTACTAGTCATGTGCCAACCACTTAAAGGCATTTCCTAATTTAATTCCCATGATAACTGTATTATCATCATTTCCCAGGTAAAGAGACTAAAGCAGGAGAATTTAAAGAAAATGCACAAGGCACTAGGGCTGAAATTTGAACTTATATTGATCTGAAATAAAATATTATCTTATTAACCTCTATGTTATTCTTTTAAGTTTCTGTAGTACTCTGATCACCAAACTCTGTGTCCTAACATTAATCGTAACAAAGGGGTTTAATAGTTAAAATCAAAAGGGGGATAGTTGCTAGTTATACGCAATAAAAAGGAAAATTGAGGTGTGTACTAGGAGGGTTGGAAGAAATGCAGTGGAGCTAGAAAGAGAACAGTAAGTTTGGAGGGTATCAAGAAGGGAGATATGCAGAAAAGGAAAGTATGGTAAATATTATGATCAGGTCCACAGCACCTTGAAAAATCCAGGCAGAAAAAAAATGCAAATATCTAGGAAGATCTTGGCTGTATTAAGTGCTAAGTAGATCATGGGGGTAGCAGAGTGCAATAGGAAAAGCAGGTATGTACTTTGGATTTAGGCTGACCAAGGTTTAGATCTTGACTGCACTCCTTGACTCTTGGTGATGTTAGTTAGACAAGTTTCTTGAACTTTTTGAATCAGTGTCTTTAAAATGGGAAGAATAATGATAATATCCACCTTATTGGGTGGTTGTAAGGATTAACAAAAATTACATTATTAATGTACCTAGAAGAATGATTGGCACATAGAAGACCACCAAAAACAACATTTACTGTATTCCAGGAACTATGCTAAGTGCTTTACACACATTATTCTATCACTAATAAAAGTTTGGATTCTCCACTTCATAACATAAGTTTATGAAAGACATAAGGGAAGGTAGCTATAATGCCAGAACAATTTAAAACTGAGTTTAGGTAATCTAAATGGTAACAGGAAAGAACCATCTCCATAAGGACTCTTTCATTAAAAAATAAGCATAAATATCTTTGGTTCAGGCATTAAACACTTAAATGTACTGCTTTAGCATTCCAAAATTCTAACCATTTGCTGTTTTATGAATTTTTATTAATTAATCCATATTCCTTCTGTTTCCCCAACTGAGTTGTCAACTCTGTGAGGTCAAACATTTTCTTTCTGCTTCATTCTTGCATCTCCACCACTTAGTAAAGTATCCAGCAGAGTGAGGCCTTAGATATTTACTTAATTAAATAAAGGAAGTTTAAAGGATTATGCTGGGTAATAGAGATGACATATCTGTAATTGTAAAAAACATGCATATACCTGACGTTTTATTATAACTATATTTTTGCATTATTGTTCATGTATCACTTTAGCTTTAATCCAGGCTTATAAGATGATTAGGCAGAAGAACATTAGGCAGGAGTCAGAAGATAAATACTTTCATGAAATACCTTTTATGAATAAAGCCTATTTTTTTTTTCAACTAGCATTCTTTTACTTTTCTTTTTTTCTAGTTCTACTGAGAAATAACTGACAAATAAAATTATAAGATATTTAAAGTGTACATTGTGATGATTTGATATGTGTATATAATTATCAGTTATAGCAATATTATGGTCAGAGAGGAAATTGTGAGGAAAATTGACCTATAAGCCTGACATATTTTAAGCAGACACTGGAGGAGCATGCTGTACATATTCTAGTCTTGGAGTCCCTTCATAAACTAGAAAAAACATGGACTGGTTCTTGTTTGTCACTCTATAAGCCCACTTTTATTAATGCACTGTGACTAGGCATTGTGCTAACCCAAGAATACAGAGATGAATACATATAGGCCTAGCCCTGCCTTCAAGGAACTTAAAATCTGGGAGAGAAAGCATTACTGTGATTTAGGTTAAATCATAATAAGCAATATATTTAAATACTATGGGGTCCATAGGAGAAGCATATTTTGACATAAAGGATTGAAGGAAGCCTAGAGAATAAGATTTTGAACATCAGAAAAAAGACAAGAATGAAACTTTATTTGTAGTCTTACTGTTTGGTATGTTGTTTTAAATAAAGTAATACTCCATGCTAAACAGTTAACTCAGAAAGTTGATATGGAGAAGACAATCTTCCAGGCTTTTAGCATTCAGGGGCCATGAATGTCTTCAAACCTTTGAAATGAGATATGTCAGATCTTACTAGAACAACTTGTTTTAAGTTAATGTTGCAATATTTATTTTCATGTACAGAAGAATTGCCAGGTATATGTATCCCAGTTTGGTTTCAAACTCTTAAATGCTTTTTCAAGAGTCACAAGGTGAATGAACTTTAAAAAAAAAGTTTGTATTTCTGACTACAAAAGCAATACACACATCTGTTCAGTACACATTTTCTGAAAATATACTATGTTGCCCACACTGGAAGCAGCAATGTACACACAAGCATCAGGCATGTTACAGCAGAAAGGAGTGATATCAGTAGAATGAATATCTGGTTTATCATTAGGACCCACATTTTTCAACTGCAAACTCATTCTGGTATGCATGGCCAAGATAACATGTTTTTCAACTTGCTTCAATTGTTTCACTGTGGTTATACACTTCTTTTACTGTTAACTTTTGCTGCTAATTACATTACATATTCAACAAATAGTCATTGAACACCTACCATACATGGTTATAGGAGAAATCATGGTAAACAAGAAAATAAAGTGCCTCTTTCATGGAGTTTACAGTGTTATTGAATTTACAAATAAGCATTTATTTCAAGTTTGAAAGAATGCTTTTGGCATGAGAGATTTAAAAGAAAAAATATGTAAGTTACATTGGTTTTTCTAGAAACAGCAATGAGTACAACTATATTTGAGATTAATTCCTTTGATCTGTAGGACTAAACAGATATTATTATGACTGTTTTTACTAAAGTGATTTTTTTCCCATCACAGCCCATGTAAGTTAGTTTCGCATAATATGGTTAAGTAAAGGTAAATGATATTTTTCAAACAATTTTTTCTATCAGCCTCCCTCTTCCTGAAAAACATACATTTAATGTAGAATTTAAATGTAAACCTTAAACCTGCTATGCAGCATAAAGGTATACTTGATGTGCTTGTAGTCATATAAGGCTATAGGAAAGTAAGACATGGGGAGTTGTAATAGAATGATTTGGTGATGAGAAGAAAATGAAACAGCTGGGGCAAGATGAAGCCATGGACTCCAGGGAAAATCAAATCATGTCCACACTAATGTTCTTACTCGCTGACTCGTTGGAAAACAAATACAATTTATTAGATAAATTTGCTGTAGTGAATGTTATTTTGCAGAATCACTGGTGCACTGCTGCTGAATACTATAACAATAGACAAAATAATAAAGATTTTTAATCACGTTGATTGCTAGTTTTTTTTCCCATTTACTTCCAAAGCTGTTAAAAAAAGAAGCAATCACTTGCTGTTTCATTTGGATTGATGAAAAAGTGAAACCTAATATATAAAGAATTATGAGTTCATTTTCTTCTCTCTCTTTTTTTTTCGGTGCAGACTTTCAACACATAATAATTTATAATGGATTTCCTTCTAATTAGACTAAACTAAAATTTCAGCTAAAGCAGGCATGAGTCCTCTATTTTATTAAAATAGTGTCTGGACAGAAATTCAACTTTTTATCCAAAGAAGAATGGGAAGCAGGTCTAGATGGTTGCCATTGAAGGGCAATGCCTGTTTTTATTTAAATGGAAAGTTCATATTTGGTAACCTTGCTGTATAATTTTTTTATGTGTGTGTGCAATTTTTATTTTTTTCAGAGGGAGGTAAGACCGTGTGCTGTAGAGTTTTCTCTGGAGATCTATTCTCCTGGCTGGATATGTATGACAGGTTTAGACATTAAATGGCTTTAAGCTTGTCAAAGAAAGGTTATTAAAAATGTCCCTGCCTTTCAGGCTCCATGCTCAGTAGGAGTCCAAATGCAGTCCTATGGGGCTGTCTTTCTATTTAGTCATGTCATTTGGCTCTTTGCCTATAGCAAAAAATGAGACACCATCTGTTATTTCTCACTAATGGCTGTCGGTCCTGAGTTTGCCTGGCTCACTATGCTTATCCATTTCCCACCAGTGGCTGGACACAGCTTCACTAAAACAATTTTGTTGAGAAATATGCTTTATTATTAAATGAGTTTAGAGATGTGGATGCACTCACATCCTCTAAAACACTATTCGTATCTAAGGTATCGTAATTATTTTTTTACTACTCTGAAATCTATAATTGTTTATTAGAGTGTTGCAAGTTATATGTGAAAACTGGCTTTTTTCCTGATCATAATAACAGCTCATATTAATTGAAGATTTATATGAGTTGTCCCTTTAATTTTCACAAAACTCTAGAGCGAAGCATTACCTCCATTTTATAGACAAGAAAACAAGCAAAACAAGCTTACACAGCTTGTTCAGCTCCATAGAAATAAAGAGCAGAATTAGGATTCACCCAGTTTGAACCTTCCTCCAGTCATGTTCTATACTATCGGTTCTCCAGGTAACATGTTGGGCTCTTGGGGGAATAATCTGAACCCTGAAACTTAAAAACCACTACATGTTAGAAACAAATCATTTTCCCTTTGGTAACTTTCAGTGTCTGCATTTGTTTACGAGTGAACAAACATCTTCTGTTTAGCTTCAGGAACCATTGTGGATTTCCAGTTTTGCAGTCAGCTTTGCTAGAAATTCTCAATTTACAGAAGGGAATTCAGAACCCAGTGAAGACCTGTGATGTCAGCCTATTGTCAGGCTCTGGTAAGCAGTACTCACTTGAAAAACACTGGCTGAAACACCACTTATCACAGGGGCCATAATGTTTGTTTGTTTTTTTTTTTTTTCATTTCAGAACCTTCACATGGGGCAGTGTTTTAGGGACAAACATTTGTTATATGGCAATGGATAACTATTCTATCAGTCTAAAAACTTGAAAAGTTTTTTAGCTAAGACATATTCTTTCCCCATGGTTTAAAAATCTTATTGTATATCAGTTCTGATCCAGGGAACTGCAAATATTGAAATAGCTAAAAGAATAAAAATCAATTTAATTTTCTTTGTAAATTCAAATCAAAATTGGTACCTGAAGACTTCATTATGATTAATTTGAAGCAAAAAAAAAAATTGTTAACTATCGTTGCAGTGTCATTTTGGCATTTTTTGTCGAATATATAGTGATGAGTTGTGCAGACCGTAAGTTGTTACAAAGTGTGAATTGTTACCCAGAATGCTAGATTTGCAGTATATCAATAGAGTTTGAACTAAAAGAGATTCCATTGTTAAATATATTTGGGAAACATTGCCTTGAAAATATATGGGTCTCTTTACTGAAAAAAAAAAAGTCTTTGATCTTTAATATATTGATGTGTATTATAAATCTTCAAAGTCATAGATTCACAGCATTTTCTATATCTACATATCCATGGTAACTTAGGTTTTGAATTTCTTACAGGAGTTGTTTTCCAGGGAACGTGCATTAGAAAATACTCATCAGATACCTCAAACTCCTATTTATGCTTTATCACCTACCCAGTGAGCACTTCTAACTTGTTTCCCCTGTTGTCTGAAGTAAAAGCTAATGAAATTTTATTCATTTCTCATTTTCTTTGATCCCCCATAACAACAGGTTGCCAATTTCTATACATTTTACTTTCCAACAAACCCTCTGAAATGATTTCTCCTTTTCATTCCCATTGTTCATGTGGCAGCTCATGTCATTATCATGTCTTGTTTTCACACTAGTGTAATAGCTTCCTAACTGATCTCTCTGCCTTCTATCTCCACGTTATGGATAGAAAACTCTCTCTAAAATATCAATTGAGTTTTCTAAATTGGGTCCTTGCATGACTTCACACATTCTCTACAGTGAACATTGAAAGTCACTTTAGTTGGCATGGCTTTTAAAGTCTTCTGTGATCTGACTAGGCTTATATCATTCTTCCTAATCTTTAGTTGTATTAGGCCTCTTGTGGGTTTCTAGATACAGGGTGACTTTTTTCGTGTAGGTGTGCTTTTCTTGTTTAACCTGCCTGGAATATCCACCTATCTGCCATACTTGTTGATCAAATTTTTACTCTCTGGAAGGTTGTGATTAAACTCATCTCTTTTATAAAATCTTTCTGGCTTCTCCAGCATTTATATATTTGGCCCTCTATTAGTATATCATTTGTTATCCCACAGTCTATGGTACATTTTTCTGGAAAGAGGTCAATGAAAAATGTGGTAGTTAACCCTAAAGATGGCCCACAAATATCCCTGCCTCTTGGTATTCATGCCCTTGTGTAGTCTTCTTCCACGTTTTATCAAGGTTGGTCTGTACGACCAATGAAATAAGGCATAAGTGATAGTATGTCACTTCTGATGCTATGTAAAAAGCATCATGGCTTTCTCCTCTGTCTCTTTCAAAGATCACTTGGCTCTGATGAAAGCCAGCTGCCATGTTGTGATTAGTTCTATGAAGAGGCCTAAATGGCTAAGCTGAGTTTTTCTGATATAGCCTATAGAGAACTCTTTGAGGCATCTTTCCAATAGCCAGGTAAAGTAAGCCATATTAGAAGCAAATCCTCCAATCCCAGCAAAGCTTTCAGTTGACAGCAGCAACTTGGCTGTGACTTCATGAAAGACCCTGAGTGAAAACCATGTAGCTAAGCTACTTTTAGATTCTTGATCTTTCGTAATTGTATGAAGTAATAAATGTTTTAAGCTGCTAAGCATTCAGGCAAATATTTGTTATATAGCAACAGATAGAGACCATAATAGAGAACATAATAGAGACCATCATGTTCTCAAAAATGTTCATACCTGAAAAAGATTAAGAATCTTTGGTATGTGTATTGTTCATACTTCTATTAACATTGGCCACTGTGTATCATTTAATTATTATTTGTCTGGCTCTTCTTACTGTAAACTATCTGAAAACAGCAAAATTTTTATTCATCATCATATTTTCAGTACTTACTTCAGAGCCAGAAATACAATAGACAGTTTTTTAAAAGATTTTCTGATTAAATGAGAGTTTGTCTTTTACGAGGAGCTTAAAGCAAATGCTGACTCATAGGAAAGAGCAGAGTCACTGGAGGGAAATTTTGATGTTATGGCATGTTTACGAAGAAAGGCTAGAGAATTCCAAGGTATCTGAGACTTTTAAAGGAGTTCTCCCAATAAAAAGAATAAAGAAAAAAATATGTAGCGGAAAAACATTGTCATGAAAAGGGACAGCAGCATTTTCTTTGCCTCTCAACAAAATTTAAACTTATGCTTTCTATGATATGAGAGTCAAGGAAAAAATATCTCATAATCATTTTGAGGTGGTTGGGTCATCGAAGAATAAGTACATTACAAACAGGTATGTCCTCAGGCTACTCTGAGTGTGTATGTTTATGTGTCTCTGTGTCTGTGTATTTCAGATGTGTGTGGCTAGGAGACAACTAGAAAGTATTATATTTCTATAAACTCAATGTCTGGCTTGAAGAAATGTTTATGGGCACATAGGGCTTTTGCATGAGGTTAACTAAAGCACACATGCATAAAAAGAGAAGATTCTTTACAATGGTTTATAACCACCGATTATTTCATATCAATTCCAGTTAATGATAAAAAATTCCTGTTGTGTTTTATTATAAAGAATATTCTTTGTTATTATTATTGTTCTTGCAAGAGAATGCACTCTCTTATACAGAAATGACTGAGTGGGCAGTCTAATAAGGATGACTCTGTACACTGTACCATACACAAAGAAAATTCTAGAAATTCCAGATCATTCAAAAATACAAAATCGAAAGGATTAGAAAAAAAGAATGGGTTTACAAAACAGCTGTCTTTTAAACTCCCTTTGACAAGCTACATTTTTTTTTCTGTAGCTTTATTCAACAGTTGAATCAAAGTTTACAATCTGTGGGAAACAATTGGCTCTATCTGCTCATATTCTTACTTTCTCATCACACTTTAGCTACCTGCAGGTTATTGACACTAATCACACACAATAAGCAATAATGAGTCAGAATTTTCCACATTTGGACATCTTTTTTGGGGGGAGAGGGTGCAGTATAAACAACAACAAAAAAAAGAGACTTCTTAAAATGTAAATGCTGCATTCCCAGGACTTTACAACTCTAGCCAGGACTAAAATTTCTGAAAATCTTGCAATTATCTCATCAGAAAGAAGTCTTCTAGACTTGAGTTTGTCTTTGGGGAATTATTAATGACATCCTTTCATTAGATATTTGCACCCTGCTAACTAGTTTTCTTTGTTGTTGTTGTTTTTTAATTGAAAGTAAGTGATTCACAGAACTTTCTTAATGAGATGTACTTAAATATTCAGTAGGCCCAACATCCTTTTATCATCTCTACAAAATTCTATCCAAGTTGTTTGTGATCTAACCTACAATTAAATAAAAGCTCACTGCTTTCAAAACATTGACTTAGAAGTTCTTTCCTGTTTGAAATTAAAATATTTTTCTATAGTGTCCACCTTTCTATAGGTAGGACAGGTTACCTGGAAAGCTCTCATCCTGCCCACCTTAACCTGCTCTCATCTCACCATTGTAATCTGCTCTTTAGATTAAACATACAACTTTTGAGGCTCAATTTTTCTTTCAATTCCCTAATGGGCTTCTCCTTCCTGATTCAAGACCTGAGTACATGCCCTTTTCCGAGCCTGGAGTTTTCCCTTATCCTTTACCCAGTTAACTGTTAATTCACCCTTCAGAAATCAGCCCAACAGTCACTTCCTCAGAGAATCAGTCTCAGGCATGACTCATAGAGCCCCCGGTTACAGTCTTTTAAAAACACACTGTACATCTCCTTCATTGTTTTACTTATGGTCAGTAATCTTATATCTCTGTGACTACTAGATGAGTGTCTGTGTCTCTCAGTAGATTCTATGCTTTACAGGGCAGAGAACTCAGAATACCTAGTACTGGCACAGTGCCTAGAACATAGCAATACATAATTGTTGCTTGAATAAAAATGTTCCTCATTTGTCATGTGTTTGATCATCTTAACAACCAGGGAGAACTTGCTTAGATATAGATATTATTTTAATGGTACTCAAGATCTCATTAGTGTGGGAGCCATGAAGACCTACATCACTCTATTGATCCACAAGGAGTCTTTTTCCTCCAGTGGTGCTGTTATATCTCCATCTTTACCCCTAACCCCATTTTAAGAAATCCAAACATAGACACTGACACCAACCAGACTGCAGCCAAAAACATCATGGATTTTGTCTTGTGCCTATGGGAAATGTTCTCCAAAATATTCAGGAGCTAATTTTTGTTCCTCTCTCTAGGGTTAGTTCAGAATTTTAATTAGTGCTACCAGAAACCTCACTAGTTAAAGGCAGGTCTCTAAGTCAAAGAAGGTTTGAATACTAGACACGCTAATGGCAAAAACTGTGGAGGAACAACCTATTTAAAACTTAGGTTTGAAATCTGCCCTAATCTAGTATTAGAGAAAAACCACAATTTAGTGTCTACAGGAGCATCTAGGCCCAACATCATTTTTGTACCAGGTTTCCTACTTGGCTGGAAGCAAATGAGGCTACAGAGTTGAGGTAAAATGGGACAGATCTGAGGTAAAATGGGGTACACAAATATGATTACCCAGGAGAATTGCTGGGTCCACAGAATCCCAGTTCAAACAATGATGACGACTAGGGTGACCATATAACATTTGAGGGTGAAGACGAGGATTATTAAGAACAATGTTGAGATAAGTGTAACTTTGGACTGTCTTTGGGTAAATCAGTGTGTGTGAGCACTTAGGGATGGCTTAATTTTCAGTCCTATCAGCCTCTGACACTTATTAACTATTTCTTGCTTTACTTTTTTTATCCATAAAAAGAAAGCTAGTAATATTTACCTTATTGATTGTGCCTAACACACCACTTCCCACAGTGTAGATGCTCAAATTTAATCATTATTAGTCACTTTCCCCACTTTCCTCTTACTCAACCCAGTACTGACTCTGAAATTGAGAGATTGCTCCTGGAAAGGGGGAATAGAGGAGGTGTCAGCAGACACAGCATAATGTTGACAGAGACAGAGAAAACTAGGTCTGCCAAGTTAGAGATTTTTATAGCCTAGGTGTGTGTGGGCTAGAGAGCTGAATTTTCAATTTCCATCAAGTCATAGAACATAAGACATTGTGACTCGCCTACTCACATGCCCGGTACTAACCAGAGAGGGTTAGTGTTATGGTAATCCTTAGGGTCAGGTATATTTAGCAGCTAACACTAGAGGTCTAAAATAATTAATATTTCAGCTGTTTAATTTATGAGCCAAATTTTCAGGAAAACCTGTATAGAAAAAGGAGAAAAGAAGAAAGCAATGATTGGTCCATAGATTTAGAAGCCTGGGCCCCCATCCCAGTGAAATGATCCCAGGTCATAACACTCAATTCTCCCAAAATCACACTTCATTTTCTTGGTTCATGTATGTAGGATTTTCATTGTTCCTCATTTTCTCTGAATACTTTTTCCAAACATTAGCGTTTTGAAGGTAAGTTTCTAGGGAAGGGAAAGAAAACACAAAATGGACGATGGCTGAATTTTTTTTTGTCTTTAAAAGTTTTCAGATAGAAAATCAATTTAAAAACACAGTGACATGGTAGAGATGCAGATATCTGATGGAATATGAGCCAATCAGCAACAAAGAGTAGCAGTGAGAAATGGGGTAGTTAGCATCTTCCTAGGGGAAGTCAGAGAATAAGTGAAGCTTTTAGAACTTTCTTCTAACTCTTCCTCCCTCATTATTCATAAGTCGAAGCAGATATTAAGGTTCTGTATAAGGCTGATGACCAAAGAAGCTAAATTAATGGTCTGCCCATCCGGAGGTATGTGGAACAATTTCTGCCTCAGTTGGGGGGTGGGGGAATGGTAGAAGAGGAGAGAGAACATTTGGAAAACTGCCTCCCTACCCTCTCTCCTCTGTCCTTTGTGATGAGAGATGGAATGAGATAATAATTAAGAGTAAATTCAAGCTAGACTTCTAGGTTTCAATCTCTGCTCTGTACCTTATTAGCTTGAGCATATCATTTCATCTCTTTACATCTGACTTTTATCACCTATAAAGTGGAGTAATTCAACCTCATAGGATATTTTGGAAGACTAAAGGGGTTAATACATGTGAAGTCCTTAGGATACAGTCTAGCTCACAACAATCACTGAAAGTATTATCTGTCTTTATCATCATTCATTACTATTAGAAAAACCTTTACTTTCCCCACTTTTCTCACTTCAGGTGCATCCAGAGCCCATATGCTTCTCATAGAATTCAGTGAGTCCTGCCATTGACTAACCCATTCAACAAGCAAACCCATTTCTTATTCTCTATATGTGCCTAGTGTCTAGTACAGTGTCTCTGATATGACATTTAATAACTGTTCATTAAACAGAACTATTGTACATCAATATTGCAATATTGAAAAATATACAACTTGGGATTCAAGTTTGGCAGAATATTAGGTTTACTTAAGATATATAAATAAAAAAATAACAGTACAACACCTACTCTAACTACATGGGATACACTGTGCTATTTTATCCTATGTATTTCTGTTATATCCTGTTCTAGTCTAGTGGAGTCGATTTTATAACTACAATGGGCAGCTTTAGGCACCCTACCCCATCACTGCCATACTGATTTGCATATATTGAATATCATTCTCTTCATCTTTGGAAATGCAAAGTTTCATCATGTTCAAACTTTGGTTCAGAAAGACATTAACTTTTTTGGTGAACTGTAGTACAAGGAGTCCAACAGAAGCTAGGTTACAAGAGAGATTCAGACCCTTAACAACAGTTCAGCTTAGTAGAAGCAGTCTTCCTTAATAAGCTAGATAAAATCAGTGACTGTTATTTGATCTAGAAGAAAGAAAGAAAGAAAGAAAGAAAGAAAGAAAGAAAGAAAGAAAGAAAGAAAGAAAGAAAGAAAGAGAGAGAGAGAGAGAGAGAAAGAGAGAAAGAGAGAAAGAGAGAAAGAGAGAAAGAGAGAAAGAGAGAAAGAGAAAAAAAGAGAAAGGATAGAAATAGAAAAAAGGGTAAAACCTATAGAGAAAATGAAAGAACCTCGGTGACCTCTATTTAATAATTCTCAATCTCTTGGAGACAGTGTCAAAAAATTTTGGAGGGGAGAGGGGGGTTGGGATGGATAAACCTGGTAATGGGGTATCTGCATGATAACATTATTGTAACAGGGCCCTATCTCAGGTTAGGCTTACAGGGTGAGTGTTAATATGGTGACTAGATAAAGGGGAAGATGAACAATTGCAGCAAAAGAGGATTTTGAACTGGGTGATCTAGTCTGGATTTTATGAAGATGGGAAAATTGATTAATAGATGGAGCACATTCAGATGAACCATTCATCCATAAAATCCAAACATATGCTGAGAGCTGGTCTTTCCATATGTACCTCATGGATTTGGTTTTAATATGGTGCTCCATTTTGAAGAATTTGCTCAAATCAGCAGTTCAAAAATGATTCACAAAGGAAAAGCTTTCATGAAGGGTTCTCCTTTATGTTTTATTAATGGCACTTGACAACATTCCCATAAAAATGAAAAAGAGCCTCCCATAACAAAACAATCTCTTATTTCTCAGATTGCTTTTGTTGTTTTGGTTTTTATTTTAGGCTGTTTGAGATTTTTTTTTTAATTTGAACACAATCTTAATAGAATTCACCACTTTTGTCTGCTGACTAAACCCTAGGAGGAGGCATCATCTGGCGATTGTCCCCTGTGCCTCTAATTGCTTAATTAACATTTAAATCCAAGGTTTTAGGAAAGGATTGCTATTATTATAAGTTATAAGGTAGTTAATTGCTTGCATAACACCTTTGAAACTGTCATACAGTGTTCCTAAAGAGCTTCATGGGAGATAGGTCCAGCTAGAGGTAAAATAAAAAAAAAATCACAGGTTTTTAAAACTATGTGAATAAATGACTAACAGATTAGTATTCCTCTTCTAGAAAAATAATATTCAACCATGAAATATATAATTTAATACTGTTTATTTAATCAACCAACAAATAGCTTTTAAAAAAGATCTGTGGATGTAAAAATTATATTTTTGAAGCAATATTTATACAAAATGGGTAGATGCCAGTGTATTTCAACTTGATTCATTATAAAAAATGCAAATTAAAAAACAGAGCAATGTTTTTTACATTTATTAATGTAACAGTTAAAAAGAATGATTTTTAATGCCACAAAATTGTGGGAAAATGTGTATATTCACCATTGATCACAGAGAAATTGATAAATCCAATAAAAATTTGTCAATATCTATTAAAACAACAAAACATTTTGCATTATTAGGGTGCCTAATCTTGTGTCTGATAATTTTTCCCAAAGAAAATATTTCAAAGGAAGTAAAATACTATAAGCACAAATATACTTATTTTAATATTATCCATAAGTGCAAAGAAATTGGAGACAACATTAATAATATCTGAAAATGGTGAAAAGCCAATCAATGGTTTCCATTTTTCATCCAAGAAGAATAATAATTAATCATAATTTTTATTAATAATATTAATAATAGATGAATAGTGGAATACTAAATTACATTGTGCCAAGTATAAGAAAAATATGCATATGACAAAAGAGCACAGAAATAGAAAGATGATTGTATACTGAGGTAGAGAAATTACAAGTGGCATTGAGTAGGCAGATTACTACCAAAGAAGAAAAAAATTTAGATTGGGCAGATATTTGTTAGATGTGTTACCTTATGAAATTTTATTGCAGCTCCAAGTCTCAGTTTTTCTTTTGCAAAATGAGGTTATGTCTACTTCATAAAGTTTTCAGTGTTAAATAACATAATGCATGTACAATGTTTAATGTTTAATGTCTCCAAAAATGAAAACTATCATCACGTTATTCATGGCAGTCCTAGTAGCAAACAACATGTAAAAGAAGTTGAAAAACAACACTCATGAATCATTAAGCATCTCCTTTACTTTGAACGTTGTGGTTCAATACTGTCTTAAGTATGGTAATATCAAAAGTTCTGGCAGTGACCCAAGATTGAAAGAGACACCACACATACAATCTTGTTCAACTCTGAGGTAGTTGGTAGTTATTATTACATCCCTTTCTGTGTCGAACTGAGAGAGGCTAGGAAACTTAGGTAACACAATTAGTAATAATTATTAAAGTGAGCATTGACTAAATACTTATGTATTACAAAGACCTTAATTATTTACTATTGTATTTCATGGGTCAGTGGATCTGCTGGGAGCTGGATGAGGGTTCAGCTGATCTGGAGTGGTTTGCTTATGCTTCTGTTAGTTGGCTTGGAACTCTATCTTAAGCTGGGCTTGACTCAGGCCTCTAGGCAGGGCAGGTCTGCTTCACATGTCTTTCATATTTCTCCCGGGACCAGTTGTTATGTTCTTTTCATTGCCTTGGAAAAAAAAAAAAATACAGAGAGAAGCCTAACAGCTTTTTTAAAGCTTCAGAGTCTGAGACACAATCCTGAGAGTGACAGTCCTCTCCTAAATTTTGCATCCTTGATACCTCACACAAAGCACCTTAATCCTGGCTTGTGATCATTCACTCTAACATCTCATTAGCCAAAGCGAGTCACATAGCTAAGACCAAAAGCAGGAATTTGCACCCTTCTATGGTGGGAGAGCATGATGAAAATGTATAGTGAAGAGTATGGATAGGGGGAGGGTAGAGAATTTGGGACTTTTTAAATCAATCTATTAACAATTTATCATAATAAATCTCATGGTTTCCAAAGCACAGTATACATTCCACTGGTGGTATGAGAAATAATTTTTGATTGTGCTGTTTTTATATTAATATTATATATTTATTTTCATGTATTAAATAAGACGATGAGCACCATGAAGTCTTGATTTGATTATACAAGTATTGCATAAGATAAAATTGAATTAAGTAAATATATATTATGTCAATATAATCAAATTATATAGTTAATAATGATATAAGTTAATGAAGTTTGGAAAATATTGCCAGTTGGAATATAAACCAACCAAGTGCTTAGAAATGAGGATAGAGGAGAAAAGGGAGGGTTCCATGGAGGGGATGACCTTGGAGTAGCATCTTGAACAAGCTGGGTTGTCTAAGGAAGAGAAGGGAGGGAAGTGTCTTCTAGATGGAAAAAGCAAAGCAGCAACCAGCCAAAGGGGTAGAAGTACATGATACATAGGATAATAACATGTTTCATCGATTGAATACCCAATGGGCCAGGCACTGGGCTAGATCCTTGTGCACAGTATCTCTAATCCCCTGAGCAATTGGAAAGCCTCAATTCTTTTGTTTATACACTGCAAAGTTAAGCACATAATGGGTCCATAGCAACATCTGTTGGTTGAAAGAATCAGTCATAAACTCTTTTAGAAATTTACACAATATCTTAATCCAAAACCCAAGTCTCTCAAAATTAAATCTCATTTGAATATTCTCACTCTTTGGAAGAAGTGATTTTTATCTTTTAAAGGTCTGCATTGATTTGCATTTCAGGGTGAGCTCTCCGATTCCCCGCACACCCCCAAAATAACTTCACCCAGGGCTGTGAGAATTGAATGTAGGCAGACAAAACAAGCCAAGATTCACAAACTGAGAGAAATATTTATAAACTAAGATACTGGAAACTACATCAGAAGAAAAATGGAAACTCTTCCCATCCAGTCCTAGTCTGAGAAACAGCTACCATCTGCCTCTCTTGGCCCAGGAGACTGTGCTTGAATCATGCTGCTGATTTCTCTCATGAAAACCAGTCAAAACAAGGTTTTCAGGCAACTGCTCTTTTAAGTAGAGGTTTATTTAGTGTGGTTGTGTTATATATGTTGCTTGCATTATTAAGAGTTCCCAAACTGCTCCTCTCCAGTATTCATAATAAGAATAAACAATTTTACAAGTTACTCAATTATTCAGAATAAAGACCTTGGAGTCACCTTGGACTCTCTTTCATGCTCCAAATCCAATCCATTAGGAAATATTGTAAGTTCAACCTACAAATTGCATACCAAATTTACCTATTCTCATTTCCAGTGTTGCACCCTTTTTCCAAGTCACCATCATCTTTCACCCACACTAGAGTAAAAGCCATCTTATAAACTCCCTCCTTCTATACTTGCCAAAGAATAATTTATTTTCTACATTGTAGCCACAGGAGTCCTTATAAAATAAAAAATGAAATCTTGTCTCATCCCTAAAACTCTCTAATGGCTTTCACTATGGTTAGAACAGGTATCAAAGTTTCTCTATGGCGCAAATAAACAAAATGTTGGGCTACGTCAAAGAGACACAGAAACTACTGAAATGGGTCCTCCCAATGGCTACACTTGGAACAAGCAGAGCAGCAAATAAATGATGTAGTATTGGATTATAACCCAAAGATATAAAACCAGTATCTATGCATCCACACTGACATAAATACATGATTGAATAAATAAAGACATCTGTGCAGAAGTGTTTTTTGTTTGTTTGTTTGTTTGTTTTCAGAGGAGCTTCAAATAAGCTCTGAAGCTATTTTTTTCCTCAAGGAGCTAGAAATGCTGATATCAGTGCCCTTTTAAAGGATAAAGTATATAAAGGAAAAAAAATAACTTTATAGAAATTTGGCAAATATCATTTTAGACAGGAAAAGAGAAAGACCAAATGTGAGAAGGATTGACTCCGTAGAAGCCATAGGCATGAATCTGTGGGAGCTGAGCAGAGGTGCTGAGGACAGGACATTGTGGACAATGCTCACTCATAGGGTGGACGGAAGTCAGAGCCAACTCAATGGCATGTAACACACACACCTTAGTCAAGTGACTAAGGTTAGCAGAACTAGCTATAAGACATCTTAATAACACATGCTCCTGTTATGAAGTAATGAGAGAAGAGCTTTAACTCTGTGTTCTTGCTCTCAAGAATCCATAACCCCAGTCTAACCATAAGAAACCAAAATTGAGGAATGTTCTATAAAATATCTGACCAGTACTTCTCAAAAATCTTAAAATCATAAAAAACAGAAAAATTCTAAGAAACTCTTCCAGCTCAAGAGGAGCCCAAGGACACACAAAGACTAAATGTAACATGGTATTATTATAAAACTAAGGTAATTTGAATAAAGTATGGACTTTAGTTAGAAATAATGTATTAATATCAGACATTAGTTGTGACATATGTACCAAACTAATTTAAAAGTAAGATGTACAGGGAAACTATTTGTTTATTTTTGCATCATTTCTATAACTCCAAAGCTATTGTAAAAAGTTATTTAAAAACATCTCTTAATGGCTTATAAGTCATTAATGATATAACTTTTGGTTATTCCTCTATATCTTATTTCCTTGTTCACTCCCTTTTACTAGCTCTTTTCAGCTGTGGTGACATTCTTGCTATTTGTTGAGCCCATTCCAAGCATTTTCCTACTTAAGGGCTTTTGCTCAATCTGCTGCTGCCTTTTCCTCAGTTGTTCCTCCCCCAGATATTCACATAGCCCACTCTCTCACTTCATTCAGGCCTCAGTTTAAATGTAATCTCTGCAGAGAGTATTTACCTGGTCACCTAATAAATCTGTATCCTCCATCATTTACTATCCTGCTTTATTTTTCTTCACAACACTAAACTTGTTATGTTTGTATAATTACATGTTATTTGTTTATTTATTGTTGTTTTCACCCCCTAAAATACAGGTTCTGTGAAGGCCAAGGTGTGTTTGATTTGCTCATGATTTTATTTATTTTCATTTCCTAGAAAAATGCCTCGCACATAATAAATGCTCAACAAAATCTTTGTTAAATAAGTGACTGAATGAATTTAAATATTTTACCTTGAGATAAATCATAATTCTTCTAAAAGCCAGAAGCTTAAACAAACAAACAAAAAAGCCCTTCAGTTCTTAGCGTGGTCTGCAGTCACTTCACATCTGTTGTCCATTTGATTCTGTGTTTGATGGTGCTTCTATTTGATAAATAAAATATGGTACCTATGAATGAATGGGCCATTACTTGCTTTAGGCCATGTGGTGAGTTGGTTTTATAGAATCTATCTCAGTTCTCCAGATTCCAGAACCTGGTGTCTTTCTAGTGGACCACATATAGGTGAGTTTTTCTCCCTTTTGCCTTTGATTACACACACACACACACACACTTTTAACTTGGCAAGGTGATTGGAAACTAAGCTGACTGAGTGAATTTTCCCTTCTCCCTTAGGGTATCCCAAGGAGGAATACCATGACTATAAAATAATGCTGGTCCCTTCAAAGGAAAGAAATACTGTGAAATAAGTTCTTTTTGGTGTGGCACCTGGTTCTTAAGAGGCAATAGCTCTGAAGAGGTCCAAACTCCCTCCTAACTAGCTTTTCAGACTGAGTTGGGGAATGCATTTTAATGAAGATTTATGAATATAATCTATCGTTCTTATGAGACTTTAAAACTGCAGGTCAGGATATTCATGAATTTTCTCACTCATCAAGTATTTCTAAATGCCCACTACATGCCAGGCACTGTGCTGGGTGTTATGAAAGTGGCAGGGATGATCAGGCACAACCGGGCCTTCTAGAAATTTACAGTCTATGGAGATACAAATTACAATAAAAAAGGTAAATAATGGCAAGAAAATAAAAAAAAAGAGGAAGCTTTTGTGAGTCAAAGAATGAATCAGAGATTTGAGAATTAGAATTGATTACAGGGAGCAAAAGCCAGAGGTATGATGAGAAGATAGGAAGCAGTTACAAAAACATCTCAAATGAACATTTATAAATACATGTGAATACACAATTTGCATTTATGACCACTTTTCTTTTATTCACATGAACATACCCTAGTACCTGGCAGCTTTTATTGAAATATGCTTCTTATTGTCATTAGGGGAAGAAAACAAAGAATTCCACTCCTGTTAAAAATAAGATGGTCAAAAGATAAGAAACCTCAAGTGATACACATTGCATTTCTATTTACAATGAGCTGTTCTAAATATAGAGGACAATTTGGGGACGGCCTGAGGGGAGAGGAGTTGGGGGGCTGGGAGAATGGAGTGAAGAGTTAAAGAAGTACAAATTAGTAGTTGATAAATGGTCACAGGATTGGGGAGCAGGGCATAGGAAACGCGATTAGCATTAATGTAATGGCTAGGAGGAGGGCCATTACATTAAGAGCAATTAAGAAAGAGCAATTAAGGGGATCATTTTATAATCTATCTATATATGTGTATGTCTAACTAATGTACTATATACTTGAAACTAATAAAATAAATAAATAAATAAATAAATAAATAAATAAATAAATAAATAAATTGAGGTGTTCTACTATTAAAGAAATATAGTTACTCTCCTCCAGGTATTTTCTGGGTAGAAGGGGCAAGGTTCACATATGAATTTCACCTTTTACATGAAATGTTCCCTGGATCATGTTTTGAAATCCACAATTAGTTACACATTTTAAAAAATTACCATCGCTACTGCTAATCCAAGGGCACCTTCAAGTCTTCTAGCCTATCTCCTTCCACCACTAGAGTGCACCAAAATATTTATTACCAGCATGAAGAGTCCAGTGACTGTGGTTCAACTATAGGGTCTCATCTTTTCTTTCTATTTGACAATTCTATCACATAAACATTTATACATCTGAGATATTGTGCATGGTGCAGGACGACTAGCTGATAGAGAAAAAAACACCCCAGTAGTTAGAATCAGACAAGAATTATGACTTCAGTCAGCAGTCAAAACTGTAATGAATTGCTCTTTTGTGTGTGTATATTTTAAACTGTAAGTTTGTACTAGAAGTGGAGAAAAAAAGTCTGTTTGACAAGTATAATAGAACAACTTGAAATACACATAATCTTGGAAATTTGGCAAGAGAGCATTTTAACATCTCAGTGAGCCAGTGGTGTTCTGCAAATTCCTAGAACACTCTAGGAAATGTAAAATTTTAAAATCCTGACCGTTATTAATATATTTTAGTCAGTTTAGTCAGTTTGCAAATACCTTGGCACTGCTTGGCACTGGGTGGGCTAGTTTCAACTGTAGCTCTCGTATGGAGGGTGGAATAAGTTATTGATTTGGCATTCTGATTGAAGGTTACAAAATATCCTGCTTCTAAAAGTATTTCTCGTATAATAGTTTATCCTATAATATTTGCCTTTTCTTTAAATTTTATTATTAGAAAGTCATTAACTAAAAAAAAAATTTATCTCAGAAAAATAACTCATAGAGATAATGATAATAATGGTGATGATGATGTTGATGATGGTGATGATGATGATGATGATTATAGCAGCTAACATTTACTTAGGCTTAACGCAAGTAGAACATTTTTCTAAATTCTTTACATGTATTAACTTATTTACCTAAGGTAGGTGCTAACATCATTACTGTCATTTTATAGATGAAAAATCTGAAATACAGAAAAGTTAAACAACTTGCCATGGTTGCATAGCTGGTAAATTGTGAAACCAGATAAACTCAGGCAGCTACATTCAAAACCACGCTTTTAACCATGATTCTATATAATGGTAATTCCCAAATTTATAACTCTAGTCTATAAATTTCCTCTACGTTAAAGACATGTATATATAACTGTTAACTTGACATTTTCACTTGGATGTCTCAAAAGCATCTCAATGATAATGTGTCTAAAATTGATCTCTTTATTTCCACAATCATTGCCCAGAGGTCACACATGGATATACCCCAAAACAAATATTCCAATCTCTCCACAACCACATAACTCTCTCATATCAGTTAAAAATGCCATTATAAGACCTGACCATAAAAACAATCCTTGTTCTTTCTGTTCTCTCACCACATGTATTCATAATACCTGCAGTTTCTATTAGTTTTACATCCAAAGTGTGTTCCAAATCTTTCCACTCTCCCAAACTAAATCCAAGCCTCCAGCATTACTCACTGCAATAGCATCCTATCTGGTATCTGCATTTCCCTTCCCCAACTCTCCACCAGTAGTAGATCTATTTCCTACATGAAAATCATGTGAACTTTTAGAAACATCAGTTAAAAATGGTGTACCCTTCTGTGAAAACTTTCAGTATTTCCCTATTGTACTTTAATACAAATTCTTTATTAAATGCTCTCTCTGCATCTTCTTGTCTTTGTTTTCTCTTTCTAATAGCCTCCTAGGACCCTCCAATCCCTTGCTCACAGAGTTCAAGGTAGAGTACTGTTCTATGGATTCCTAGAGCATGCTAAGTTCATACTGGCACAGGATGTATGTCTGTATTTTCCCCTCCAGTATGTTTGATTTCCTTGCTCCTCGCATGGTTGGCTTCTTATCCTTCAGTTTTTAGCTTAAACCTTCTCTTAGCTGTCTTCCCTACTCATACTATTTAAAGTAGTATGCATCCATTATCCACTATCCTAGCACTCTGTTTTTATACATCATAATATTAATCACAATCTATAATTATTTAGTTATTTATTATTTGTGTACATATTTATTTTATTTCTGCCATGTAGATGTATATTCCACAATGTCAGGGAATTTATTATCTCTTATTCTCTATTGTATCCCCAGTGCTTAACCAAGAAATTGGCTTCCAGGGAACATTTAATACATTACTGTTGAATATTCTATCTACAAAGAACACATCTAGAAATTTAGGACATGAAAAAGCTAAAATGCAATATATATTAGGTAAAGACAAACCAGAAGAGTTGAGGTAAATGTTAACCACAGGAAAATAACCCCAGACAAAGACTTTAATAAAATATATAGCCTACAACATTAACTGATTAAAGGATAAAACATATGGTCATATTCAACAGGTGAAGAAAAAACCTTTGATAAAATTGAGTGCCCATTTATAATAAGGACTGCTAGCAAATTAGTAATAGAATATAATTTCCTTAATCTGATAATGGGCATCTTCAATGCATTTTTCAGCAAATACCACTTTTAATAATAAATGTTAGAAGCTTTTTTTACATTCACGTATAAAACAAGTTTGTCCACTATCACTATCCTCAACAATGTGGCAATAATTTTTTAAAAAATATTAAAATTTGGAAAGAAAAACTTGTCATTAGTCAGAAGTTTTTAATTAATGTTTATAAGTATGTCCAAAGATCCTACATTGAATAATTAGAATCTTAAGAGTTTTGAAAGCTATCTGCTCATTAGATTAATGTATCAAGAACAGTGTATTTCTATACAAAGAATATGTACAGTCACTTAGAGCTTGTTTTAATGTGATTTGACCTATTAAAATGACATTCTTTTCCATTTTTATACAACTGATTAAAAATCAGAAGGCTATTTGACTCCTCAAGCTGTTCTCATCTAAGGCAAAGGAAAAGATTTTGGATTATAAGATTATTAATTTTTGTTAAAAAAAGAACTAATATAAAGGAGAATAATTATATTTCCTAAAGATGAATGTGTTCTGCAGAAGGAAAATGAGAGCCTAGTGCCATTACATATAATTTCCCTGCTTCTCCTTACTCTACAAATAACCAAGATTTTTAAAATATTAATATTTTCCATGATTATAAAACTTGCATAGGAACTTATTGAGACAGAAAGAATAAGTGAAAGAGATGCACAGACTAAGTTTCTGAAATGCACAGGCTAAGTTTTGTTTTGAATTTCCCAACACAAATCTTTTTTTTGGTCTTTCAATCTGAAATTATTTTTGGAAATATTTTTTTGAAACATTTTTGATGACTTTGAAAATATAATCACTCATGCATTCATGAAAGACATAATTTATAAGCTAGACTTCATTAAAATTAAAAACTTTTGCTCAAAAAAAGACAGTGTCAAGAGAAGGAGAAAATAAGCTATAGACTGGGTGAAAATAGTTGCAAAAGCCACATGTGATAAATGACTGTTATTCAAAATGTAAAAAGAACTCTTAAAACTCTACAATAAGAAAATAAGCAAACTGATTAAAAAATGGGTCAAAGACCTTAACACTTTACCAAAGAAGATATGCAGATGGCCTTTAAACATATGAAAAGATGCTCACCATCTTATGTTATCAGAGAAATGCAAATAGAAAAACAGGACACCACTACATACCTATTATAACAGCCAAATCTGTAACACTGACAATACCCAATGCTGGTGAGAATATGGAGCAATAGGAACTCTCAAACATTGCTTATGGAAATGCAAAATGGTATAGCCACTGTGAAAGATAGTTTGGTGGATTCTTACAAGATTCTTATATATTCTTACCATATGATCCAGGAGTCTCACTCATTGATATTTACCCAAAGGAGTTGAAAACATATTCACAAAAAAATCTGTGTGTGTGTGTGTGTGTGTGTGTGTGTGTGTGTGTGTGTGTGTTCAGCTTTATTCTTAATTGCTAAAGCTTAGAAACAAACAAGATATCTTTCAGTAGGTGAATGGATAAATAAATTGTGGTATGGCCAGATAAAGGCATCTTATTCAGGCTAAAAAGAAATGCTCTATCAAGCCATGAAAGCCATTGAGGAACCTTAAATGCCTATTACTAAATGAAAAAAGCCAATCTGAAAAGGCTATATATTGTATGATTTCAACTATAAGACACCTTGTTATCGAACTTCTAGCCTCCAGAACTGTGAGACAATGAATTTCTGTTATTCTAAGCTACCTAGTTTACATTGTTTTAATAGCAACCCTAGGACAGTAATAGAAAGCCATCACAGTGTTATGTGCTGAATTTTGTGCCCCCCCAATTTATACATTGAAATTCTAACCCCCAACTACCTCAGAATGTGACAAGATTTGAAAATAAGGTCTTTAAAGAGTTGATTAAGTTAAAATAAGGCTGTAATGGGGGACCCTAATTCATCCTGCTTGATGTCCTTATAAAAAGCGGAAAATCTGGACATATAAAGAGATACCAGGGGCATGTATGCACACAGAGGAAAGACCAGGAAAGGACACAGCGAGAACATGGCCATCTGTATGCCAAGAAAAAAAGCGTCAGGTGAAACCAACTCTACTGACACTTGAATCTTGAACTTCCAGTCTCCAGAACCGTGAGCAAATAAATATCCATCATTTAAGCCATCCTGTCTGATATTTTTTATGGCATCCCTAGCAAACTGCTGTACACAGTAATATAAATGAAAAAGGAATGAAGTTTTTAAACAAAACTGTGGCTATGGGAATGAAGAGAATTGCAAGAGTTTTCAGATTTAGTAGCAAGACAGAATTAACACAAGGTGGTGAGCCATTTAGTGTGCTGAGAAAAAGGGTGATGGAAAGGAGTTTGCATTGAGCCGCTGGGTTGGGGGTAGTGTTTATCCCTGAGAGAGGAACAAAGAAGAGCTGTAAGGAAGAAAGTGGAGAATATAGACTGTATTGGAAGGTGTGCTGCGAGTTTGAGGTGTTGTGGCTGGGTCAAGATGCAGGTCTGGAGGTGTGAAGCGAGATCAGATGGAAAATAGAGCTATTAGAGTCATTATTATATAGAAAATCCTTGGAATAAGGGGAGATGATGGGATCACTTAAAAAGAAGGGAAAGAGAGCTGGGAATCTGAGGAACACTGACACTTAAGAAACAGGCTGAGGAAGAAGAGGCCATGAAGATGGTGGTAGAGTGATGGGGGGTTATGAGTGGGCCATGGAGGAGAGAGAAAATGTCAGATCTAGCAATCAAGAAACCACTGGTACTCTCTGCCAGTACATTTTCATTTGAGAAGTAGTGGTAAAAAGTAGACTCCAAAGGTAGGCTGTGGGGTACATGAAAGAAAAGGAGTGGTAAACGTAGAGAACTCAAGAAAGAAAATAGCACAATGTTTTGGTATCATAGAAATTATTAACATCAAGGGATGATTTTTGTAAGTTTGGAGACAGCTAACAATATGATCAAGTGTTGTTAGGAGTCAGTAGAGAAGAGGAAGAGAGATCATTTGCAGGGAATGTATAATGGAGTAAGTGGGCAAGTGTAGAAATCAAGTTGAGGAATTAGATTTACATAGGACTAGTTCATTGGGAGAGCAAAAGTGGATTAAGAATGAGAGGTGAGAAAATGTTGGTGGGGGATATGAATAAATCAGTGAATGAGGCTGCAGAAAACTGAGTTTCTATTTTTGTTGTGAAATAGAAGGGCAGGCCATCTTTCATAGGTGAGGGATAAAGTGAACGAGAAGATAGAGAAAAGCAGGAAGCTTGAGGAGAGCTGAGAGCGATTAAATAGCTACTATGATGAAAGAAAAGGAGCACTGCCTGAGGGCAGACAGAAAGCTATCAGGACTGTGTAAGAGACTGGCTGTTTGTTGCTCCTGAACTCCTCCTCCATTGTATAACTTTTTCTCCAGCAGTGCTCAGTCATTCAGGACTAGGTGCTGAGAAAGCAGCCTAGGCTGTGGATTTAATCAGTTCAAGTTAATTCTTCAAGTATTTATTGAATACCTAGTTAGTGCCTGTCAGAGAGTTAGGACCTGGTGATATGAAGAAGAATGAGTCTTGGCCCCAGCCCTAAGTACTTTATGATCCCTGAAATTTCTACTATATAGCTAAAGGATTAAGTCAAACACACATTAAACTTCATAAAATGCAAAATACAAGGGTGCCAGTAAGAAACCATTACACAGTTATGAGGGTTCAAAAAAATATATGAAAAAAAAAAAAGAGAGAGAGAGAGAAAGAGAGAGACGATAAGAGCCTGTTACATGACCAACTCTGCCAGGAGTTTTACTTTCGTAATTTAATTCTTAGCACAAGTCTATGTGTTTGGTATTATTATCCCTATTTCTCTGATGAGAAAGTAATCTCAGAGAGGAACACAATCTAGGGGGGTAAGGAAGTTGGTATTTAGAACGGGATTTGGAGGTGAATGAAGTTTTGCTAAATAAAGATGAAGGACTGGCAATAAATTATTCTGTTTGATGAGATTATTTTGCAATTTGGCCTTGGATACTAAGCTGAAAAGTTTGGCGTTTTATTTTGCAGTCACTGAGAAAGAATAGAAGGCTTTCGAACAGTGATTGTCATCTTCAAATCTTCAGTAGCCTTAGGCAACACAGACTGATAAAAGGTGAGAGTGGGTGTGGTGAGACCAGATGAGAAGGCATTATAAATATCTAAGAGAGGGTGGCAAGGAGAAATGAGACCAGGGTGCTGTTCCTTGCTCCCTGTCTATTCTGCACTTTGGACATGTCATTTATCCGCTTTCAGTATCAATTTCTCAACATGAAGTCCAAGTGATTGGAAGGAATAGCATCTAATGGCTCTTTTCAAGAATACAGTTTTATGATTCTGAGGTTCTGAACAGGAGAGTTGTCAGTAAGAAAGAAAAATGTGGGGTAGAGAAAATTTAGGGCCCTTTGAAACTCTAGCACAGTATAAATACAAATAAATTATTTTCTCTCTACTCCCATATTTAGCCTCTACCCAGTTAGGTAAGTTGGTTACCAGGTCTCCTCTTGCAACACAAACACAGACGTAGACTGAGCAGCCACTCATACTCAGATGCGATAGAACGCTTGCTGTTGCGAATCACTACTAGGGTCTAGTTTCTACTCATCTTTCACACTCAGATTCATCCTCTTTTTAGGAAGTTTTCTCATACTCAAGACATTCCAAGACAAACTCATGACTTCAGTATCTCCCCCTCACCCTAATAAGTTTTCTTCTTTCCAGTATTCCATCTCTTGGAACTGACTACCATCTTCCCAGGTACTCAAGTCATCATGCTATTCTCTCTCTTCCCCTCATAGGCAATCATCCAGTCCCACAGGTTCTATCTCCTCAAATACTGCAATTCAATCTTTCCCTCTTCTTTCCCCTAGTAGAGGTTCTTATCACCTTCCATTTGGATCATGTTGATCGCTACCCAATTCATTTGTTTTTCCATCACAACCCTTTCTCTTCACTATTTTGCTGAAAAACTTATTTCTGATCATTTTTCTTTTATGTTAATAGTCTAGAAGCATGACTCAAAGCTTATCCACATTCTACATTCTACAATATGTTATGTATATTTGCATATGTGTCCACTCCCTTCTTCATTTTTTGCAAAAATTATTTTTAGATAGCATATATATAATATGTATACATGCATACATACGTGTGTGTGTGTGTGTATCCAACAGAAAGGCACATGTAAGAATGTTTGTAAAAGTATAATTTGAATGCCCCAAACCAAAAACATTAATTAAAGTTTCAGTCAACCATAGAATCATTAATTTTGGTATATTCTACAGTTGAAAACTTTAGATCAGTGAAAATATACATAGTATAACACAGAAAAAAACACAAATAATTCTCACAAAAATGTAATATTGAGGTAAAAAAAATCCAGACAAAAAAGAATATATGATATATAATTCCATCAACATAAAGTACAAAACCTGGCAAAACTAGAAATGAGGAATAGTGCCCCAGAAGAGGCTCAAGAAATGGTTTCTTGGTGCTGATAAAGTATTTCTTTATCCAAGTGGGGGGCACATGGTACTTACTTAGTAAAAATTCATCAAGTTGTACTCATTTAGTGTGTATGGTTATTTAATAAATAACTTTACTAAATGAGTAAATTTTATAATTATGTAAAATATGGCAGGACAACAATTAAATGGTGAAGAAATCAGGCTAAAAAGAGAATAAGAGAGGAAAAATAGAGAAAATGCTTATGAACAATGTGTTAATTATGAGGTCTACTTCAGTGGCTGTAGCTGCCCCACAAGTTAACTTTGAGCTTCCTAACACATCTTTTGTTATTATTCCTAACAAGTGTAATGAACAACATGCTCAATAATATTCCTTGAATAAAGAAGTTGTCTATTGTACTTTTCTATAATGAAGGCTGTTGCCAACAAAACCAGTGGCAATTTAGTAAGAAAAATTCAACTGAGTGTCAAAACAATGCAACTCAGTAAGTAGCTCTCTCATACTCTGTCTTGATTTAAGACTATCTTTTAAAATATTCAGAGACATTAGACTGAATATTTTTCAGGTAATCTTTCATAGATGTTGATTTTTTCATCTGGGCTTAAGAGTTGAATGGCAGTTTTTCTGAGGTAATACTTTCTAATAAGGAGCTGGAGTGCAGACAGTCTAGGTTTCTGAGTAAGAGTAACTCCATATATTGTCAATCACTCTAGAACTGAGTAAAGTCTATATACAATAATAAAAAAAAAAAGTTGAGCAGCTTGCCTAGCACATTTGGCTATTTGGCCAGCACAGCCCTAAACAGAGGTTGCTCAAAGGAATGCCTACAAGTGAGGTCCAAATTTCCATTAGGAAACAGAGCTGGCTCCAGTATAACAGAGAAATACAAGAGTAGCCAAAGCTCAGTGTTCTGTGCTATTAAGTATTACTGGAAATTTTTTGAAACAGGTGTTACTAATCACTCACCATAGCCATAAAAATATCACAATAGAGCAACTTCCTGGTGATCCCTGTGAGGTAGATTAAGTGTGAAATTTACTTCCTTGGTAGCTGAGAGATTTGACCCGGTATATGAAATTGTTAAAGTTAAGCCAATTAAATATCGGGAGACTTCTGCCATAAAATATTATTTTAGTTTTAGAATCTTGAGGCATTGTTTCTAAAAATAATTAGTGTGTGTCTCATTGCTTTCTAAGGCAACCTTTACTATGCAGCTTCATAATCATGTTATTGTCATAGAAAAAAATTTTACCTTTCTATTTTCAGTGGCAGAATGGTATGCATCTATTTAATCCAGAAAAAAGAAAACAAGTCATTAATGCATAAATTCAAAAGAATAGTGAAGAACACACATTCCTGGTTTTATACCACTTGAAATTATCACCCAAGGACCTTGACTCTGTGGTATTAAGTTGCAATGTAAATTAGAATTAATTGTGAATTTATACAGCTAATTCCATTAATTTTTGGCCATATTAATCTATGCAATAGTATAAATACCAATAGCTAATAAAATCTAGTTTTTATACTCAGATCTTTAGAGTAAATTTTAGGTTGAGTGTAAACATAATGGTTGCTTTGATCAAATCTTGTGAAATGCACTAAGGTAAACATTTATCTTGTGTGATATGAATTCAGTTCGGTATCCCATATCCTCCAGGTTATCCAAGGTCAAAAAATATTTAATTCTCTCTCTCACCTTATACATGTAGCTTTTATAAATTATTCTATTTATTAGTTTTTCCTAAAATATCTTCAATTTGGGGTAGACTAGCATGGTGATTAAGAGCATGCATTCTGAAGCCATATGATTTCAGTTTTAGCCTTGGATCTGCCAACTTCCTTCTGTGGTCTTAAGCAAAATCCTTAAACTCACTAAATTTCAGTTTCATATTTTGTAAAAATTAAAATAATCATAACACCTATTTTATGAATTTATTAAGAGGAGTCCATAAAATAATGAATGTAGAAGGTTTAGTAAAGAGCTGGGCAGAGAATAAGTATTTGGTATATATAAGCTGAATGAATGAATAAATTAATGAATAATTAACAAAACTAAACAGATTCCATTTTTTCTCTATCTTTGATACCTTTGATCTGCAACACATTAAAATAGCAAAAAAAAAGGAAAAGCTATAAAAGTTATAACAAATTATGTGTCCTTGTGCACTACTGTGGAAAGTTACTAAGGACAAATTATGCATGAAGAATTCGATCATTCTCTTTTCACTATGTGACAGAATTAATGAGTAAAAAGTCTTCAGTTAGTATCATTTTTGTGTTTTTTAAAGATATGTTGGCTATAATGCTGAACAAATGCTACTTTAAACAAAGCTATGAAGACATGCATACAGTACCCAAGTCAAAGAGAAGTCCACAAAAGACAATGATGTATTTTAAAACTTTAGAACTTGGAGCATTGATTTTATAAGTTTAATGATTGCTTTCAAATGGCAATAGTTATTCATTTCATTCATTAAGTATTTATTGACTACTATATTTTAATTAATGATAAATATTTTTTTCAATATCTTTGACATGACCTACATAATTTAGTTTGTTGAATTCTCATAAAAGTCTTGCAATTATTCTTTTAAACTGTTAATTGAATAAATTTTGACGAGTACCGGAACTTTCTTGATTGCAATGTTCTGATCATTTTTCTACAGTTTAGTCTTCAGTACATAATGTTGTTGTAGTTCCTACTATTATTTTTATTATATTGGATTAGACATTTGATATTATATAAATGATTATGAAATTGATTCTTCCTTTAAAAACCTTTATAATTTACAAAGTAATCCAAAATATTATCAAATTTAATATTTGCCATATTACAATAATGTAGAACTTTTTCTTTTCCCATTATGTAGATAAATGAACTGAGGCTAGAGAGGTCAATTACCTTGCCCAAGGATTCATATTCGCTAAATGCAAAACTAAATCTAAACTGGGCTCTTCTTCATTAACAACAAAGCAGATATAATTTTTAGGAACAATGAAATATAAGTTTCTCCTATTAAATTGGCAAATATAAGAACACAATAATATGCAGTATCTACAAAGCTCTATGGAAATCATCACTTTTATATTATGTTGGGCAAATGTGAACTGGTAAAGCCATTCTAAAGGGCCATTTGACGATGTATTTCTTTCCATGGGCTGATTATATTTTTCTGCTTCCTTGAAGTCAGACTTGGCCATGTGACTTGATTTGGTCAATAAATTTTCATAAGCTAAAAAGAAACTTGAAAGGCCATCAAGTACTTCATTACTCTATTCTCCTCACCGTCTTAATAACTGGCAGTGTCTGAGAGTGACTGCTCTGATGGCCTGGTCCCAGGGTGAAGATGACATGGAGCAGAGCCCAAGCAACCACTGATAAACCACTGTCATGAACCAGTGTCTTAAGCCTCTGGTATTTTGAGTTGCTATTAACCTTATATAACCTATGAGAAATTTTTCCACTGAGAATTTATCCTAAAGAAATAGTTAAGTAAGTTCACAAAATTGTAGCTAACTTTATTTTCATGATGGTGAACTTGAAAATAAACTAAATGTCAATTTACCAGAAAATTTTCAGATAAATCATAGTATATCTAGAAATTCAAGATGACAATAAATGATAAAGATTAAACCTCAAATATTATATAATTATAATTTTCAAAAATTTTTCAGAAACAATATGTAGCAAAGTGTTTACAGGATTATTTCTGGATGGTTTGTATTTATTTATTTTTTAATTTTTAATTTTTTATTAATTTATTTTTTATGATGACATCAGTTAACAAAATTCGATGTTTCTGCTGTACATTTTAACAGTAAGGCATATTTATATATATTTTACATTGTGTGTTCACCTCTCATAGTTAGATTTCTTTCTGTCATCATATATTTGACCCCTTTGACCCCATCTACCTCTTCCTCCTCCCTACCCTCTGTTAATCACTAGTCTATTGTCCATGTCCATGAGTGTCTATTTGTTTGTCCTGTTCTATTGTTACTTTTAGGCTTAAAGCCCACAGATAAATGATATCACGTGATTTTCACCTTCTTCTGTCTGGCTTATTTCATTTAGCATGATTACCTTGAGGTCCACCCATGTCATTGCATTCAGTTTTAAATCTTTTTTATTTGCACTTTCCAATTTTTCTTCAACAAACTTTTAAAAAATAATGAGAACAGCAACAGCACTAACAAGAACAAATCTTATACATTCTAATCTTAAACTCTATTCTCTTTCCATTATATCATGCTATATCATTAACATAAAACCTATGTATTTCTATAATGAATTAAAAGGAATCCATGAAGGCTTGACTTTGGCCACTGCCTTCTATTTCTCTTCTAGAGGCAAGAATCGGATACTACTTTGAGGGAATTCATTCATAATGATGGCAGTTTTCTCTGGAATGCTTACAAAGTTGGAATATGATGCTCTGGCAAATTAAACAAAAATTTTGCCTCTGTCTTTACTTATGTACTGAAATAAGAAATGTAGTGTACTTAGAGTAAGGCAAACTGCCAAAACACTGTGCCCTTTGGAATCCCTCAAACTGTGAAGGTTAAGAAGAGCAAGGAAACAATGAGAAATTGTCACAGACTAAAGGAGACTGGGGAGACATGACAACTAAATTCAGTGTGGTACACTGGACTGAATCTTGCAAAAGGAAAAGAACATTAATGGAAAAATTGATGAAATCCAAAGAAATTCTAGGTTTTGTTAACATAACGTACAAATGCCAATTTTCCAGTTTTGGCAAATGTACTAAGGAGAGTAATGAAAACTGTTAACAATGGATAACTGGATAAGATGTGGAAGGGAAAATAATGGCTTTCCAAAATGTCCATGTTCCAAACTCTGGAAACTGTGACTCTAATAAACTATATGGCAAAGGGGAATTAAGGTAGCAGATGGAATTAAGTCTGCTTACTCAATTCATCTGATAGTAGGGAGATAATCCTGGATTATCCATGTGAACACAGTGTCAACACAAGGGTCCTTGAATGAAGAAAAGAGAGGCAGAGATTCAATGTCAGAGTGATGCAGCAGGAGAAAAGCTTGATGGGTGATTGCTGGCTTTGAAGGTGAAAAGGGATTACACATTAAGGATATGTGGGAAGCTTCTAAAAGCTGGAAAAGGCAAAGAAATAGATTCATCTCTAGCTCTTCTGGATGGAACACAGCCTTGTCAGCACCTTAATTTTACCCAAAAAACTCCATTTAGGACTTCTCACCTCCAGAATTGTAAATCTGGTTTTTTGGGTTTTTTTTAAGCCACCAAATTTGTAGTAATTTATTACATTAGCTATAAAAAAAAAAAAACTAATATAAGAGGTATACAAGACTCCCTGCACTATGTTTACAACTGTTCTATAATTCTAAAATTATTCCAAAATAAAATTTATTTAGAAAAAAATATTGTGACTTTAAGAAAAATTAGGGTACATTTATAGATCTGCAGTCTTTCAAAGGATTCCTCAACAGAGACTGAACTCCAAAATATGTTTCAGTTTCCTACTCGCGGGCCCAGTTTCCTAGTCTTGCCTCCTCTTCATTCTCCTCAATTCTAATATCTGAGTCAGAGACCAGGTCCAGGTAGCTAGGATTTGACATCCCTCCCACCTCTCATGAATCTCTGACCTCCACCTCTTCTCTAGTTGGTGGTTTTGCTACTCCTGCTTACGTGCTGACAGCTCACATAGTTGCCACCACCTCCCACAAGGTTGGGCAAAAACAACCCTTTTTTATGTAACACATTTTACTGAGGGCAAGAATTTCTAAAAGTGCTAGCTGTATTACCATAGCAACTGGATAGTCATGAAAACATGCAGTCAATTGATTTGCTGAGGCTACAGAGTATCAAAAAACTGTGGGATCCCCAAACCAGTTTGAACAGTCCTCCTTCCTCACCAGACCTCAGCCAGTCCTCATTGTCTACCATGCTGTCAGTTTTCCAGATGAAAGACTATTATCCTTCGAGATACAAAGAGTACATATACTTAAGGAGTACAAAAATCACCTTCCAGAAAGAGGGAATAATAATCAAAGGCTTTCCTTAGCTTTCATTGTTGTTTACTTTTTGTTGTTGTTGTTCTTGACTTCTTGAACATGGTTATTTCATATGCACTGGGTCAGCCTTTAAAGAAAATCATGTGTCCTCAGATTCCAGGGAGTCTTCTCTGATCTGAATTATTGTTCCTAATTCTATGTGTAGATACTGTCACTAGTGTTGAGGCATTGTGGTTGAATCTTACCTTTACCATGTATATATACACTGTGTGCAGGTCAGGAGACTTGAAGGGTATTCCTGGGTTGTAATCTCTACCTCTAGGTTTTCCTTGAAGTATCAATGTCATGTAACAGGAACTCAGTTATTTTTAATTCTCTTCTTCTCCTTCCCCTTTTTTTTGGGTCTTCATAGTCTCCAAATATACCCTGTAAAATTACAGATTACATAATCTGGAAAGATGACTAAATACATAAACTTTTAGAATTCCAAACATCCACAGGGATACTTTGGTTCAAATCTTCATCATATAGATATGGAAACTGAAGTTTGGATACACTATGAGCTCTTCCTAAGACCAGAGCATCAATTCCTGGCTAACCCAGAACCAAAATCTGAGTATTTAAAGTTTCGTGTTCCTTCCTCTAGCAGCAAGTTGCTAGCAAATTTCTTGAGTATAGACCATATGGTGATGATTAGTTGAAAAATTCATAAGGATATACAGAAAGGACATAGCCTAAATGGCAGGCTGGAACCTTGAAAGGAGTATTAGGAACACTTCAAATATCAAGCCTTTTACAAAGGTAAGTCCTGTCCATGCTCGTATAAATATGTGTGTAATCAGGAAAATATTCTGAGGCAATTAATAAATCTGAGAGCAAGACATTGGATGTTGGTAGCTTTCTATCATAATATGTCTTGTTTTCTATGATATTATAATATTATTTTTGTCTAAAATAACCAGACTATTTTGGATCACCCTCGTGGAAGAACCAAAGAAAGATCTATTTAGCATGGTCTAGCATCTGCAGCTCTTGAAACACTACAATATCTTAGAGGAAAAAATTATTCAGCATTCTCTAACTTCATCCTTTCTGATTTGACATAAGTGAAAAAGAAACAAACAAGAACATTCATTTTACATAATTATTAATGAAGAAAGAAAAACATATATCACAAAATGTCCACTGAGAGCAGATGACATTTCTTTCCTAGATGCATTTTTACAAGAAAAGACTGTGTGTGATGATTAGTTGACTCTTATCCTCCTTTCTAGATAATCAGCAACATTCTTTAATATGCTTTTATTTATATTTTTGTAAAAAGAAAAATCAAGGTATGGAACTATAATTTGTTTTTCACCTTAAAATCTTTTTTAGAGTACAGGGTATGGAAGAGAAGGAGGAATGGATTTCCACAGCCTCACTCACATCAGTCTAAATCTTAAAATAATATGCCCTTTGGCAATCACTAAATCTTGTTATTGGTTTGAAGCAATAAATCTTCCAGGGCATTGGAAAAAAAAAAAAAAAAACCATTGCAGTAATGAGATTACACTGAAAATAAAGCGGTGGATTAGTAAAATCTAATTTGGAAGTGATGAAGTACATGTGATGTCCAAGTAATTATTCCTGCACAGTCCCCATCCATGGGGAGCTCAGAGTTATTGGACACTGCACTATGTTAATGATGCCACTGCCTGACATTTGGGTGAATGTGCTTACCGTCTGCTGTGTTGCCTCTCCTATCGTTAATATTAGCCATTGGGTCCAGCAGCTGCATTCATAACGCTGCCGCAGACACAGCCAGAACTGAATGTGTATATGTGTGCACGTGCGTATGAATGCCTCTGTGTGTGTGTGTGTCCTCTTTTTTAGACCACTGTTGTTACTGTTGTTGTTGTTTTCTATTTTAAAATCTAGGCTGAGACAAAGGCTATCCAAAATATTGCTACATGTAGAATTAAAAATCCAAATACATTTCTCTGAGCTTTATTTAAATACTTAGACCAAGCTGATCATTTGAGTTCTCATTATATTCCCTTGTCTTTTAAAAGCATAAATCGAGACCCAAACTTGTCCAAAAGCAAGTAGTCAGGTAATATTACTTCATGTGGTCAGTGAAACTATTTCTAATAAAATGTTCTCTACACCTTGATGATGGAAATCTCTATTAAAACAATGGCAAGTGCTTTTTGTGATACAGAATTTCCAAATTAAATGTGAAAAATTTTGTTTAGGAAACCTGAAGTACTGACCAAACTCCAAGTAAAAAAAAATTAAAATTGTTTAAAAATTTTTAATCTATTCATAGTTTATTAAAGCTGCACATGTAAGAGACTTCCCAGGAGACTGATATCAGATGTGGTCAGAGAAGGTTCCTCAGAGGAGGAGAGACTTGGATAGATGGATAGATAGATGGATAGATTGTTGGATGGATGGATGGATGGATGGATGGATGGATGGATGGATGGATGGATGGATGGTTGATGATAGGCATAGGCAAAGTCAAAATGAAAAGGATGCAGTTCCAGCCAAAAGAATGACTTCAGGAAAGGCTCCACAATGACAATTTGCTTGGCAAATTTAGAGTTAGTTTTACACCCATTTTTGTATGTACAGTTTCCTCTTTCTCAAAAGATTGGCTTCTTCCTTCTTCTTGTGCATAGCAAGAAAGATATCCAAAATAGATCCTGAGCATTTTTTCTTACACCTGAGATCTGAAGGTTCTAAAAGAAGTTCTTTGGCTCAGTTTGAGTTAGATTCCCTTCCTGGGGCCACTTAACAGTGACCTAGGAACAGGAGAAAAACTAAAACAAAGCTGCTTCCACTGCAAATGTAAGTTTGGATGGAGGAGCAATTCCTGGAAATGGAGTATTGACCAGAAAACCCATGGATGTCTATCAAATGTTATTTTTTAATTGCTTTGTTCCTAACCATTGAGGGCCATAGGAACTCTACTTTAAAACAACAACAACAATGAAACAAATAAAAACACTGCTTCCTTTTGAAAGGAATTGCTCTAGTTTTCACCCACACTCAGTAGCAAATCCTTACTCTTCATTCTAAACAGGTCTCCATAGACCCTGCAATACTTATCTTCATGTCCTGATTCTTTCTATGCCCATCTTCCTTGGGGTGGTAACTAATTTGGAAGGTCCCACTTAACACCTTATTTGACTAAAAAATAGCTTCGCTGATTGCTCCAACTTTATGTTTGACCTCAGATTCCAGATTTGGCACTTTGATTCCTTCTATCTCAAGTGATAATCCACTGATCCATCAAGTCCAAATAGAAAGATGCTATTTAATCAGAAGGATATTTGAGATTGACAACCCAGAGAAATGAGAACATATTTGGAGTCAAAGAATAAAGAAAGAATGAAAAGAAAGAAAAAATGAAATTTTGGTAACCATGGAATTCAAGAAAATGGAGTGAGCCATACAGCATGGAATAGTTAAGACAGAGGTTTATGAAATCAAATATCTAAATACTGCATATAATCCTTTTCCTACTAAGCTGGATTTCTGCTGCAGGGAAAGAGACACTCAAAAGGCACTGATACTCTGGCATGGACACAGCTCATTTTCCTCATTCAATAGTCAAAAGTGAGATTATAAAATGAATTTTATGGACAGGGTAAAGGTGAGAAGGCAAGAAATAAATTTTCTTGCCCTAGGAGCAGAGAACAAATACTATACCTTAAAAATATATATAGAATAAAAATGGCTGGTGGTGAGCAGTGGACTGGTAGTAATGGTCAATATGGGAAAATGTTGGGGAATCCAGAAATTTCTATCGTAGAGAAAAAGCAACTAAAATTTGCTGATCCAGCAGGCATCGCTCTAGTTGTTATATTCTTCATGTCATTTGCTTGAGAGATGAACTCTGCAAGGTATATGTTGTTATTGTTCCTATTTTATAGAGAAATAACATTGAGGCTAGATGAGATTGAGGAATGAACCAAACATCACATATGGTAGGTAGAACTGGGGTTTTACACTAAGTGTATCTTATCACAAAATCTGTAAGCTTTCAACTATTTAATGCTGAAGGTTAATTAAACTCCTATTATGTCTGAGATATAGTGTGGAATTTGTATTCTAATTATTCTATAGCAATCCGTGTGTGTGTGTGTGTGTGTGTATGTGTGTGTGTGTGTGTGTGTCTAACCCACCTTTTAGGAAGAATCGTTGAAGTACTTGGACCAAAATAATAGAAGCAAAACTCCTTTGCTATCTTCCAAACAAGTACTTCCAGTGGAGAAAAGCTTCAAAAACAGCTTGGCCTTGGTTTTTCACAAATCAGTAGAAAAAATAAACAAATCCTCTATTCTAGCCCATTTCCTTTCTCCTACTTCTCAGGTCCCCAAGGTATAAGTTCAGGCAATGGGTATGAAGTTGCTTCTGCTTTCTTTATAGGTTCTTTAAAAGGAAGAAACAGTGGGTGCAATATACTTCATCACATTGCCATCCTGGTTATAGATCTGTCCTGACTATCTCAGAGCCTAGCTGACTTGCATACCATCCGGCTTTAAAGCCCCGAGACTAGGTCATATAATTCTAGGCTGCCTGTCAACTGTCAATTTCCTGTGGTACCTCCATGTGCACAGGTAAAAAAATATCCCATTCCTCAGACTGAGTTGAGAATACACACACACACACACACACACACACACACACACACAAATTCTGAGATCAATTTTAATTTTTAACAAGCTGTACAGATCTGTAGATATGGTGAGAAAATTTTTATATATTGTCTCATTTAAATCTCATAGCAAGATGGGGAGTAGAAATCATGACTTTCATTTTACTGAAAAGGGATCTAAAGCTCAATAAATTTAAGTTAATTTATTGAAAAGGCAGTATAGTGATGTAGTTATATACTAAATAACCTGGATTTGCATCTAAGTACAGCTGTCTTACCTTGGACCAGTTTCTTAACCTATATCTCAGTCTACTCACCTGTGCAATGAAAATACTAATAACAACAACAAAACAATTTCTTTACTTCCATGAGGTGTTGTAAGAATAAAATAAAACTATATACACACTCACTACGCTTATCACTATGCTTATTTAAGGTCCAAAATGGAAAATATTAATTTGAGGCAGAGTCGAGTTGAATCCAAAACGCAATACTCTATTCTCTTTACTATATTGATTCTCTGATTGCTTAACTATTCCAGTAAGATTTTAAAGCAATGGAGTAATTCGGAAAAACGAAAACAAAACCAAAAAAGAACTAGAGGCTGCTCTGCATTTTTAGGCCAGTATTAAGTTTCCTCCTCCTCCTCACTGTCTCTATCTTGCTCTGCCACAGGTATCTTTTGCTTCCAGCATGCACCATGCACTCAGCATAAACAACTCTGGTCCTGCTAAATATTGCATTTCCCTCCCCATTCATTTTTTCATTTAATCCTCACCAGGCATCTGGGCCCATTTCATAATTGAGGATCACAAGAATTTTAAAAAATCTACTAAGTTGAGATAAAGCTCTTCTATTTTATCATGCAGCACAATGTAACATTGTTAGCAAAGGTTCTCATTCTTCAGTTCTGAAAGAATATAAAATTATCAATTCATGATCCACTTGTAAATTATTCCAACTAATTTTAATGAATGATTGTGCATTTTGAAAATGAGGGGTAAAATGAGACATTCTACAAAACCTTATGGTGTTAGACATTTCTGTAAAGCTTCCAAATCAGTAATTACAGTGTCTAGCAGTTAATCGTGGAGAATGTACCTTAATTAAATCAAATTCCTTGTAAATATTCCTCTTTAACACATTAAGATGTTTGGCCAAACCAATTTTATGCACAGGAATATGCTCCAAAACACTATAAATCTTCTTAGTCCCAGAATCTCTAATATCATTTTTTTCCATAAAATTCCTCTCAGAACCTCTGCTTCTAAAAGCAATGGGAGGACTATAAGGCTCTAGAAAGTTTCTAAGAAACTAAAAAACTTAAATGATGACTAAGCTTTAGAGATTACATTATATTCTAAGAACGCATGGACAAGTAAGAAATAATTAATGCTTTAAAAGTCACTTTCTAATACAAGAGACCCTCACGTCAACAAATAATTACAATAGAGTGATAAATACTATATAGAAGTCTGTGCAATATGCTGTAGGAAAAGAGAAACATGAGAAATTTGGGGGGAGATGAGGAAAGGGAAGTAAGGAGAACTTAGTTTTCAAAGCTTGATCTAGAAGGCTCTGTGAAAATTCACCAGGAAGATAGAACAGGAAGGGTATAATCATATACTCTGAGACATAAATCAGCATATGTTTTAAGAAACTGAAGTATCCAGGGATTGGGGTAGAAGAAATGGTAAGAGATGAGCCTAGAGAGAAAGGTGCACACAGACAGATGCACAGCCTATCTGGGGGAATGTGCAGGCCATTTAAAGTGTCTAGACTTTCCTGTAAATTGCAAAGTCTTCTAAGAGTCATCTGGTGTTACATACACCCTTTAAAACTGCATAAAATACTGTACAGGAGTGTTAAAAATCTTGAGAAGAGTGGTGATAGGAGAAGGGAAGGGGGCTCACAGCTTTCCAGAGTCTTGCAGTCTCCATAACTTAAGAAAGAGACTGAGATGATAAGGTTTATTTTCCACCTTATAGTTTTAGAGTTTAGAGTTGAAAGTATTGCCTTCCTCCCTAAGCATCCAAGAATCCTCCACCTTTATGATAGAAAGTAGAGGTGATGTGGTCGTGGTATTCTGCTACTTTCAACTCTGATTGGCCCAAGAGAGAGGTGGGTGGGTGGGGCAAGCACAATCATAATTTAGGGCTTAAGGACTGTAACTCCAGTCCCCCTATTTGGACCCTTGCCATATTTCCTCAACCTCTTCTGCAACTTGGCTGTTCACAGCTTGACCAACATGTAGGCTCATTCCTGCTCCACTCAGCCTGCTATTAGCTTCAGGCCTGCAAGCAATACACAAAGACCAAATTAACAACACATTTGTTAACAACAGCCTTTTAAAATATCAGCTCCACTCTCTCTTCCGATGACTACCAAAACATATCTGCACTCCAAGTTTATGCTGGAGAATATAATCTAGTACTTGTTTACCAGTTACAAGCAAGTCTCTTTGTAAGATACAATATGCAGAAAGGATTACCTTAGCAATATTCCAACAATTTTTCTTTCAAATAGTCAACATTTTGTTCTTAAATGAATAAAATGTCAGAGAAATGAGTACCTAGACTACATTGTTTTGACTCCTCTTAATAAAATTGCTTTTACTAACTTACAATCGCTATTAAAGAGATTAAAATTCACTGAGGTATATTAAAAATCAGTGAGAATATTGATTATAGGACTGTGAATAAGGATGTTGATCTTTCTAATCTCACCAGAAACCCTCTCCCAGACATCCCCTCAATGTTTAACTCCAAGAGAAGTTTATCTTAGATCTCAGAACTGGGTAAAACATACTGCTGGGAAGCGAGGAAGTGTATGTCTATAGTGAATTTTGAAACTTGCTTTAAGTTTTTGCTTTAGCCACTAAGTAACTTAGAGTCAAATTTATGATCTATTTCTAGAGGAGATATAGAATTCTATGGCATATATTTTGTGAACAACTCTTCTTTACTTCTTACTCTATTTCTTCTGTCACCCCTATTTCATTGTTTTATATATATGTTACTCAGTGGCATTATCTGTATGTGTATATACCGACATTTTGGAACAGGTTGGATGTCACCAATGTATACAACAAATCAATAATTTTAAAAACCATATTTTGCTTTCAATTTATAATCTGAATGTGAACTAAATAAAACTCTAGGTGTCAGACTTGGGTATTATGTTTCATCTTTAAATTCCAAATATCTTCCATTTGTAATCACTCCTCCAGGGTATCTTTCACAGTTCAGTGAAGCACCCAGGGGTCATCGCAAGTGACCTGTAAATTTACATCCCCATAAATAATCATTCATAAGCAGGCTATAGCTGCAGTGCTTACCCCAAGCAGAGAGGAACCTTGCATGGGTTAAATTAACCAGCCAGAAGAACATGTGAGCTGAACATATGGTGAAGTGTTTTGAGGTTTAGAAAAGCAAGTTTCTGGTACAAACAGAGTGTGGCCTCTGAGACCCCACTGTCAGCATGAAAAAAGATCTCCTTATTTACCAGAGTGAAAAGAAAGGAGTACTTTCAATTACTTCACCTCTGTAGCTGTGCACAATGAAACAGGAAGCGAAATCACACATTAATAGAGAGAAAAACTAGTGTAAGTTCCTCAGGGAAGTCAGAAAAGGCTGCAGAAACCATGTAAAAAGTAGTTTGCAGCTCTGATTGGAAGTGAAAAGAGAAGAAATAGGAAGTGAAGTACCACAAATTAAAGGTAAAGTTGCAATTCTCATGAGCTCTATGGTCTTCACATTATCAGACCATCCCCCATGCTGTTCTAATTGTTCCACTTCAGACCTAATGAGTTGGTCTTGGGAAGTACTGAGGTCTGTAAATGAAACCATTTATCACTGTAACACTCTTATTCAACATTCAATTGAAAGCTTAGGAATAAAACATAGAAATCAGTCATCTCCTGATTTATAAAAAAATTAAAAAATATGCTTGTGTTAAGAAACAGCGAATTATTAACATTATTTTACTGACTTCTTAATTTATCTTTAGGAAAAGTTGAAACTGGAATTTCAATTCTTATTTTATTAGTTGGAATCAGCATTTTAGTTTGGTTGTTGGTTGATTTCAATGTGTGAAACATGGACAATCTCTTCTTGACACTGGGCAGTTAGGCAAGTATCCTATTTTCTGTATCCATTACCTATGTCATAGAGTTGTGGTGACTATGAAATAATACAATATAAGAAAAGAACCTAGGGGAGTGTCTGGAGCATGGTAAATGCTTCTCAAGTGGTGGTTATTATTACTCTCATTCAGACAGCACACTTTTACCCAAACTTCTGGAACTAGAAATCAGCACTTGTTCAATATTATAACATCATTCCACACCATTTCTAAATGCATAAAGAAAGGCAAATTAAAACAATGAACTACAGTGCCTGTAATACTGGCAAAGATTTAAATATTCTCTAGTATTTGGTATTAGTAAAAGTAAAAATACTTTTAATAATCATAGGTAGAAATACTTATTAAAACCTTTGGGGGTCACAATTTGGCAGTATCTGTCAAAATATTAAATACACATACACCTGGACCCAGGAATTCTGCTTCTTGAAATATTGCTTCAGAAATAATTATTTACACAAATGTGAAAAACAAGTTATAGAATAATGTATATAAAATGTCTGAGTTATTTTAAAAATTTCTATAGTACACATAAATGTAAATCACTCTAACCATTATATTAATAGATTAAAAAGTAAAAATTATGATAATATTAATAGATTCAGAAAAAAACATTTGAAAAAACTCAACATCTAATGATGGTTAAAAACAATTCTCAGCAAAATAGGAATTAAAAACATAACTTCAATCTTATAAAATATATTTATGAAAATCATAACTAACATAATTAATGATGAAAAGACTGAATTTTTCTAAGATTAGAAATAAGGCAAGAATGTCTTCTCTAAAATGTTATTCAAAATTCTATTGGAAGACTTAGATAAGGCAAAAGGAAGACATAAAATTGTATTACATCCAGTTGACATTAATGTTTAAATAGAAAACCCTATAGGACCTACAAAAAGTTACCAGAATGAGTTTGTCAATGTCATGGATACAAAGTATATACATACAAAAATCAATTTTATTTCTCTTTACTATCAAAACCAAGAAATTAATATAAAAACAATAACATCAACATGATGACATACTTAAGATTAAGCTCAACAAAATATATACAAAATCTATACTCTGAAAACTATAACATATTGCTGAGAAAAGTTAAAGAATATCTAAAAATTAATGAAGATAAACTATGCTCATGGATCAGAATATTCAACATTGTTAAGATGCCAGTGTTCTCCAAATTTACCTACACAATTCTAATTAAAATCTCAGGATTCCTTTTGTAAAAGCTAATAAACTAAATCTAAAATTTATGTAAAAATGTAAAGGACATAGAATAACATAAATAAGTTTGAAAAGAAAGAATAAAGTTGAGGAACTTTTGCTTTCTGATTTTAAGACTTAAAACAAAGCTATAGTAATTAAAAGAGTGTAGTATTAGTGTAATGATAGAATATTCACATGTGAAATAGCATAGATTATACAAAAAAAAGGACTATATTCTCCATTGATTTTTTAAATCACCAAAACAATTCTAAATATAGGATGTTCAATAAATTGTGCTAGAAAAATTGGATGATAATGCACAAAAAAATGAACCTCATTTCTAGCCTGTAAGACATACAAAAATTAATTTGAATTGGATAATAAACCTACACATAAGAATCACATATATAAAACTTATAGGAGTAAATACAGGAGAAAACCTTTGTGATCCTGGGTTGAACAAAGATACCTTATTTGGATACAGAAAGCAATAGATAATTTAAAAATGATGAATTAGATCTACTTAAAATTTTAAACTTGCTCTTCGAGAAACATTGTAATAAGAATCAAAATATAAGCCATAGACTGTAATAATTGCAAAACATGCATCTACCTGATAAAGGACGTATTCAGAAACTATAAATTCTTATCAATAACAAGAATAAAATAGACAATTAAAAATGGGCAACAATTTTAAAGAAAAGTTTCACCAAGATGATATACAAATGGCAAATAAACATATAAGATGCTCAAAGTCATTAGTCACTGGAGAAATGCACATTAAAACCACCACAACAAGATATCACTACATAGTCACCAGAATAGCTAAAATTAAAAAGATTGGCAATACCAGCTGGCAAGGATGTAGACCAGCCAGACCCCTCATATACTGTTGGTGGGATATAGCTTGTTGTCAAATAGTTTGGCAGTTTTCCACTGATGCACATTTATTGTATAAATCAGCAATTCCACTCTCAGCGTTTACTCAAAAGATATGAAAACACGCATCCACACAAAAATATGTGCTTGAATGTTCACTATAGCTTTATTTGTACTAGCCAAAAATTGGGCAGCTTTAAAATATCCATCAGATGATGAATGGATAAGCAAATTGTGGCATATCCATACAACAGAATGTTATTTGGCAATAAAAAGAAACAAACCATCAAAATAAAAGGAAAATAAATGAACTATTAATGGATGCAACAACTTGAAGAACTTCAAGGGCATTTTGCTAACTGAAAGAGGCCAACCACGAAGTATTAAAAGTTATAAGATTTCACTTATTTGAATTACTAGAAAAGGTAAAACCAGCACAAATAAAAGCAGATCTGTGGTTTTTAAAGTCCAGGATATGAGAAGCATGATTGCAAAGGAATATAAGTGGACCTTGTATAGTAATATAAACATAATTGGATTGGTAACTATCTTAACTATGCATATTTATCAAATCTCATTGAAATGTACACTTAAGATTGATAAATTTCATTACATGCAAATTATGCCTAAATAAAGCTGATTTAAAATAGATAAACAGAAATATTTTGATTATAGAAAGATAATCAGGATATAAAATTAAGTGTCAAAGTCATTATGAAATATGTAAAAAATAATCTTTTTTATTTAAAAAATATCTATTATTTATCTATCTATTGATGCCTTTCTAAAAGTATAAACAAGTAACAGACAGTTACTTCAGGACAAGGCAATAGTATGGGGGGGATGAGGACATTTAAAATTTTCTATTTCATTTTTTCCTGTACTCATTGAATTTCTTTTTACCATAAACATGCATTACTTTAATAATAAAAGTAGAAAGTAATTAAAAATGAACAATAATTAACTGGTTTAAAAAATAAAATCAAATTTTAAAAATTAAAGATTAGGACATAGGGACTAGGTAGAGGGTATGAAGTAGAGATTGCTTTAACAGAAATATTTCTTAATCATAAATATGAATTATATTATTTTCATGAAAAAGAATTATGATTTCTACAGTTTAGAAACTGTCTTAGCTTAGCTGGAAACACCATTAGATGCTACAAAAACAAAAATGGTGATTGCTGATTTGTGACAAGTAGTCATTTACTATAATAATGTTCATTAATTTTTGGCTTAATCTAATAGTAACCAATAATTTTTGCATAAAAACTAAGTCAGAAAATAAAAAAAAAAAAGAAGCACTTGGACTGTAATTCTGATCACAGCTGATAGCACTCTGTTGTGAAATGTTCTAATTATCTCATTCAAGATGTGGCCTCTAAATCCAAGAAATTATTTCCAAGAAACTATTTCATGACCAAGTAAATTTTGGAAACACAATGAATTAAATCCAATAAGTTCTTAGATACTTTAATAGACTAATAGGCACTGAGAACTTCCAAAAGAAATATATGCATTGGAGAATTTCCCATACTTTCTTGACCATTGAACTTCTCATTGGTCATAACTTGAAGAGTTAGAATTTTGCAAAATATATTTTAGTAAATACTGCTCTAAACTCAGGTCTTGAACACTAGAGAGATTAAAGTTTTAAAACGATGGTTATTGACATTTTCCAGGTAAGATAAGTTATTTTCTTCTCTGTTCTCCAAAAACATTGTAGTCATAGTTCAAGTATAGTACTTAGCACTTTGTAAGATGGAGTGGAAAGAGCATGCACTTTGCCATCAAATAAATCTGGGTTTTATTCTTGTTTCCATAATATAGCAGGGCTCTTTGAGACTCGGTTTCTTCATCTGTAAAAGGTAAATGTAATGATGACAATATAATGATAAAATTATGTGTTTAAAGTATCTATTATTGTACTTGGACATGGTTGGTTTTTATAAATACTGATTTTCCCTACTTTACAGCCTATCACTTCGACAGATAGTAAACTCCTTGAGGCAGGCACCAGGTCTAACTCATCTAAGTCTATAATATGATAATTGACGCATAGTTGGAGCCTAATGTATGTTAACTGGTTTGATGCAATCAGCTTTAAGGGTCAAGTAAAAGACATGTGACAGCACCCAAGTTTCATCCTCTCCCTTCTCCACTTTTCTGCTTTCTTTCCTTTTTCTGTCTCTATGTTCTCTTTTCTTCCTCTGTTTCTGCCTCTTATTTTTATTTTCTTCCATTTCCTTTGCCATTCACTGTCAATTTTTCTCTTCAGTATTTTTTTCTGGGCTATACTTTGTTAAATAACCAATCTTTCCTGTTCTTTAAGAGCAGATAAAAATTAACGTTTTATAGTGTGTGTGTATGTGTGTGTGTGTAAAATAAACATAACTAAATAGTTTTTTAGCTTGTTTGATTTACTTTTATTTACTTTCTATGTGACCCTTAATAAACTTGAAACATTCTGGGAAAGAGTGCCTCATGGTGGAACAAAAAATCCATATCCTGGTTATTCAATGTCAACATTAAACTAGCTGTGCTGGTATTTTCCTTATGATGACTGGCAATTTTGGCAAGGAGTCAACACAAACAGCCTGTCTAGAAGATAGGGATCTAGTTAAAATGAGATGATCTGAATTCTGTTAGTTTTGAAACTGTTTTTTTCCTCTTTACCAGAAGAATAGTTTCTGCAGACCTCAAAGACAAGAGAGGTTCAAATAATTTTAATGGGAATTGCCATTGCTCTGGTCTCTTGTCTGATGGCCGTGGATCTAGATGATTAGTAACTCTACGGGAAATTCATTAGTTTTGGATCACAGCCCAATTCCCAGAAACATTTTATTTTCACCTTCACACCTTTTGAGAAAATTCTGCTTTTAGGTGCCTGGATTTTGAACCTGAGTGAAACTGTCATATCTTAATTATATTCAAAGCTACCCTCTTGACTTCTATTTCAGCTGTGACATTAGCCTTCACACTTGGATTGGCTTGAATTTTCCTGGCTTGAGAGTGAGAATTTCATATGTTTTCTTTTCATCTGCAGACATCTGTATTCTGTTTAACTCAGAATTGTAAAACTCACGAAGCAGGAAAGGCCTTAACACATTGTGATCACTATGGGACTTATTCCTTTCAGGCCAAAAGCTACAAAAAATGCTTTTACTAGTGCTTTTAAAAAATATTCTTATAATAAAGACCAAGGATGGAGAACATCAAATTATTACAATTATGCTTTTTAAAATCCTTTCTCTTTAAACATAAATGTTTTAGTCACCATTAATCACTTTGTTTTGTTTATACTAGATGTATAAACTGCATAATTCAAAAGAAAATAAGTATCATTTGCATTAATGTCAAACCTTCTTTGGTGCTGAAAAGATACAAAAATATTATTTATCAACAAATCAGATGTATTTACTATTTTTGTATATGTGTGTGAATGAGGAAGAATCATAGTCCCACAACCTACACAATTTTATAATCTTTAATATTTGTATTATTGTTTCACATGATTCTCATTGTAATTCTACAAGGGAGGGATTGGGTATTATAAATAAAATGTATAGGAGTCACAGATTAAATGACTTACTAAGGTTACATATTAGTGGATAAGTTAGGACTAAAATACAGATTTTTTGGTGACTTCTTGGCTCTTATATCTAACTTCATGTTGACTCTTAGAAAAATGGTCACTAGCTTGATCAAATAAAAGCTTAACCAAAAAAATATAAGTGAAACAATACAAAATAAAAAATAAAACTCTATTTTAGCTCATTAATGAGGTATTGTCACTCCATTAAACAAGACTTGTGTTTCCATTTTTGTCCAAGAATTGTGTCATTAAATTAGGCATTTGACATTTTCACTAATCCATACCCTATAGAAACCGTTATAAAAACCACCTTAGACTGCATCAGTAAATACAGTCTGGTACTAGTAATAGTGTGTTCTAACATAAAGAGAAAGTAGAGCTGTGTTCCAAGCTGATTGTGTTCCAACTAGAGCTCTCTGGTAAACTCAGCTGATAAACTGAGTAACCAAAATAACAGCCATAGTGAAATATAATATTTCTTAATAAACAACCAAAGAAGCTAGGGGCAGCCCAGCTATTTGTCTACCTTGGAAACAAAAGACTCTAGAGCACATGTGTATCACCTTAAATGTCTGAATGAGCATCCTGTGTAAAAGAACATAAATTTAGTCACATATTCAGCCTGTAAAACAGTGATAAACAACATTTTGAGTATTTTCAGAAAAAAGGAATACAAGATTTGTATATACTAATATATATATTGTTTTTCAAAATTATTTTCCACAGTAATATCTTACATTTTATAGTCCTCTTGATTTATTCAATGTTCATTGAAACATTTAGGCTTTTTTCCCCATAAATCATTTAAGTATTTACTATTATTCATGATTAAATTTCATTTTCATGGAAAGCTAATGCCAGATATGCAAAATGCATTCCTTATTTAAAAAAACATATAGTCCAAAAGAAGACATAATAACTGCATAACTGCATGTTGGAATGAGTAGTATTTTGGGATTTCTTGGAAACTGGCCTATGCACAATGAAATACTATGTATTCTGGGTTGCTTTGGTATTCTTTGATGAATCAACAGTACTCCTGTCAATAGGTTCTGAAAGTCCAGGTGACTCTTGCCATCTTAAAAGTGGGTTCTTTCTATGAAAGCTTCTTTGCTAAAGGGGTCTGGCAGGTAAATCCCAGGATTGAGGGCCTGAGCATTTGTAGATTTCCAGTGAGAATAAACAACTCAGGGACAATATGCATGAGGGATTCTGTGTTCATATCAAAGAAACACAAAAATGATTGGGTGAGAATTATCTGGAAAAGAAGTAGGCAAATATGAAGGACAGGGTGAAGACATTCAAGAATTATTAAAGTGCCTCATCCTTCACAGGTATTTGCTAAATACTCATTGAATTAATAAATACATAAATGAATGAATGAATGAATGGACCTTGACTTCTCAAACTTGATAAGGAAACTTTAAAGAAAAGCATGAAGGAAAATTTAAAGAAAAGAGATAAAACAGATTTTGTGATCAAGGGAATGTAAGTGTCAAGAGTTTAGCTAAGCTACCACAGTGTTGATGTTTTCATATCTATTTTGTTTGGCCAAGAGGCCTACAGTGTCCTTAAACTGACACTAGTGCCGTCATGCATGCCCCAGATAAGGGGCAGAGTCACGCGCAAATGTAAATTCTTGATATGACTCCCCAAATAGCCCTGTGTTTAGCAGTCTCTCCCATCTCCACAGGCTTTGCCTTCTGTGCCTTAGATGAGACCTCCATGGAGCTATCGAAACCCTGCTCTTTTTGGTTTAAATTGTCCAATCTGGCCTTAGCTTGGGAACTCCAGAGCACTCTACTCCAAAACAATAATGTGTCCCAAATCTTGGCTCTTTCTCTGACTGCACTCTGCTTTGACCTCTCTTTGTAGTCCCTGGAGGCATATCCTGTACTCCCTCCAGGAACTATGAGTAATAAACTTCTTTATTTTCATTTCTCTTGTGATCTTTTCTTGAACCACGGCTCACCATTCAGTATTCTGTGCTCTCATTAACCAACGTTAACAAAGTCATAATAGTAACATTATTTGATTATTTAAAGGATTCTAGAGCTTTGGGAAGAATTTAAAGAATCCTATGAGGACAGCACTTTTCTAGGCCAGAGATGGCAGTGCTGAATATTGTAGGACATCGTCAGAAGGCAGAGAATGACCAGTGGATATGGCAGACTGAAAGGACGAACTTGAGTGCAAAGTAAGCAAAACCTAGAAGGCATAGACAAATGTCAGAATTACTGGTCTACAATGAACAATTATCTTCTCAACTGAGAGTCCACCCAGGTCTCATTTCAACCTTTCTTTTAAGCTTCACATCCTATGAGCTCTGTTTACCCTATATTACTTGCTCTTTCCCAAAACTGCAAGTAAATGTAAATGTTATTGTTTTCTGCCTGAAATGCGCTTCTTATCTTCCTTTTCCTACTCAGAAAACTCCTACTCCTTCCTTAGGACCTATTTCAAATGTCTGCTTCAATGTGACTTTCGTTCCTATTCCAGATTCTCCAGCAAAAATAACTTTTTTTCTCCAGTATAGTTCCCACTATGGTGTTACTACCCTAACCATGTTATATATTGATTATTCCTGATTATATATTTATATCCCTTCCTACTAGATTAGAAATTTGAGAGACTTTGTGTCATATTAATATTTGAGTCCCTAACCTCTATCATAATTTTTGGCATATAATGTCTGAAAAATAAATGAATGGATGGTTTGAAGGATGGATGATTAATATACACATTTAACTCATTCCTATGCACTCTCTAGCAACTCATTAATTCATTCAATCATTCACAGACTTAGTCTGCCAAAAATATATATTGAAAACCTCCTATGTTACTGTCTAGAAGTATTATTTACATCAGTAAACCACAACATTTGAAGTATTCTTTACATCATTAGGTTGAAAGAATTGATTTTTTCAAACATCCAATACCCTCCCCCTGGCCTCCTCCAGACCATCCCTGACATTGTGAGCTGTTCAGTCTCCCAGTCCACAGTAGTTAATAGCTTTCTCCCATGCTCCCTTTACTCTGGTGACTACAGCTTAGTAGCTGAGTTCTCTAGGAGAGCTGTTTCCAGATTTGATTTGTGTCTGAGTGAAACCCCTGTAGCCATTTAGAGGAAAGGTCAATAGTTCTGTGACGGTTTCTGCTCTTTGATACTGCGGAGGGTCAGCTTATGAGCAACGTGGCAAACTGGGTCTAATAGAAGCTAATGAAGCCAGCACACATTTCCATGGCAGCCACCTTAGCCCCTGTTTTCCATGTATTTGAACTAAGATGCCTCCTGCTAGCCTAATGTGACTCAGAGGAGAGGGTACTGCTTGCCCGTTGTGAAAGAATGGGGGCAGAGCAATGAGTACAAAGTGCTCTGTCAGTGCTCTTCATAACAATGCAAACATTTCTTAATCAAACATCATAATAACCCTCTGCAGTAGGGCTTATCATGCCCTCTTTGAACAAAAGGAAATGAGGTACTGAGATGCTGAGTAACTTAAGTTAGACCCATAGCTAGTAAGTAATATAGTCAGGAGTTAAGGCCAGACCTAGTTGATTCTAAGGTCCAATGGTGTATTGTTTTTTTCTGTACAATCACCTACTATTCTAGAAAAGCTGATTTTAATTTGATATGAATCAAACTTTTCTTAAAATTTGAGCCATTAAATGAAAACATGTCTTCAAAATTTAGTGAACTTTACTAAGCAGAATTCATCCAGAGGTTAGAGGAACATGAGAGAAGAAAACTGTGTAGGAAGCTGGAAAATAAATTAGTCTATTTGTTGGAATACTAGTTTATAGATTCTTCTCTTTGTTTAAGTCTATGATTATTTACCAATTATAGACAGACACACATGCACACACAGGAGGTCCTCATGGTGATGAGGTAAAGAGTCACATCACAAGCTTGAAACTGTGTGCTCAAAATGCAGGAGCGCATAATAATTACACTACCTCCACCACCACCACCACTACTACTAGTACTTCTACTACTACTACTACTACTACTACTACTACTAACTACTGTTAATAGCTAATATTAATGGAACTTCTAAACTGTACCAGGAGATAAACTTAACATATTTCATACATTAACTCATTTAATGGTATAATCATAGTAGCTACCTTACAGGGATGTTATAAGGATTAAGTTAATTCATGTAAACTGCTTAGAACAATAAGTGTCAACACAGTAAATGTTGAATAAATATTAATAATTCGTATTATTACTATTATTCCTTCCATCAAGGAAATAATAACGGAACAACAATAAGCTAGATGTGCTAGGAGGAATGAAGGAGGGAAAGAGAATGAGAAAAGAGTGAGCAAAATATCTTAGCATTTATTATAATGTAGGTAAGGGCTACCTGGAATTTTAAAGCAGTATGTGTATAATACAGAGTAGATAATTTAGACAATTTAATCTCACAAAGCTTTGATCTCCCCATCCTTAAAAAGGGAACAATTAAAGCACTTGCCTCATAGAGTTGTTTTTGAACACTTGTAATACCATGCACCTGAAACACTAAGTCTGGTGCTTGGAAAACTTTTTAAAAGTTTCTCCAAGAATTTAAAATAGAGATTCATAAATTTGAATAAATTATCTTCAGGACTTTTTCTTTCACTCCCTTAGATCATTCCACTGAATCTAATATGGCTCATTAGGAATAAAAAACAAAAACAAAAACAAAAATGTATGTAGTTCAAAAATAAATTTCTATTAATCTATTAAAAATATTACTTAATAAAAATTTATTAAGCATTTATTATATTACAAGAGTAGTTGTAATTTGCTCAGTGAAGAAAACAGAACACATGAGAAAGTATATCATGGCAAAGGCATAGTATGACATAATGGTCAAAAACCGGCTTGGAAACCAACAGGTACCATGTATTACCTATGTGATTTCAGGACAGTATTTTAATACTTTAAGTCTCAGTTTCCCCATCCATAAAATGGGTCTGATAGTATTCATCACATGAAGAAGTTGTAATGATTAGATGAAATAATTCATTATAAGTGCTGGCATATAAGAAGCATTTCATATATGTTAGCTATTACATATATTTTCATACAAATGACAAAAATCTTCTAAATATATTATAGGATACATTGTCTGAATATTATTCTGTGCACTATGGTAACAAAATATTTAAGATCAAAAGTAACATGAAAATTTTGTGATTTAATGTCATCACATATGTTGCAGTTTCTAAGAAATTTATCATTTTGATGGACATACATTACTTACACGTAAGTAATAACAAAGACCAGTAACCATATGTAAATAATCATGTATTGAAATGTATGCGATCTCAAATCTAAAAGAGGATGAGTCCAATATGCAGCTTACACTTATTAGATGTAGCCCACACTAACATCTCCCTAAGGACCAAGAGCCGAGCTCTCCAATTCTATGTTTTATCTCCAGTTGCCCACACAGTGCCTATCACAAAGTCCTTGTTCAATATGAATTAATGGAATTAATTTTTAAAAATGATGGCTATAATGTCTATTGTAGCAACATAAGAAATCTTTATGTTATGCTATTTAAGAGAAAAACACTATACAAAATCTAACTACGTATTACTAAATATATTTATTTATCTGTATAAACTCAGAGTAAAAGGAATTACAAGAAAAACAGTTGATTTGTTAATACTCACATGTTTTGCTTTGATCCAGAGAATTTAAGGACACTTTAAACAAATACTGGTTCAATGTGCTCATACAGAAGACAAAGGCCTAGAGAGGAGAAGTGATTTACTCATGTTTATCTAAGATCAAATATCAAATGGCAGGTTTCTTATATCTTAATCTCTTTTTTTCCTACTAGAGCACACTGCCTCCTTCTACATTTTCCTTATACTCACTTCCTATTCCATTTTCTCTCTCTGTCTTTCGCTCTCTCTCTCACCTTCCCCTTACCCCCCCCCCCCCACAGAGTTAAGCATTTGCTTTAAGTAATTTTTTTTTCTTTTTATTCAAGATGTCTTCAAGAAGTCAGGCAAAGTAATTCCTCTATATTACCCATCACAGTATAGAACACATGGAATGATTTCCAAAAGCGTTTATTTGAATATTGATTCCCTCTAGTGTAATTAATATAGTGCTTCAAAAGATAAAATATTTGAGATCTGAAAGGAGAGAAAGAGTAGAGGATATTTAAGTTGATATGAATTCAACAACATTTTCATAACAAATATTTATACTGCACTTACTATATTACGTCCTGGAAATATAGGTGTAAACAAAAATTTATATCATTCTTGTTCAAAAGAAATCCCTGCATAGTATGGGAGAGAAATAGTAACTCATTAAATAGTGGTACTAGCAATGTAGAATTACAAACTAGGAGATCTTCTACAGTAAATTAATATGATTCTTTGAAAGCAGATAATAAAGAAATCATCCTCTAGGAAACGATGCTGGAGTTTGAGATCTGAAGAATAAAAAGGAGTTAGGGGATGACACAAGTGAACATAGCATAATGAATCTAAGGCTCAGACTATCTGATTGGAGTGATGGGTACATGATGGTGACGAAAAGGGTATGAAAAGGTTGAAATTGGAAATAAAGATAAGCAGATGGATGGATGGGATGGAGGCCAGAATATGAAAGACCTTGAAAATATAAGGAAAAGGTTAAGAAAGATATGAGTCATTAAACAATAGCCATGAAAACAAAAATAACAGATGTGTATAAATGTGTGTGTGTTTGTATTTGTATTTATAGCAGAAATAACATATATGTAACATGAGCCAGATTAAGTATGGGTATTATCTCCATTAACCTAATTATCTCCATGCTTACAGACGCGAAAAGTGAGGCTCAGAGATGTAAGATAACTTACTGGAATATGCCAAGTGATAAGTGCTGACTTCAACTCATGCTGGCCTGCATTCGAGTACAGGTTTTCCAAAACAGGATTAAAGTGATGACAGCTGATGATGGCTTATAGAAATCACTGAAAGAACTAGAGCCAGGGGCTGTTTCTGAATCGAAATGTGAAAAAATCTGGGCCATAGACCAGGGAATTGGTCATGGGAATGGAGAAATAGGGTCAAAACCAGGAGAAAAAAACAAAACGAAAATGAAAACACACACACACACACACACACACACACACACACACACACACCCCACAGATAATGGGATGGATTAGGGAGGGAGGGCAAAAAGTTAGTTAACTATGGCTCTAATATTACTGAATTTGGATGATTTGGAATAGGAGGTGCCATTGTCTCTAGAAGGAAATTTTCATTAGAAGCTGTTTTTTTAAAGGCAGGTGTTAAATTAGGGAAAAAAAGGTTTATTGAAGTTTTATACATAGATTGGGCTGGTATAAATATAAACTTGATTTTAAAAAATAACTTAATAACTGAAGGTTCAACTTGTCTGAAATGGGTTTTCAAATATTCATCAGAATTTATGCCTAAATGCTAAATGTGCTCAACTAATACATATGTTAAAATGCACACTACATGTCTTACTTCTGACTAATGGGATTTCAAATCCTCCCTGATTCACTCCCGTTTACAAAAGGAAATTAAAAAATTGATTGGTTACTTCCTCTGCTGCATGTGGACACCTTGATTGGCCAGCTGCTGGTGGCTAGGCAACCAGGCTGAGAATCTTTGGAACAAGTAGCAGACTTCATCACAGCAGGAGCCGTGAGGCAAGAAGCTCTGGGATCAATTAAAATGCCAGGCTTTTCCAGGCTGGTTTCCAGCGCATCTGTGCATGATTCCACATAAATTTAGGGAATTAGAGATCAGACAAAGGTAAACATTTCTGTGCTTTGCTTAGCATTGATTTAGAATGAGAGGATGAAATATGCCACAGTCATTCAGCCTGGAGGGGGTTTACACCTTCAACTGATTTTTTCCCCCTCAATTGCTTTATTATTTTAGGTATGTTGTAATTGAAGGCTGCTTAAATCATCTGTGTGTTCCTTTGAGGAGGGGAAAAGAAAAAGAAACAAAGGAAAAAGCAGTCCTTAGTTTCATAGACTAAACAGTAGAATATGACTCATTCTTTCATTTTATAGTCACACCTCTCAAAGAAGAAATTATTAATGTTCTTCATTTTTCCAGCTATTTAGTCTCCTGAGCTTGGTTTAGATAAAAAATTCATTTATGCCCCCATAGAAAAGAAGACATTTTCTCCCTAAGAGTCTGTAGCCATATGACCTTTTGCAGAACCTCCTCTCCTTTTGTTTTTTCTTTTCTTATTTCATCTATCCTTGGACTCTGCAGCTCTGGCTGTTTCCCTAGTGCAGAGGTCTGTACTATACTGCTTGTGTGAGGGAGGGGGTGAACTTCAACAGAATCTTTTTTATCAGGGCTGAGGTACGAAATTGGAGGTGAATCTCTGAGGTAGTAAACAGTATAACAAAAACAGATCACAGAAAGTGCAGACAAGAGACTGGAAGACAAAGGCAAGGCAAATACCATGAAGGGGAAATGATATTATTTTAAACCCTCAAAAAAAGAGACAATCCTCTGATATCACAGAGGCAGCACAGAATTACCTTTTTATTAAACACAACAGAAAAAAGCAGAAAGGCATCAATCAGCTTTGGTTACATATTCAATGTGAATTAAAAGTGGGACTTTGAGGTAACTTCTGAGTGAACGTGAATGATTATCTCCTAGCCTCCACAGTAGTTACAAGTGTTGGAAAAGAAAATCTGCAAAGTTCTTTTCAGATATATAGTTTTAAAATTCTATAAATTATGTCAAATTTTTAGGTACAAAAGTAAGTTTATTTAGAATGAGAGAAGAAATCACACAAATTACAAATCTGTAAGTTCACAGAAACTATAAAGTTGGAATTAATAAATTTTTCTAGATTAGAAACTTTCATCATTATAAAGTGACCCATTCTAATATAATGCTATCTATCTTAAAGTCTACTTATCTGATAATAACTATACCAGTTTTTCAAAGTGGGTTTTTTCATGGTATATATTTTTTCATTCTTCTACTTGACATCTTATATTTTTAATATTTCTCTTATAAACAATTTATAATAGATATTTCATAAATTCTATCAAAAAATCTTTATCTTTTAACTAAAACATTTAATTTAAAATTCTAGAAAAGCAAGGAAGGCAATTAACATCTATTGAACACCTGGGGCTCAGCTCAACACTGCATATCTATTTTATTTTTTAGTTCTCACAACCACCCTGTGAAAAAGATATGATCTCCATTCTACAAGTGAGGAACCAAAGGGCATGTTACAGTGATGTATGACATCGGTCTAGTGTTTGACTATCAAGTCCTTATTCTTTCTGCCCTGCCACACAGAATTCTCTCACTGTTAAGAAATCTTACACAATGAGGGTTATTCACCTAAAGTTTGACTTAAATAAATCATTCATTCTGTATGTATTTAGGCATAAGTGTAGTATAATGTAAATCCATAATGACCGTTTACAGGAGAATATAAAGCTTAGAAAAATTTCAGTTTAAGTCTCTCCTACCATTTGGCCTCAACAAAGACCATAGAGAAAAGACAGTCTCCCAACAGAACACAATATATTAGAAGGTTGAGGGTTGAATTCTTGAGTCTGGTGTTCCAACTCTAGGTACCTTCAGAGTAATGTCATGTAGCTCTTGCCAAAATACACAGTGAAATATTTTAATGAGAGCAAGTGGAGGTTTAAAAATCAAGCAACTTGTAAAAGGGTATTTTAATTTTCTGTCATCCACAAGTGCCTGTAATTAATATTGTTTAAATGCAGTTGGCATATTTATGACTCGAGTTTCCTTCTTATATCCACTCTTCACTTTCTTTCCTACCTATTAACAGTGTTTGGAGACCTGGGAGCATTGACTGCAATTCAGTGGAAACTGAAAAAATGGTATCTGAAAAGCAATGATTACTTCTGTCACATTTTTTGAGTTGATTTAAATAGAATTTAGGAAATTCTTTGTTAGTTTAGAACAATCCCGCTTCCCTTGAGAAATTATTTTCAATTATAGGTTTTGAATTTTGTATGAGATAAATGATCTGACTGCAATAGCATTAGTCACTGAGTTTTCAATGACTTTCCAGGGAAAGCTCACTGTAGTTATAGCTAATTTTGCACAAAATTAATATACAAAAAATATGTAAGAGGGGACCTCTGATTTTGGCAGCATGAATAACTGATCTAACATGGGCTCTTTCCCCTCAAAAACACATATTAATGCTGGGTAAGATTTAACAAAAGTAAGTAAGTAAATAAATAATACCTAGAATAAGAAGAAGTAATGGAAATAACAGACTCCAGAAAAAGGAGGGAAATCATAGGGGTAAAGGTATGCAATTTCATTAAGCTTGTAGTATCTTGGGGAAGAGAAAACTCTGATATAGGTCCTGTAACCTAGGTTCCAGAGTTATTCCTTACCTAGGAACATAAGAACTTAAAGCTGGAATTGGGGACTCTGCATAAAGGTAGGGTATAATTAGAGCAGCCAACTACATATAAGTGGGACTGAAAAAATTTCAGTCGAGAAAAAGGCAAGGAAGCTTGATACTGAGTGGAAAACAATTTTTTTCCCATTAGAATTTTAAGTTTGGGGCTTATGCCACATGTAAATGTGGCATCAAAATTTAGCTATTTTCTATTAAACTACAGATTAGTCACTTCACCAGCCACAGAAAAATAGCATAGACTGAGTGGCTTAAACAGCAGAAATTTATTTTTTCACAGTTCTGAAGCCTAGAAGTCCAAGATCAAGTTTCCATGCAATTTCTTTCTTTCTTTTTTTTTTTTTTTTTTTTTTTTTTCTGATAAGGGTTCCTTTCCTGGCTTACAGATGGTGGCCTTCTTGCTATGTCCTCACATATTCTTGGTGTATACACATGAAGAAAAGAGAGGGCTCTTCTTTTAAGGACACTAAGCCTATCAGATTAGGACCCCACCTTTATAAACTCCTTTAACCTTAGTGATTACTTAGAGACTCCATCTCCAAATATAGTCACATTGGGAATTTGAGCCTCAATCTATGAATTTTGGGGGCAAAAATGTTAAGTTCATAACAAGCTATTTCAAACCAATAATTAATGAAAATACTTTTCTCTGAGGATTAAAACCCCTGAGGGACCTGCTAAAAGACAATGAAAATGTTATGTAGAGATATTTCTAATTCTGTGAACATGGGACTTTCACAACACTAGTGGCTAGAGAGTTGTTGAAGATGAGCCACAATGAAAAATCAGGAATTACATGATAATTGATATGCAATATGAAACATTCTAAAGGTATGTTTAACTTAAATATGTATAAAATGATTAAAGATGATCATTAAAAGGAAATAAGGGCCAAAACAAAATTATAGGATGGTAGATTAGACATGAAAACAAGTAGAACTTCTAGAAATTGACAATATTAATGCTGAAATTAGCTTTTATATATATTTATTGTAAGATTAGATACACTTGAAAGGAGTAGTGAACTGAAAGGTAGGTATAACTTACCTGGGATCAGTAGTGATAAAAATATACATAAATTTTAAAAATTTATAATGATAAATATGTGAAGAATATGAAAGAGAAGTTAAGAGAAATGAAGGAGAAAGTGTGACAGTTCAGTATCCATCTCATAAAACTTCTCAAATAAGTAAATAAAAAGAATTGAGGAGAATTAATATTCAAACATATAATGATTAAGAATATTTCATGATTGATGAAGAACATAATCTTTATATTAATGAATCACTTCAGGACAAAACTAGGACAAATACAAAATCCCCATATTATTCTAATAACACTACAGAATTCAAAAAGAACATCTTAGAAACAACCAAAGAGAAAAACCAAATTAAGATTGTCTAAAAAGGAATAATTAGATCTTTCAACAGCATGAATAGAAGTCAGAAGACAATATCCTCAATAAGATGAGAGATTGAGATACCTCTGTAGAAACTGCTAAATCAACCTTACAAAAAAATTATTAAAGATGTAAAAGATTCCAATAAAGCTAAAATCTGTTTCTTTGTAATGACTTAAAATAGATAAATCCTTGACAGGACAGTAGCAGCAGCAGCAGCCAAAGTAGTACAAACAGAAGAAAAAGAACAAGATCAGGGACTAGAAGAACAAGAACAAGTAGAAAAGGTACATATAAATAATTACATGAACTAAAAAGCTATTAATAGACATAATTAAAAATTAACTTGAAAATTTAAGGCAAGTTTTCAGATAATGGTTATCAAAGTAGAATATAGAAAAAAATAGCAAATTTATATGAACCTCTAAATTATATTTATTTAAAAAAAACTCAAATCAGCAATCAGAAGTCTACCCTCAAAAAACTCACCAGGTCCCCAGGTAGTTACAGAGGTGAGTTTCAGTAAACTTTTAAATAAATTATAGTTACTAGTTTATACTTTGTACTGTTAGCAAATAAGAAAATTGAAATAAAATAAACTTCATTTTATAAACTTGCATGTACTTGATATTAAATCTGAAAAGTGTGAGAAAAAAGTTATAAGCTAATTTATATAGAAAATCATGCCTAATCCTAGTAAATAAATAGCTATGTATAAAAAATACATCATTGTTAATGGTAAAACTTCCAAAATCTCTTTAGAGTCAGTAACCCAGATGATGGCTATTCTGATGTTTCTTCCAAAATTATAATGTTATCCAGTCTAGGATAGTAATAAAAACGAAAAAAGAAGTAAGAGCTAAAACAATGGGAAAGGGAGAAATGAAATGAACATTCATAAGTGAGATGATGCTTTACCTAAAAAATTCCAAAATAAATTTACTATTCTAGAAATAATAAAAGAAATCACCAATGTGGCTGGCCAATAACTTAGTAAAAAAAGTTTGTTGCTTTCTCATGAATTAACAATAACCAATAAGATTAGACAGATAAATAGGTATCTCTCCACAATAGCCTCAAAACTATGTCATTTAAAAATTATCTATCAAAATAATACAATATTTAATAGAGGCAATTATAAAGTTTTATTTAAAAGAATAAAGATGAAAATAAGTGAAGAGATATTCCATGTACATGGATGAAATAATTCAATATTGTAAATAGATATATTTATCTAAATTAATCTATAAATTCTATGCTATTCCAGTAAAGTTTCAATAAAATTTTTGAAAAAACATCATATATTTACATGGAAAAGTAATGAATCAAAAAGTCAAATTCATTTTGAAGCAGGAAGGCAACGGGAATCACTCTACCAGACTATCGGATATCAAAATGAATAAAGCTAATTTAAAATTTAAATTTGTATGGTGTTGGGACAAGGATAAAGACATGAATGTAATAAACTAGATAATATAACAATAGAATATATACAAACACATTCAGATTGAATGCTTTTCTCTTAAAAGCAGATGAAAAGAAATTTGCTCTTCCCACATCGATTCAGCACTGAACATTCTACCAGTGCCAGTAATAAGGGGAAAAAAGAAAAAAGGAAGAAAGGAAGAAGGGAAGGAAGGAAGAAAAGAAGGAAAGAAGGGAGGGGAGAAGTGGAATAAGAAGAGAAGAGGGAAATTAAAGGCATCCAGATTGGGTGGGGGCGGGGAGTGTCTGTCTTTAATGCAGATAAGATTAGTCTATATATAGAAAATATTATGGGAAATTTTTTAAGTACAAGAACTCAAAAACAGGTTTAATAAGTTTGCAGGACACAAGATCTATATATATATTTGTTTTTTGCTTGTATTTCTATATACAAACAATGAACAATCTGAAAATAAAATTTGAAAACAATTTCATTCATAACATTAAAAAGAACAAAATACTTAGAAATAAATTTACCAATAGAGGTCAAAGAATTAAGACTACAAAACATTATTGAGAGAAATTAAAGAAGATCTAAATGAATAAATGATATACATGTTTGTGGATTGGAAGACTCAATATTGCTAAGAAGGAAATTCCATAAATTGGTCTGTAGATTCAACATAACTCCAAACAAAAATCTCAGCTAGAATTTTTTGGAGATTGACAAACAAACCCTAAAATGTGTATGAGAATACAAAGTGTCCTTGATAGCCATAATAACTTTTTTTTAAATGAACAAGTTCTGCCCAATTTTAAAACTTACTATAAAGCTATAGTAATTAAGACAATGTGGCACTGGCATAAGGATAAGCATCTAGATCAATGAAACAGAACTGAGAATTCAAAAATTAAGTCTTACATTTATAATCAATTGATGTTCAACAAAATTGCTAAGGCAATTCAATGGGAAAAATTCTCTTTGGACATTGTATATCTATATGAAATAGGATTAATACAGAATCTTTCATCAAAGACAAACCTTAACTCAAAATGGATCATAAATCTAAATGAAAGAGCTAAAACTATTCTTTTAGAGAATATCATGGGTTAAGTAAAATGTTTTTATGAAAGCAGCAACAAATTTCATAAAAGAAAATATATGATATTGAATTTAACCAAAATTTAAAACTTTTCTGTTTCAAAACATGTCATTATAAAAGAAAAAGACAAGCCATCCACAGCACACAAATACGTGTAGATCATATATAGATAAAGGACTTTTGTAAGGATTATACAAAAAACTCTTTTGACTAAATAATATGAAAACACATAACAATTTAAAATAGCCAAAGGTTGTTGGGGTCTTAAATCATCCTTTCTTTTGTTTCCCCTTCCCCTAGTTTCTATTTTGTACCAGACCTTTTTTCCTAACAACTTGCCTCCTACCCCATTTCCTGTTCACCCACTCCCCAACAAAAGCTGACACACCCACATATACACATTTAATTTGTGAGGTGTCTTCCCAATTCTTAAACCTACTTTACCTCTAATCCCAGGGTACAGAAAAGCAATGATGTGGACTTGCATCTTGAAATTGGGTTCAGGAGTTTGGGATTTTAAGCAGTTGTGGAAATGTCAATGTTATTACGATGTTTTCTCAAAAGCCTAAAGTCTTCATAATCCGTTTGGACCTGGCCCTACTTCCCAAGCCAGAAGTCATTTTCAGTTTACACTAGGAAATTAATTGCACTTTTTGATTTGTGCTGAGCCACTTAAAATTTCATACATTGTGATATAAAGCCAATTTGTGTCTTAGGCCAAACCCTGAACTGAATTAACTTACTATAAACTCTTTGACCCCAGAGCTATATCAAACCATAACCAGTGCCCAGTTTGTAAAATCAAAGTAAGGCATGCAGTAAGGATGCATTTCTGTGTTGGCTAATGAGGCATTATTTTCTAAAGTCAAAATCTTCTAGCAGACAGACATTTTTAATGATCTCATTTTTTTACCCCAGGTTTCAAAGTTCAAATTATAATTGCCACAGGACAACCAGAGGAATCAGAACTTTTTCTTTTTTAATTTCTCTGAATTGCAAGAAAAAAAATTCGAATGCTAAGTGATAAAGAACGTCAAAAAAAAAAAAAAAAAACTAGATATGATGCTGTATCAGACCAAACTTGGACCCAGATTCATCTGGTATTAGTTTCAGTGTTGCTTCTCATCAACTATGTCACCTTGAGTTTTCCTCAAGTTCTGAAAAGAGTTTGTACACTCAAATAAATATATATATATATATATATATATATATATATATATATACACACACACACACACACACACACACACACACACATACATGCGTGCATATGTGTGTGTGTGTGTATAAAGAGATTTGTTATAAGGAATTAGATCACACAATTACGTAGGGTGACAAGTTCTGAAATCTATCATTTGCAGATGTGTAAGCTGGAGACCCAGGAGAGCCAGTGGTGTAAGTTCCAGTCTGAGTGCAGGAGAAGACTGAGATCCCACCTTGAAAACAAATCAGGTAGATAGAAATTTTTCCCTATTCCTGCCTTTTGTTCTATTCAAGCATCCAAAAATTGGATCAGACTCACTCATACTGGCAAAGGACAATTTGCTTTAGGTCTCCTGATTCAAATGTTAGTCTCATCCAGAAACACCCTCAGAGACACACCTGGACTAAAGACTGACCAAATATATGGACACTTGGTGGCCCAGTCAAGTTGACACAAAATTAACAATCAATCACACAAGATATTGTGAAATAGCTGTTCCTATGAGGAAAGCACATATTCTTAACATAATTTAGCAATTATGAGTAATATATTTTTTCCAATAATGTGCCTCACAGAACCCACAATTGAAACACATTCCCAGTGTTAAACACTTCCATTTTGACTAAAGCTTGTCAATATCCAGTGCTTTTCTTTGTTTTTCCTATTGCTTTCTCCTATTTTAATTTCCAATTCTTCTTTTCAAGTTTCATTTAGATCATTTTGATCTAGTAAATTATTTGATCTACTTTCTAAATTTGCATTAATATATGCCTATGGTTTTTCAGAGTTTTTTCAAACTGTTCAACAATTTTTAAAAAACTTTTAACCCATTGATTAATAAAGAAACCCTCAAAACCACACAGTGCTTACATTTTCATGCATTGAGTTAGTTTTAAAGTTAGTAATATGTTATAGAATTTTTAAACTTATTTTCAATGAGATTAAGTAAATAAATACTTAGAAACACACAATTCTTATATCAGTAACTACATGCCTTTTAATATACATAGCTCAAACTATAAAAATATCCAAGATGTGTCTGTTTACATGTATAGTAGACATTTCTTATCCACAGGGGCTATGTTCCAAGTCCCCGAGTAGATGACTTAACTGTGGATAGTACTGATATCTCTCTATATTATCTTTTTTCCCATAGATATATACCTATGATTAAGCTTAATTGACAAATTATTGACAGTAAGAGATTAACAGTAATAACTAACAAAAAAATTGAACAATTATAACAATACACTGATAAAAGTTAAATGATGCTTTCTCTCAAAATATCTTACACTCTACTCACCCTTCTTGTGATGATGTGAGATAATAAAATGCTAAACCTCTTTCTAAATCTGTGGAACCATCTTTTACTTGCAGTAAATGACTTGGTATTCCTTGTTTCAGAGGATCCCTTGCAGAAGGTCAATGCTGTCTGGTGCAACCCATTGCTGTAAATCAGAAAACATTTTCTGTTAGTCTTCCACCCACAAATTTAATGTCTTTTTTTACCTTAAATAAGTAGTTATCACATACCTTGGCCATAAATTTTACAGTTTGAGTTGCAACAGCAAAACTAGCAACCTCAGCATACAATTTTTTTTTCTTTTTTTAAATTATGTCCAGAACTTTCACTTTTTTACTTTAAAAAAGCACTTTATGTTTTTCTTTGGTATATTTGAATTGCCAGCACCACTGGTTTTGTTCTTTGGGCCATTTTGAAGTAAAATGAGGGTGCCTTGAACACAGGCTCTGTGTTTCCACAAAGGTGGATCTGATAACCAAGATGACTACTAAGTGACGAACCTAGGGAGCGAGAAGGATACACGGACAAAGGGAGATTTACAACCTGGGTGGGACCATGTGAGATTGCATCACACTACTCAAAACAACTTGCAATTTACAAGTTACAAATTGTTTATTTTTGGAATATTCCATTTAACATTTTTAGACTACAGTTGACCTCAGGAAACTGAAACCTCCGAAGGGGGACTATTTTACAATTTTACCTACAATCTACTAGATTTAGGACGTGATATTTAGAGGTTTTGTTCTTCCTTCTACTTTTGTACAAAATATTATTTTTCAGGCTCTTTTAACAATTGCTTCTTTCTTGTCCTTGAGTTCTAAGCTCAAATTTCACTTTTTTACTTAGGCCTTCTTAGAAAATCCATTACGAAAGCACCAAACTCACCCCAGTAAAATTCATACTTCGTTTTGTTTACTTCTTTACATTCACTAGTGTTCAAACGGCTAATCTGTTTACTTATTAAAATCTGACCTCCCTAAAATGAAAGCACTTAGTACGTGCCATGTGGCTGCTATATAATAAACAATGAAGATATAAATGAGCTAAAGAATTAATGTATACATTTTTATTGCCTGAAAAGATCACATGAAAACCCTTTGAGATATATTCTAAATATTTTATTACTTAAAATGAGATTAAAAATTTTTTTTAATAATAGGAGGAAGTAAAGAAATTGCAAGTCCCCAGGCCTTTAGATAAAGGAGCACTAAGGTGAAACTGTGGTGAGGATTGTCAGAAAGAGAGAAGAAGAGGACAAAGGTAGATGCTATTAGGAGATAATTCTCCATGGGCCTCTCCTATTTTTGTACTGTCTAAAAGCAAAGGCACTGGCTACCCTAGCCTTGTATTTTCTTTTTAAGGATGTTTGTGCAGTGAACAGCCTCGGAAGATAGAGATAGTATCTCCCTTCAAAGTAATGGGCAGGTTTGATAGCTGTCAAATATATTAAAGGTAATGTCAAAACACCCAAATATAAAATCTGGTTCTGCCACTTATTAGTAATGTATGTTATCCACTTTGAGTTTCAAATTTCTAATTTTGTAAAATGGTTTTAATAAAATATGCCTGAAGAGCAGTTCTGAGAAATAAATGACATAAGGACTTATACCATGATAGGCACATCCTGGGTGTTCAACACCCATCTATTTCTTTGTTTTTTACTCTCCTTTTTCTCTGCATTCCATCCTGTATTCCTCAAGCTATCTTTAGAAAATCAAAATGCTTGCATTTCCTTGGAAGAACTGAAGCCATCACAAATTGCAAAGAAACTATTATAAATAGAACTAAGTCAAGTATAATAAGCCTATACGTTCTGGACAAAAAGTAAACAAAATATAAACACAGAGTAGATATCACAGAGGTCTAGATAATCATAGTCAAACTCCTCCATCACAAGGTCTGTCTTTCACCCAGATATGTTTCCGTGCCTTTTCAAATACCTATGGGTACTCAGCGGAGAGAGAAGAGGTAACATGTAAGTGTGAAATATGTTCAGCTGAAAATAACAGAAATAACAGAAAACCCGATGAACAGTGGCGTCAAAAGTAAAGACTTTATCTGGCTCACATGAAAAGAAATCAAGGGTGGTTAGTTTAAGTGTAATGATGCCATCAAAGATCTTTCTAATCTACCATACTTCACACACAGGCTTTCAGCCTCAATCTTGTTTCTTTTTAGTAACATTAGATGAACTATATGAACAGCATCCATTTAAGTCTCAGGTAACTCTTGAACTCTCCCTTCAAAGTTCTTTAAACTTTCCTTAACAGCACTTACTGACCAAAATATCTCGTGTCCTATTGGTATTTAGCCTCAGAGAAATTCTACTCAGATGGGCTACATTTTAGTCCCAGAACACTGAAAGCTGCCACCAGCTTTTTGCAGATTCTTCTTTATCAGAAGTGCCTGGGCACCTCATGGGTGATATTTCTTGCATATCACTATAAGGCAAGGATCAGGCACCAAGGTCTTTCGTGTTCACTTGACCTTCCCAGTAGAATGCTCATTAGATTCTTTTACTGCACAGACTAATATGCTTATTATGTTGAAATTCAAACAGATCGTTTCAAATTATCTCACTTTGGGTCATAACCCTTTTTGCTTTTTCGGAAAAATCAAGAATGTTTTGTCCTATTCAAGAATAACAGATACCATAGATGAAATGACACATGACCCTATCTCCTTGGTGCACACACCACTAGGTGGGAATATGTCAGCCTTAAAAGTTGGAGCCTCTAAACAGGAGTAGGTAAAAGGAAAAAACACAGTGATAGTATCTTCCTCAGACTCTAAATTAGAACTGCTTACATATCAAAAGAGATGTATTTCTTTTTCAAAAAATAAGAATGCTATTTCTAAGCAGTCTAGGGAAGCTGCATCAGCATCACATAGAATAAAAAATTTGTCTTTCCACCTACTGTGCCACTATCATAACTCATTTCTCTTGCCTAACAGTTACAAGACGGTGGCTGAACCCCTTGGCCACCAATTAGGAGGACTGGGAAGGAGCTGCCTTTCAGAAATCCTCATCTGATTTCCATCTTTGTCTCTTTGGTAATAATGGTGTCACATGGCCACCTCTAGCCACAAAATAATGTGGGGAATAGAATATTTTAGTAGAAAAATTTGGCTTCTGCTTGTAAGGAAGAAAAGAATAGATATTAGATAGATAATTAGCAACATCTGCCATGTGATAAACTGGGAAGTGGGAATTTTGCTAGTTTTGATTAATTACATCTGCCTCTACTTATTAGCTACTGTCACATTTTGAATTATTTTCTATTGGATTCAATGGACTAAGTTTAAGTCCCATTCAAGTTTTAAAGTGGAGATGAAAGTCCTATATTTCTTCTGTTATCCTCATTGTTTTTCTCATATCCTGATCTCTTTCATTCCTCACCACTGGGTCTCATACCATTACGTCCTAAGTCTTCAGTCACAATCCACTAAAATCTATAGCAGTCAAATCGTTAAAGCCAGAGTTCCTAGAAAATTCACCTGTAGGTGATTAGCAAAAGCAATCTGAAAAAGTAAAGATATTTCACTGCCTGCCACATAACATTTCTCCAGGCCCAACCCCTGTAAAAATAAAATATCTTTAATGGAAGCCAACTCATTACCCCATAAAATTACTACAACACATGTGCTTGAAAATATAAGACAGATATTCTTAACTTGACATTCCACAGTAAACCACATAAATGTTCTCCAAGAAATGATTTCATTTTGTTGGTTTTATATTTAAAGTCACAGTTTTGGCAGGCAGTCCCAGAGACAAAATTTGAGACCAAGCTGGTCTATGGGACAGAACTCAGACTTTTGGTTGCTCATTTGTTTAAATAGTTTACCTGCCCTGTGTACCTGACACACTGATCTCGGAACCTGGCTTCATGGTTTCCAAATGCAGACTTCCTCTTGCCAATCTTTCCTCCTAACCTCCATACTCAAAATAGTTCATGACTTTAGCACACATACATGGGGTTATAAAACATTCTGGATCTGAGTTGTCACACTGGCACTTAAAAGGAGTATGACATGAAACAAATTACATAACCATCCTTTGCCTCAGTTTACTCACATATAAAGTATCACAATAATCTTCATAAAGCTGTTATAGGATTGAACAAATTAATATATTAAAGTTATTTAAATAGTGCTCAGCAAGTAGTGTTATGTAAGTGGTAGCTATTATTATTATCATCTAGCTGAATAACAGGACATGACCTAAGTGAGCCAGTGAAATGACTCCCCAAAGTAAGCTTCTGAAAACAAGAATAAAAGTGTTCTGTATAAATGAGTGCAGAAGAGGAGAGATATTGGTATATTAAGTGACTCAGGAAGCTGAGTGATCATGGAAAGTTGTCTGGCATTCAAATATATCTCTGGGTGCTTAGGGATTATAAATTTTAGAGAATAGAAGAACTTTAGAATTTTTCTTATACACTTCCTTCATTTTTTTTTAAAAAAAGGGAGTCATGTGAGTTAATATGAGGTTACGTAATTAGTGCCGGGCCAGTACTTTAATCTAAGTTTCCTGAGCTCTGATGCAGTGATCTTTTCTCTACATTAAGGCAAGTAAACATCTTCATTCCTACTCAGGTGAGAATGGAAAGAGGAAGAGGAGTGATGTGACATAGGTTATGAATCACAGAAATAAATGCTTACAAAGAGGTCCATTCTAAGTTGAGAATATTTACTTAACACATTTACTTAACACCTCAAAGTTTAGAAGTCTTCATGCTTGGATCTCTATAGCCATTTATGTAGATAATTTGTTTTCTTCATTTCTTACAGTGAAATGTGCAACTTTTTAAAAATAGTGTTCGTATAGCTTGTAATCTTCAAGAAAAGCCAAAGCATGTCTGTTAGGTTCTACCATATGGAGGCCAAACTAACATTTTTTGTTGTTGTTTTTGTTCTCATTTTTGCTACTGGAGTACAGCTACCAATTTCAGGATAATTTCCATCACCATGATAGAGAGGTGTATAGCATTTTTATTTCCCCAAATGCTTTCATCATCTCACTTAACCCACCCAGCAATGCTTTATCATCAGCAGCATCATCCCCACTTAACCAATGAGGAAGTCAATACTTAAGAAGGGATTCAAGAACTCTCTTTTAAGATCCCATAATGAGTGAAGAAGACCGATTTCTTTTCCACAAAAGCAGTTTTTCTGAGTTATTCTCTTTCATTCAATTATTCTACCAATAATTTCATTTATACCGAGGATATAGTAGTTTTTTAAAAAGTCAAAGTTCTTGTATTTATGAAGCTTACCTTACATCTAGATCAGTTAAGTTTCATTCTCATACACAGTGAAACTATTAATTATCATCAGTGAGTTTACAAACCAGTCAAAATAGCAAAATATGCCTAAGAGACCAAGTATAGAGAAATAACAGTATTTATTAGGTAATACAAAGCAAAGTGTAAATGTACTGGGGTAATTAAATAATGGCCAGATGATCAGAGCGGTGGAAATAACTGAGGAAGACCACTTAGAGAAAATTGGCTTTACTGCTTCTCTTCAAGCCCTCCTGCCCCAGTCACATCAGACCACTTTCAATTCTTAGCACACTCCACACAGTTTTATCCTGAGTTGCTACTGTTCCTTTACACCTTTACCATTATTTCTTTTTAAACAAGTGATTTCCTTTTCATTTTATTCATTTTTCAAAAGGTTTCTGAACTGATAAAATTACTACTACTTAAGAACCTTCACCTGATAATTAGGGCATTCTGAGAATGTTAAGAGGCTTTAGGGAATAAAAAGAAAGTTTACACTATCTTGGCAAAATATTTTATCCCCATGAAGTTGAGACTCTGTGAAAGAGTGATGTGATGTCTCAAGCTTTTTCATGCATTCAACAAATTTTTATTGAGCACCAACTGTTCTATTATTTTTTTAACTAAAGACAATTATGAAATAAGACAGGGCCATTCTCTGTGAAGCTTTAATTATGGTGAAGAAGAGAGACAATAATAATAAATATATAACAACATACATAAATATATAACTTAAATTGTAGGGAATGAAAACAATTATAAAGATCATGGGATTGTGCCTGAGGGGTGAGTGATTCCATTTTAGTTGATTCCTCAGCACCCACTCCATCTTCTCTTGATGAATAGCAGCAATGTTTGGTTTCAGGAATGGAATTCAGCTCAAAGGGTGATGACTCATTATGAATGTATCCCATCCACTTTATGAATGATTGGTTCGAGCATAATCATGTGACAGACACAATTCCAGCCAACAAAATGTAAACAAGTTTGTTCAGGCATCTGAGAAAGTTTTTTTCTCCTTTAAAAAAACAATCATAAGAAATCAATAGTTTTATGGCATTAACCAGGAACACATAGCCCAGATTTTCCCTGGAACCATTTTATAAACATAAAAGGAACCAGCCTTAGAATGAAGATGATTGATTCTATGGAAGCTACAGTGCAGACAAGAAGCTTGAGGTACTAAACCAATCACCTGAAAATCACTCAACCTGAGGACTTTCTCTATGTAATCTAATGTTTTCTATCGTTAAAGTGTATTTGAGCCACATTTTCTTTTACTTGTACCTGAAAGCAAATATGTAAAAGGCTGGATTGTCAGGTAATAACTCTCTGAAAAGGTGGCATCTGAACTGAAATCTAATTGATATAGGAAGGGTCAAATATCTGGAGGATATGGAAACAGCCAGTGAAAATTCTAAAAAGGAAAGAAATAACTATCATCTTTTCGAGGAAGCAGTGTGTACAGAGAAGAGTGAATAAAGGGGAAATTTGGGGTGAGAAGAGATTGCCAAGGACAATTTTCTAGAGTTTGGAGGCCATGGTAAGGGTTTTAAGCAAGATTTATACAGAATCACAAAAATCAGAAAATCTGTATCCAAATACACCCTTTCATGGTATTCTTCAAATACCATTTTTCTTAAAGAACCAGTTCCTGGCACCCAAAATTTGGTTTTGGTATTCTTCCATTATATTCCTGGAGTAATCTGGTTTGTGTAACTCATCTTATATGTCTTATATGTCTCATCTTATATGTCTCAGTCTTATTGTAGTGGATACATAATATATATTTGTTTGACTGACTAAGAAACAATTAGTGACAGCCTACACTTTCCCACCTCCAGCTCTTACCAAGAAGTTAATCAACAAAATAGTGTCTAACATGTATCTTTGATACAATAAATAAATGCATATACATATCGTTGACATTTGTAAAGTAGCATACATTGCACTAAAAGCATGTGCACATATTATTTTATTTCATTCTCAAGACATTTCCTACCAAATCCATGATCTTTCCCTCATTCTTTATTTTCACCTCAGCCTGAGTCAATGGAAACTGAAAACTCAGAATGCATTTGTAGTGTAGAGGACTCCAGGAATGAATATTTTTCAAAACTACTCACTTAAGTTCAATATACTCTGCTCACTAAGTCTAAGAACTCCTTGAGAGCTGGGGGCTTATTTATCTAGGGTAGCCTCTTTACCCCCCTAGTCTCATGGTAGGCGTGTGCCATGTGCCCAATAAGAAACCCATTGAATTTAAGCCAAGAGGATCATTCCTTTAGAAAGATTTTCAATTATAAGACAACTACAAATAATGAAAAAAAATAGTTTGTTTTCCGGCCAAATCAAAACTTTACTTATTCAAATATTTCTCTTCCTCAACTTTTCTGCTTAATCAACATATTGTTGAAAAAATAACTCACTAATTAAAATAAGGTTCTCTTGTGGACTATTTTTAGTTTCTCTTTTGTTTATTAATAGCTCTAAGGTCAGCTATATTTTTTTAATTCAAGATGGAATATATTACCATGTTTATTCATGGATATTTTAACAAGCAAACTTGATTCATCTTCAAGCTTTTGAGAGAAAATGTTCTTGCAGCTGCTGAGTGATCTTTGATAAATAAGGACTAGCTCCCACAATTTCTGAGGCTTTATACCTGTCAAAGAGAAACTGCAAATGACTTAATGTCTGGAAAAACGTCAGTGTCCAGGCTATCACTATCTGCCAGTAAGCAACCTCAATCCCTCTCCTGACTTCCAAGTCAAATAAAAATTAAAAATTCTGCATCTGCTTCTGAATGTACCCCATTTTCAGAGAAGAAATTTACTGAGGTCTCTGTTGGCCCCATAATAAATATATTTTAAAGTTTGCATTCACTTTTATCTAAAATATTGCAGTACTCTTACACATTTAATAGACTTTACAAAATCCTGTGAAAGTGCAGGTTTAGGCTTTTGTCATTACTGGGTTATTTGACATTTAATAAGGTGGAACGAGAATATTTTTATCTGTTTCAAGCCAATGGAGATATAAAGCTGCTGCCACTTTTCCCGACTCATTATGTAGCTGCTGTTACACAGAGAAGTAAATTCACCATTTAATGTCTGTACTTCAGTGTCAATAGACAGTTCACCAGCAAATGAAATGAATTCATGACACATATGGAACTTGTACTTTTGGACCTTATATAGAATTGTTTCTAGAATTTCTTCCAAAATTTGAGCCAGTCTTTCTGGGGAACTTATTTGTGACCCAAGTAATAAAAATACTATATTTTTGTTAGTTTAGTTTTTTGTTTGAAAGGTATCTTTGGGTTTCTGAGGAATATAAAGCAGCCAAAGTCACAATCACTCATCGTTGAGATTCTTTAGCTCTAAAGCCAGTCCAAAGATCAGGGATTACACTTTTGAAGTATTCTCATTACAAATAACTCTCTAGTTAAAGTGGCCATATATTGTATATTTCCTTGAAGTCATTTTTTTTTAAAATAAAGCTGCCCAGAGAGGTTTTTGTTGTTGTCAGGCTTTACATCAGGCAAGCTACATTCTCTGATTCTCCTAAAACATCTCGGTGTCTCACAACAGTGAGCTACTTGGCTGTCTTTGAATCCTTCAAGATGAACAGTCATGTGTCACACCAGAACCTGAACAAGTATAAACAGACAATGAAACCAATGTTATACCAACCCCTCCATAACAGAATCATGAACTTTAACAACCTTTGGGGATCATCTAGCCCAATTTTTTATTTGAGGAGAGAAAACTGAAGACTGGTTTGGTTCGAGCACTTTTCCAAGATCACAGAATCGATTACTGGATTAGAAACCATGTTAGCTGCTTCTCAGATTCATTGTTTCTTAATCAATTTGCCCTCAGGTCATCTCCTTGCCCTTCTTGTGCTCTTCTGTGAAAGCCTGGCTTCTCCCAGTCTTCATTGTTAGCTATCTTCCACTGGGTTAGGCCACTGAGAAGCACTGGTGGAATATTGGATGATGGGAAAGGGAGAAGCCAAGAAGATTAAACAATATCCATGAGTGATAATGCCATGACATTTCATCTTCCACCCATGAGTATAATCGTGAAAATCAGAATTTAACTTCCCTTTCAAGATGAAAAACTTCAATGCTCAAAGGAGTTGCAAGGTCACATAAATGAATAAAGCAGACCCTGTGGGCACCATCAAGAGCACTCAGCCTATCTAAACAAGACAGGCTGCCACACAGCTCCAGACAACTACTGCCATGTGATAAAACTCGTATGCTGCCAATAGCATGCCGTTGTTGTTTAACTCAGTTATGACGTTCAGAATTGTGTGTGAAATTTTCTTATTTTTAAAAGATAAAGAGCATTTAATTTTTATTTTTGTACTATATGGGTAAATATAACCTAACTATGAAAGAAATCTGGCAAATAGTTTGTGATTCCGGCTTCAGAATAACAGTTCATCTGGGGAGAAACCGTGTTTAAGTATTCGCAATGAAGTGCAAGGTTAATGCAATTATCTGGGTAGTTCCTCTCCTCTGCTGCCCTCCACAATGAATAGTTAATTATTTTGAACCATCATTTTTATCTCAGTATAGCTGTTTAAATATTTCACTTCACTTGGTGTATTTAAACACAGAAAAAGTATGATACTATAGAGTTTCTGGGAGTTAAAAGGGCAGCCCTTGATAAAGAACAGGAAACTGAGTTGCTAAAAAGCAAACAAACCCTGTTGTAAGTACATGACATACCTTCAGTTATTATCTACAAATAAAGCCTGGTAATGAGGTTTGGGGATCCTCTCAGTTGCATGTTGATGATAAATTCTCTGTGGAACTGACGCCAACCCATTAAGCATGCTTGCTCCTGCCACCGCGGCTGTTAATTTGACAGGACACTGTCACATTAAGTAGAACAAACATGTTTTTGCCCAGTCGGCCATCCAGAACCGACATGGCTGTTACTCTAACAACTGGATATTGATTGGAATCACTCACCCCTTCCGACCCTCCATTGGGAGGTGGGAACCGAGCTCGGGCAGATTGAGGATTTGCTTCTTTGGCACACATGGGTAGCACGTTAAGGATAGCCACAAATTTGAAGCCATTTAGCTCCTTATCATATTCATCCTTCAGACACTGTCTGGTTCTTATTTTCACCAGTGGGACATGAGGCTCTGAATAAATCACCGTGTTTATTAATTTTATGGCTCTACATATCCATCTGGGAAGGTTCCTTTTAGCATTTACAGCTTTATACATGCAAAACATCAGAAGACATAAAAAGGGATTCTATAAAAAGTCCAAAAATCAACTCAGAAATTTAAAATCCTTTTAATTTTGAGAGAGAAGAGAGACTCTGGACTCTTTCCCACCTCCTTTAATCCCCCACCTTCTCCCTCACCCCCCGCCCCCCATACACACTTTCTGGACTCTTGTCTGTATAATTCAGAGACATCCATTTGCTAGATATAATCTTAAAGTCTTCTCTAAGGCAAAATCACCAGAATAGAACTGATACTGAACCCATTTTTAATTTTTGACTATTTAAAAGTTACTTATTACTGTATATACCTAACATTTAACCGTTAGCATTTCACTCACTAATTGATATATCATGCAAAAAAATTAACCTGTTCAATTGTTGGGTTCTCATTTACCTGTGCTTGTGTTTCAAATTGAGCTTACTTTGTGCCCTGCTCTGTGCATTAAATCCCACGTTCATCATGAAATCTTCTGGTTGAAAAAGACCTTAAAGGACATTTAGCCAAATTGTTCCTTAGTGTCTTTTGTCTGCTCTGGAACATTCCTAGGTAGAAATTAGATATTTGCTTGAATGTCTCCAGTTTTGGTAAATGCATTAAACTCATTACCACCCTAGAGAAATCTATTAGTCATTATTTTACTTGGCAAAAATATGTTGTCATAAAGCTTCTACACTTTGGTAATAGATCTTGTCTTATAGTATAGGTCAAACCCCTTTCTATATATAATTCATTAAAATATTTGAAGATAATTATACTGTTCTTTTTCTGTCTTTTCTGAGATAAACATAAAAGTTTTTCAACTGTTTCAGCTACAGCAGGGGTCTGTAAACTTTGGTCTGAGGGCCATATCTGTCCTGCTACTTACCCATGAACTTTTATTAGAGTGTGCCCATTCATTTATCTATTATCCTTGGCTTCTTTCATGCTATCATGGCAAAATCAAGTATTTGTGATAGAGACATTATGAACAACCCAGAAAGCCTAAAATATTTAATTAGCTGTGTGTGTGTGTGTGTGTGTGTGTGTAAAAGTTTGCTGACCTCTTTCTTATACTATGACTTGTCAAGCCCCTTCATCATTCCTTCCTAGATGCCCTTCAGGCTTTGTATTATCCAAGACTGTGACAGCCCATAATTGAGAAGTTTGTGTGAATTTTTTTGGATACTCTATTAATGCAGACAAAAATCATTGGTTTACAAAAATTTCCCATTTTAAAGTACAAAGAAATCCCATTAAAGCAGTGAGGTTAGCCTGGTTCATGGCAGAAAAATATAATTTTTTCTTCAAGTCTATTTTTTTTCATGTTTCATTATTGCTTTAAAATATTGTTTGAATTCCTACTCTTGTATAGCATTGCTCTAGACACTGTATGAAATGTTAAATAAGATAGAATCTTTTCCAAAAAAGCTCATGCCTGGTCATAGGGAGGAAATATTAATAAAATGACTTATTTATTTTGTTTATTTCTTTATCTTCCTTCAGCTTTCAAAAGGCAGAATGATTTGTCTGCATATTGTACTATATTTTCCCAGTTCTGCGAACAGTACCTGGCACATAGCAGATGCTCAAGAAACATTGGTTTTATGAGGGTACTATTTAGAAGAGGAAGACAACATATTTAACTAAATATTAAATTATGTCACAAAGATTATGTGAAAATAGGAACTCTGGGTAGAGATAGATCAACATTGTCTGGACATAGAGCTGGATGAAAATTTGGTTATGTACTCTCCTTCTCTAAAAGTAGAAATTCTGGTTATACTTTTCAGATTAATATTTCTCACCTCCATCAGAATCGTCTAGTTCACTTCTTCAAAACAAGTTAGTCCTGATACCTGTGACTGACCCACTGAATCAGAATCTCTGGATGCCAATCCAAAAAATATGTATGTTTGTCAAGCAGTGAAAGAGGATGAATCTCTTGAACCCTAAAATTTGGAAACTACCTCTTCAACAGAAGGAGGGACAACTTCTATGTGAATGTCTCTAGTGATGATGAAACCACACTACAGGCCAGCTTCTATTTTTGTTAGCTTTAGTTGTTGGGGAAAAAAATATTTATCAAGTTGTAACCTGTCTCCTATAAATTCCTAGTCATTGGTCCCAGTTGTGTCCATTAAAGTTATATGGAACAAAAAATTTTTTTTCTCTATATAACAGCCCTTCAAATGTGTGACAATTCCTATAAAATTTCTTTTTCAAGTTAAACTTTTAATAGATGCTTTTATTTTTGTTGTCGTTCATTGGCAGAACTACCTGATGTCTATCCAGGATTCTCAATCTGTATTGCCAGAGAAACCTGGCACTCAAAGCAGAGGGTAAGGAGTTCAGGAATCCACAGATGAATCTCCCTTCCACTCCAAGCAAAACAATTGACCACAGCCCCATTCCTCATCCACATCTGAAGCCACACTATGTGCCTCCTACTCTAGCCCTTGATGTTAAACTCTCAGCACTCATTGGAAGGGAGAAAGAGGAGCCTTGCTCCTAGATCATGGATTCCAGTCTCCACATTTTTCTAGGCACTCTCCTGACAAGTTCCGTATATCTAACATCTGTCTTAAAATGTGTCTCCCAGAATAGACTAGAGTAGTGGTCAAGCTGAAAGTCATGTAATCAGACTTACCTACTAATTAGCTCTACAACCTTGGGTGACTATTGTTTGACTTTTATCAGTCTCTGCTTGTTTGTTTTATAAAATACAGTAATAGAATCAATAGTAATACATACATATATATATATATATATATATATATATATATATAAAATATTTAACATAGAACTTGGTAGATGGTGAGCTTTCAATAAATGTTGATTACTATTACTACCCTCCTGGTAGAATAAAGCCATTACTTCCCAGAAATCCTGTGAGTGTTATAATTTTTCTACATTCCCCTCTCCACTTGCAGATAGTAAACTTCTCAAAGTATGAAGCACATCTGACTTATCTCTAGCTACAGCTACTAAAGGGCCACTAGGGAGAGCTCAAATAATCCAACACTCTCTAAGTAAGTTTTCAACCTTTCCAATACTTCACGTATTGCCAACCTTCTACTGTGTGCTTCCAAACTAAGCCAACCTTAATACCCACAACTCTGTGGGCAACCAATTTTAAAAAGCCACCATTGCTCCATCCCAGTTCTTGGCAAATTGTCTTAAATCCAGTTTCCCTACCCTTGCTCTTGCTCTAAGTCTACATCCCTCTCTTATCCTCTGGCTTGGTTACAAGGTTTCAGTTCTGCACTTGCCTTGTGGAAATAAGGACAAGGTTCGAGCTTGCTTTCTGAATTTTTTTCTGCTTCTAACCCCTTGGGAGTAGCTGCTGCGCTGTGCCTGCCTTAGTTGCAGTCCTTGAGGCTAGAGTTATATCCTGTGTTGGTCATCTGGCCAGTACTCCAGCCATGCCTGTCCTATCACCCCAGAGAAGAGCAAAGCGGAAGAATTAGATGCTATGGTACAGGGCTGCCCACACATCGGTCTCATCTGGTCTCACCATGTCATTTTGGTTTAACTGTTGTGCTATGCACATAGAGAGCAAAAGTACCACATCATTACTATTTCATTGCCCTATCAGTAATGAAGTATCAATATAGCTGGTTCACCAAGATAGGGAGTTATGTAGGTAAAACCCAGAAAATTTAATCGGTGTCAGTTCTGGAAATCAGAAGGAAAAGCAAACCACAGGTGCTGAGTTCGACCTCCTTTGTCTTTGTGGAGGTAGCACAACACTCAATCCGTCTTAGAATGGGAGTATGATGCTTTGCATGGAAGAGGCGGCTGCAATTCCGCTGAGTGGGCGAGTTGATGGAAAGTGACTCTGGCATTGCTGAGTTCAAATGGAATTAAGAATTCATGAAAGCGCACAGCCAGGCAGGCATAGAGCCCTGGGTGAATACAGAATGAGTCACAGGGGAGACCCGGCTGGGCTTCAAAACCTAAATAAGTAAGGAATTGCTTTTTGATGATGGCAAACTATAAATATCATCACCTCAGAAAACCAGGTTCTCTTACAACATCAGGAATGAACAAAGAAGATTACAAGGTCAAATGAGTATGCTATAGACAGATATAAGGCTCTGTGTAAATAATACTGCCACTCTGAAGCTATTCTTGAAAGAATTTTGAAGAAACACATTTTTCTTAAGCTAATATTTTATTGGTCTTTTAATCATATTTAAAATTATTGGTGGAATTCAAACAAATTCAGTTGTTTCTGGGATACTTAGTAGGTGATAAAATTAATAGCATTTTCTCAGGTCCTACTTTGAGTCTGGTTATGTCATTGCTGATGTTTGAATATTACATCATAAAAATGACAGTATTTCAGGTTGGATTGTGATGCTTATCTCTGTAGCTCCTAATACTCTCTCCAAGTTTGCTCTTTCAATGGAGGACAGAAAGCAGAGAAAGAGCATTTGTATTTTTGTCAGAAATTTTCTTAAAACCATTGAAAATAATGTGTCCAGAATCTCTAGGCTTTAAATCTTTGATTCTACCATGTTTGTCATGAGAAGCTCTTGCAGAATCCGTCACTACAGGCTTTAATTAATTAGTGCAGATCTTACTCACAACCTAGGAAGGTGTTAAGTGCTGGATCCTTCTGACCTGTCCAAATCTGAAAGGGCAGGTAAGTCCTATTTTCAGTAAAGCAGGGCCCAAATAATTCACCTAAACAGAGGAAGCTAACATCCTGTTTATAATCTAATGCTGTTCTTTCTTTATTGTGTTCATGGGAGGAAATTACATGCCTTAACAGTGGAGCTATGTGTATAAATGCTTTAAGTACATACAGAGACACATACATACATAAACTTGTTACAATACTGTAGTCTCACCACTGCAGCTTTCAATACACTGTGTCAAACAAAGGGAAATAAAGACCTAATTTAGGGAGAAATAAGTTATGCATGTAGGGGCCTGGATCAACACGGCTGTACTAGACTCTAATGTTTGGAAGCTGATTAAACCAAAGCAGGTCTGAGCTCTGGACTACGTGACCAGAATTCCATTAAAGCTGACTCTGTGCATCATCTGGGGAGAACTCATCTCCTTTCTCTGATCTCATCTAATTTCTGACTGTTGTCTCTGTGGTTATTTGTGGACTAAATGGAAGGCAGCATTGCTGCTGACTACTCTGTGTTATTATCTTTATAAACATCTACTAAAAAAAAATTTCAGCATCTAACCAGATAAGTGCAAATAAAATATTATCTATTTGATTAATCACAGTAATACCACAGAACATTCATCTTTTATTAAAAAATCATTGGCTTTCCAGAATTTTCTAGGAATTTTCATTGCTTTCTCCATTTATATAGTAAGGTAAAGGAAAGCTATATTATATAAATCTAACACTTCTTTTCCTTTGATGTAATTTACACCATGTAAACTTCACAACTTCCTTTTAATACTTTAAAATTACACTGTAGGCTCCTCATCTAGGTTTTTATTACATAAATAAAACACTCTCTGTGTTTAAACTTAAATACATATATTTTCTCTGAAAAGAATTATAGCATGGAATGTACAACACTGATATATTTTTATTCTTCCAATCTCCTCTCACAATATGCCTATACATTAGAACCAGATTTGGCTCCACTAAAATCCATCTGTGAATGTGACATATATTAATGAAAAAAAGTATTTATTTTTTTTCCTTAAAATAAAAGCACATGAAAAAATGGCTTTAAATCTGTGGATAAAAGAAGTTAACATTTAAGGAAGTGCATGGAATACTAGAATTGAATTAAATGTCCTCAGATTTATATTAAAAAAAATCTCTTCTTTAGCAAAGTGTTTATAGGTTCAAGCCCTATACAACATTCACCATCTAGCCTCAGTCCATCTTTCCAGGCATCCCTCTCTTTACTCCCTCCGTTAGCTTACCACTTAGACCTATTTGGTTAGTCTCAACTCCCTGAATATGTGTATGCTCATACCATTGGACATTGCCCCTAATGTTCCCTTCATCTTCCCATTCCTTCCTATTCCTTCTCTGCCTATTAAGAGCTACTTACTCTTCCAGACTCAACTCAGTGTCACCTCTCCAGTAAGCACCTCTAACGCACACTTGAAAGTCTCCTCTTTGCCTAGCTCATATGTCAACCAATCAATCAATGAACAAACCTGAAAACTTTCCTCAGCCTCAATGGCCTTTTCTTGCTGAATCACATTTTCCTTTTAAATTAGTCTTACCCGAATTTTTCAGTGAACCCTTACTGATAGCTCAAGCCCTGGATTTGTCTTATCAATGTCTATATATTTCCCATCAACAAGCTCACCATATTTTCTTCGGGGTCTTATGACATGCTTTAAGGCTAATTTAAATAGAGCATGAGAATGAGTAAGAGTCAGGAAACTAACAGTCAAGAAACTACTAATTTACTGTAAATCCTGAACAAATTTCAATTCCTGTCTGAATTTTTGTAGGCTCAGTTGTAAAATTAGGAGAATGCCTTAGGTCCCTTTAGACTTGAGGAACATTGTAGTTGACAATGTTTTTAAGAGTAGTGTTCTTGTAGAAATAACTGCAATTCAATAGAGACTTGAGTCATTCAACAAATATTTACTGATGCCTGCCTCTTGTCAGAAAATTTTTTAAGATCTTGGAATACAGTACCATGCGAAACATAAATGCCATCTGCAAAGCTTATTTTATGGAGGGGTAGGGAAAACTGATGATGACTTATCTATGTATGTGTATATATATATGTATGGATCTATTGAATCAGGTGGTGATAAGCAATAAGTGCTTTGGAAGGGAAAACTTTAAAAAAAAAAAAGATTAACATGGAAAGGGATGACTGCTGGGGTGAAGGCAGAAGCACAGATGGACTTGTGATTCTATGCAGTGTATTCAGTGATGGCCTCACCTATAAAGTGACAAGGGGGGGGGTGCAGAGAGAGAAAGAAGTTAAAAGGACCAGTGCCAAAATAAATAAATAAAACCTGTGGTGAGAGTATGACTGGCTATTCAAAAAAGATAAAGAGGTCAAATAATGCAATGGAATAAGAGAGAATAAAAAATAACATCAAAGAGTTTGAAGTCAAGAAAAACGATCATTAAGAAGCAGGTTTAGTTTGGCAGGAAGAATCAGGAGTTTAGATTTGGACAAGGTACATTTGTAATGCTTCATTTTTTTTTTTTGAGAATTTTTATAAAAGTTTATTTGAGACAAATTGATGACATTGCGAGGAAGCAAGACCTCAAATGCTCTTGCAATGCTTCTTAAAGTAGATATGTCAAATAGATGAGTAGGAGTCTAGAATTCCATAACAAAGTCTGGGTTGGTGATATACATTTTGGAATGATCAGGATAGAGATGGTTTAAAAGATATGAGAATGGATGAGATCACCAAGGGAGAACATGTGAGAGAAGAAAAGAAGAGGCCCAAATACTGAGTCCCGGAGAACTCTAAGAATAAGAAATTGAAGTGATGAAGGGAAACCAACCGAAGAGCTTGAGAAGGAGTAATCAGCAAGGTAAAAAGAGAGCCAAGAAACAACATGTCTCAGAAGCCAAAGGAAAAGGTGTCTTAAGACTGACAGATGCTGCTGAGAGGTCAGATGTGGTAGAGCTTAAGTCGTCTCTCAATTATTGGGAATCTGTTTCTCATTGTGGCCATTCTAGACTCTGTGTCAAGCAGGGACACCATATTCTAATCATGGTTTGTGTGAAGTCATGTGTCTTGGAGTTATGCTGTACAAAACTTGAGAAAATACATATGACAGCTTGATCTAACTATAAAGGGCCAGCAGAGCCTTTCTGTAAGACTTCTTAAACCAGCATCGGCAGGTGACTGAATAATAGTCAGCAGGTCTGTTTCAAATGCACAAAAGCACTTCCATTTCCCCTAATCCCCTCCCACACACACTTGCTATTTTTCATCCTAAATGCAAAGAATGGTGTATTCACTAAGCTCTTGTTCTGAAAAGTAAATGAACTTTGGGAAATGGCACTACATGGTGATATTACTGTTACATTAATTATTATTATTATTAAATGCTTACATTTATTGAATAATAACAAGTATTAGATATTATTTTAACATTTTTTGTATATAATTTTGTTAAATTCTCATGACATCCTCTAATGGTATTAATATCGCCTTCATTCTTAGACGAATGCATTAAGCCTTACAGAGTTGAAATGGCTTATCTGAAGTCACAGTACATAATGGCAGTAAGTATTGACTGTCTCTGGGACTCAGTCAAGAAATAAGAAGGGAAACATTCAGTTCTAAATTCTTCATTCCTTGGATAATATATGTACTTTGAATTCTCTGTTACCAACTATTTCTTTTTTGTGATTCCTAATAAAGTTGGGTTATCTGGAACTAACCCCAGAATTTTCCTGGTACTTGAAATGTAGGCAGTAGCTAACTCTGCCATTCCCTTAGACTGTTAGCTTTTGCTAAAACAAGGTATCTCATAGTCAAAATGACCAATAATCTGCTAAGAGTCATTTGAATGCTAGCCTTCCATTCCTTCAGGACTGTAAAACTGACCAAATAAGGTATTAGCTAACATTTTTGAAATCACATCACCATGTGATCACTGACTCCTGAGTTCACTTTTTCGATCACACTGCAATGGTCAGATACCAAAGCTCCAATGACTGGGTAGTTGGAACTTACAACCATCTTTATTATAACAAATATTGATTTGGTAAGAAATAACATAATCATTTTTGTTTAAGTGACTGGTGGCTAAGATAACTGCTTTAAATATAAGATCTACAAATTTAAAATGCCAAATCATTTGTTAGAGAAAGGAAAGAACCATTCAAATTCCTTAGTAGACAGAGAGAACAAATAAAGTCTGTGTTATCAAAAAAAAAAAAAAAAAAGAATCAAACAAACTGGTTTGCAGCCCCTCTTCTTGCCATAAAAAGACACATAAGCTTAGGCTATACGTTTGCCTCCCTGTTCACTGAAAAAATATTCTTGCAAAATCTTATTTCATGCAGAATTTGATAAAGTAACACTAAATCTTCTTATTTAATGGCTACCAGAATACTTTTTTGGAGTGTTTCCATTTTTTTATGCTTTTCTATTTCCTATGACAACCTTGATCACATCAGGTAAATCTGAGAAGTGTTAGAGAAGAAAATGAACTATTGACTCATTCTCAGCAAGGAAGGTAGCCCTGGAATTGGATTTCCTAACCAACAAGACAGGATGTGCTAAGTCATCCATAGCCTCATCTGTCCTCCATGCTCCTCACCCAGCGTCTTCCACCTACTGGGATCAGGCATAATGCCTCTAGCTGTCATTTAATGTGTGTGTGTGTGTGTGTGTGTGTGTGTGTGTGTGTGTGCGCGCGCGCGCATGCACATGCCCTGGCCTCCACAGAAAACAAGCCTAAGTTTCCCACTTCATTGGCAGAAGAGTCTACCTAAAAGAGGGTTTCTTGATGCAATTTAAATCTGGGCTCTAATCTCATCTTTCCTTTCTCAATGGCACCAATTAACAAAAATACAATGTCTGAAATCAACTACATCCTGATACAAATTCACATACTATAATCTCATTTTTAAGTCATCTTAGGAAATCATTTACATTCTCTGAGCTTTGACATTCTCATCTAATCAAGGGGAATAAACAGACCTATAATATGTGAAATGTACTTCTATATAGCAAGTGCACACATGGTCAGCCCTTCAATTTGGACCTCAGTGAAGCTTGCACAGTAGTATCTTCAGTCACTTTCTTTAACATTATCATCCTGTCTTAGAAAATAAAGTATTGAGCTAAAGTGAATTTAACTCACAGCTGATTCTGAATTTAAGAACTATCTCATAACTAGGTTAAAGCAATAACAAAATATTTCTTCTGGTTTTTGCCAACTAGAGTCTTATGGGACTTTAGTTAAAAGATGGATATGCTCATGTGCCTCAAATGGACTTTTACAACTTCCAAAAGTGAATGAATGATAACACAACATTTCTTGAATGCTTATTATATGAAACTACTGAGGCACAACAAATTACCCCCAAACTTAACACAACAAATATTATCTCACACACCTTATAGGGTCAGGAGGCCAGAAGCAGTGGCTGGGTTGTTCTGGCTCAGGGTCTCTCATAAGGCTGCAATCAAGATGATTCATCTGAAGACTGGAAGCTCTGCTTATATGCTAGCTCCCTCACATGGTTATGGGAAGGCAGATTCAGTTTTGTTTTTGTTTTTTGCTATTTACTAAAGGTCTTAGTTCCTCGCCACATGAACCTCTCCATTCAGCAGCTTATATGTCCCAGAAACATGGCAGATGGCTTCTGCCAGAGCCAGTTATCCAAGAGATCAATGAAGACACAGTATTAGGGAAATGACACATCATCACTTCCTCTAAAATCTATTCATTAGAAATGAGTCACTGAATCCAGCTTGCTATTAAGGGGATGAAAACTGAGCTCTACCTTTTGAAGAGAGAAATAATTTAAAAATTGTGGACATATTTTAAACCATATTTAATATGCTAGAAGCTATTATAAGTATGCAATGTAAGTTATTCCTATTTAGTTTACATCCTACCTCTATAAGATTAGAAATTATTATATCTCCCATGGCAGAGATGAGATAACTGAGGCCTAAAAATTTTAAGCTACTTAGAGATGTGATGGTGCTGGGATTCCAAACCAGCCAGTGTGAATGAATGTAGAGCCAAACATTTGAATCATCAAAAGAAATTAATTTCATTTAATAAAAACCTTAATAATTTTCTTTTAAAATAATTATGTAGAATATTTGATAATATTTTAGTAAATAGAATTTTTAATAAGCTGAATATAATGATCCCCAACAATGCCAAATAATTAAGAATTTATTACTTATGAATTAGGATCAATTGTGACAGGTAAATATAAGTTTACAATATTTTGCTATAGGGGTTGTTCAGTCTCAATCCCAGAAAAATACTTTTTAAAATATAAAAAATATTTTAAATCTTTGGCCATTTATTTAGTTTATTTAGCCAAGATGGTTAAATGTTCTAAGAGATACCTATAGAATCTGCTGTGAAATTATATTATTATCTTTTTTCACCCCTCTATTTGTTATGGTCTCAGATTTATTTTCAATTATTTCATAAACATGAGGGGTGGAGTGGGGGGAGATCCCCCATTGAGTAATAACTTACATTGTCATTTAAGAGCTCCTTTTCTGCCAAAAATGGTTTGAGTTTAATTTACTAGGGGCTAAAATTGCAGTTGTTAAGCAAGTCAAAGCAGAAGGGGGAAGAGCCAACGATCCGGATCATGGCTTCAGTAACAGGCAAGGAAAAAATGTCAGCAAGATATTAACCAAATAAATAATAGATGAGAGATGGGGGCAAGGGCAGAAAGAAAGAATGGAGAATGAACAAATGAATGAATGGACAAAATAATAAATAAAGAAAAGTGGGTTTGAATGTAAAAGAGGCAAAAGAATGGTGTAGGCAAATGCTTTGCTGTGGCAAGGAGAATAATAGCGTCATGGTTGTATGCAAAAACCTTCCACAGCTCTCCACTTCCTGCCTAGAGCAGAGATGGGCAAAATGTTGCCTACTGCCTTGCTCCAGCTGCCTGTTCCCAAGAGGTCTAATAGCTGAGAGCTGACAGACGAGAAGCTTGGAGAGTAAGTCCTTCAGTTCTAATGAAAGTTCTTGGAGCCGCAGCATGGAATCCTTTTTCTCCAATCGTTGCTGCTTTAGACAGTACAGCTTTTATTCTGGTATGTCAATAAAGAGAATTATTCTAATTGAAAGATGTGAATCCAAATCTCAATCATTTACCTGAAAGCTAAAGATAATATGTGTTCATCTAAACTATTGTAATGAAAATTAAATGAGATTAAGCAAGTGAAGCATTCAGCATGGTATCAGACAGTGTCAGCTGCAATTATTATTATTATTATTATTAACTATATTTTAGGCTTTGAGAACTCATTATTCCAAAAAATGATCTAAAGTAAAAAATGTATTGTATTGTAAAAAATATAAAAACTTAGGGGACATGGCTATTGCAATCATTAAGCATGTTCAATAAATGGCACCTCTGTAACTATCCCAGGATCTGAAAAAAAAAAGCCCAGGAGTGACAGATGGGTGTCCAAACATCACATTTTGACAGATAAAAGTTGAACTGGGCCAGCTAAGGCAGACTTATCCATCCAGCCATTGCCGCACTGAATTAGGACAAGCCTCCTACCCTGTCCCTTGCAGGGGCAAAACCAACCCTGGAGGAGCAGAGTGGAAAGTCTACATGAAAAAATAGAAGAGAATGGCTGAGCTGAGTATGCCATATTCATTTGTTTCAGTGAATTAATCAGTCACTCTTTCTCTTCTAGATCAGAGTAATGAAGAGGGAGACTGAGAAGGTATGCTTATTGAGCTCCTCACACATGAAAGGAAACATCTAGAGTTAGAGAGAATATTTTTCCGTAGCAGGGGTTTCATACAGAAGTTCTGACTATTCTAACCCCCAGTCAAGCCCTATCTGCTGACAGCATTGGGCCTGGGACCAGAGACACAAAAGATCAATTCAAAAAGTTCTTAAACTTTCTAGGTATGATATGGTGCGTACTCTATAACAATTTTTTTTTTTTTGCTTTAGTGATGTATTTTAACTTTTTGCAACATATTTTGTCAGAGTTTATTGTCTTTTTAAAGCCTAATAGATTACTTTATAAACAAAAAATACCTAAAACACAACCAGAGAACTAATTGTAACAAGGAAAACCCAAAGGTCTGATTTTCAGTCAAATTCAACCATTTTCTAGCTAAATATTCTTGACCATTTATTTAAACTAAATTTCAGTTATCACGCCTTTAAAATGCAGAAGACACAAGATTACCTAAGATGTTTCACAGGGTGCTGGCCAGGTCACTAAAGGATGTACATAAAAGCACTTTGAAGGTGCTATGCTTATAGGAATGGCATCTGCAAGGATTTCAAATGTATTTTAATTTAACAGAAAAATAAAAGAATCTTGTACTTTAGAAACACAAGCAAAAGAAAAGGAACCATCAGTGTTTTAACAGTACATGACAGCAAAGCAAAAAGAGAAGAGATTCTGTTTCTTCCTACTCATAAATCCATTAATTTTTCATGATGAGCTTAGCCTTGAAGAGATTTTACATATAAGAGTTTTCATTATGTAGTCCAAAGGCCACATATTTGAGAATTAATCAGTTATCAAACAATTGGATATTTTATATAGATGCAATGCCACTATATTTATCCTTTTTTTAAAGCCAGGCTGAACCCACCTGAATATCTTCTTATAAACGCTTTTCATTTGAAAATGAAACAAAAGATGTGCTGCTGCTAAGAGCTCCAAGGTCTAGAATGCCTCTGTATTCCTTATTATAATTCCTTTCTTCAAAATAGCATTTTGTGTCCCCGAAGGACAAGCCATGTGTTCACTCCATTCTAGGAATTGATTAATGTCTCAGGATGTGATGTATATTTAAGCCAGACTCTTGGCCCTATTAGCAATTCACAAACCATGACGGTTCACAGTTTTGTGCACAGCTTCATTTTGCATTTGAAAATGTTTAAAAATCTGCTTTATTCTCAGAATAGTATATAAACATGTCAACAAATCACATGTGTATCAAGGGAAGAGAGGTAGAAGGTTTTGAATTTATCATAGCTTCGGGTTGTTCTGTGACAAATTAAATATAATTCTGGCCACTGAGGTCCATGTAGTTGGTCAGAATGAGCTATAAATATATTGAACCTCTATTGGAGACAAGTCACCCAAACATAAATTGTATTTCTCACATTAGAAAGAAAATTACGCCATGCTAAAGGTAAGCCTCTCATTTGTACAAGACATATCTTATGATTTCCTTAGAAGACAGAGATTTTACAGCAAAAGAAAAGTCACAAGACATGGGACAAGAGCAAGGATGAGGGATGGCGGGGTTACTGCCAACACTCAGGAAGGGGATTCAGATTAATTGAGTATATATTCTCATATGTATATGTATATGTATACACACACATATGTGTGTGTGTGTGTGTGTGTGTGTGTGTGTGTGTGTGTATTCTATATCTTTAAGGTAAATTCTTTTTTCCTTGTGTCTTTGGGACCTTAACAGGCAGAGTAGTAAGCAAACAAAAAAAAAAGTCCCCACACGAAATTTGTCCTGAGCCCCACCGCCAAGAGATTCTAGTTTGCAACAGGATTTAGTCACAGGCAAACCTCATTTTCTCTCTTAAGAGTATGCAATTGGCTTCAAATGTAAGTGGTTTCTTTTTGTTCAGTGATTGGTATAAAGATAGGCTTTGATATGAACCAGCTATTCTAAAAGATCCTACAGTCATTTAAAATGTTCATCTCTTAGAGCTTTAGCTTATAAAATAGAGTGTTTTATTTTACGTTTTATATACTTTACCAAAATAAACAGAAAATTTTAAGAAGAAATAAGGTATTTTCTCTCAGTGAGACATACATATTAAGTAAAAAAGGTAAAGGTTTTCTGTGACTAGATGATAGAATTACAGACTTTCAGAATTGAAAGGGTTCATAGAAAATTCATCCAGTCCAAAATTTTTCAGTATATAATTCTACAAGTTTGTTATAGGTTTTTTGTTTGTTTGTTTGTTTGTTTGTTTTTAACGCTTACAGCACCTGGTCTTCCTGGGTGGTCTCCCATCTAAATACTAACTAGGCCTGACCCTGCTTAGCTTTCGAGTTCAAACAGGATCAGGCTTGTTCAGGGTGGCATGGCCGTACACTTGTTATAGCTTTTACAGGAAGAACGGATTATAAATTGTAGTGGTCATTAGTTCTGCTCACCACCATGCATTCAGCTTCCCTCTCCTCTGGGTACTATCTATATTCCTTAGAGTTAACAAAGGCCATTTGACTAGGTCTGGCCAGTAAATTGTGAGAGGAAATTATATGCATTCTATTTGTGCTGTAACATTTTATGGCAGGTTTGACACCCTCCTAAACTTCCTGATCTCTTTTCTGGCAAAATGAATTGTAATTTTCATGATGATGTCTACACCATCAGCTGGTATTCCTGAGTGACTGTGATAAAAAGAGCTCCTCTCCATTGTCATCAGACCATACTGGATATGTAAGAGAGAGAGAGGCTTTCTTATTTTCAGCCTGTGAGATTTGGATGCACTTTTTTCTTTCAGCATCACCTAGTCTATCCTAACTGATACAATGGTCTGATAAGTTTGAGGAAATGCAGATTCATGTGGAAATGTTCAAGACTTTATAACTCTAATAGAAAAATATGAATTTTCAAGAGAGGAATAGATTGAAAGCATTTTTCACACCTATTTGACAATGGAAGTTTTTGCTTTGTTTTATTTTAGTTTTTGCATGTTGTACAGAATACTTTGACCATGTCAAAGAACAATTAGGGAAAACACCTAACTGCAGTGTACAAAATAGTCTTACAAAGCACTAAGGAATGAGGGTCTTCTCCAAGTGACATAGTCTGTTAGTGGCAGACAGGGCAGCTGATGCTAGATATTCTATGGACCTGGCAAACTGGGGAAGCATCAGAAGTGAATCAAAAGGTTGCTAATGTTCTAACCTTTTACATGGGTCTTTAAAGAGCTAGTCCAGTGGAAGCACCACTTTACCATGCAAATTAAAATGAACATAAGTTTGCCATTTTGCCATGGAGAATTAAAACAAAGAAACCCATAAGAAATGCTCAAAAGATTTCCCAACCTAGACAAAAGCCAGAGTTAACATTTTTGGAGAGTGAGGTGGAAAAAATATCTCAGCTGGATCTTCTGAAGCAGGACTCTACAGCCCTCTGCAAAAAGGACATATTGCCCTTCTTTTTCTTGCAGAAAGCTTTGGCCAAAAATAAGATTTCAGCTTGAAATGAAGGGGGAAAAGTGCAATCCATTGAGCTTGTTGTTAAGCCATGGAAGATACCTCTCTGCTTTGAAACAATTTATTTTGTCTGGTGCTAGAGGCTCTCAAAGAATTTCTTTCTCCCAAACAAAATGACAGTAGTCAGAGTGATAGCTTTCAAGTAATGGGAGTAAAGATCTATTGAAACCTCATTTGTATTTAATCACAGTATTAGAAAAAAGGAGTAAAAGCTATTTGAAAAAAAAAATCAAAAAGTAAACTGCTGCATGGATATTGCTAGAAATTAAGAAAAGCTGTAAGCAATTGTTTTGACAGTTACCTTTTGTAGCAGCTCCAAACCTTGTCTCTGAGCTTCACCAATTCACTTTACTTCACAAACTAGGGAAGGTTCTTAATGGTGTGCTGTGCCTTTCATGAAATATAGCTCCAAAATGCATGTTCCCTGTGGCTACTTTGAAATTACTCAAATCCTATTGGGTCCTTCAATGGAGTGAAATGAGATCTTTAGTTAAAAAGTAATGAAGTATAATTGGAACATAAATAATTTTAAAACATTTGGGTGTAGGTCTGAATAGGCATGTGAGTAATTTTGAGTCCTGCCCCAGGGCATATACTGGTAGGCACAGGTGGGGAGCATGCATTCCAAATAGTGCCTTGAGGGTACCAGACATAATGGCTAGGGCAGACAAATCTCTGCTTTCTCAGTCAAAGGGCCTCTCCAGAAAGCCTTCTTTTTAAGTATTGTTTATCCCTATGTGAACAGAGAGCCCACAGCCTCTCCCAGTTAGCTGCAGAAGCCAGGGCAACCCAGCTCATCAAAGCTCTCTCTGCCTCAGCAAACACAAATGGCTGCAGTACCTAGCCTGAAAGCTCCTTCTGCACAAAACAGGAGAGGAAATTAGAATGAACAGAACTTGGGAAAACAATGAATTTTAAGCTGCTGTAACATCTTCTTTGGAGAACCAAATTCAGGAGAGGCACCAATTAAAATGCAGAAGGAAGTAGAAACCAAACCTGGGAGCTCAGGCATCCTCCTTTACCTGCCACTCATTTGCAGATCCCATCCCTTTAGAAGTAGAACATTTATACGTGGCAGAGTGGCTATTTGTCAAATAGCAGAAACTACAAAATGACTAGGCATTATTGTCTGCATCCCATGTGAAAAAAAAAAATGATCCAAAAAATCTGGAGCCTTTTTCTGGCTCCTCGGTTGTCTAAACCTTACAAAGAGGTTCATCCCTAAGTTAAAATATGAATTATCATCCTGCTTTCTTTTCTTCCTTTGGCTCAGTTCTTTCATTTTCTCTTTGTCTCTGATTTGACAAATGCGTTCTCAGGAAAATGTTCTGGAAGTATTAGCTTATTCTTTCCAGAGCTGTGGCTTCTAAAGAGATCATGAGAATTATGATAACACAAAATAATAATCTCTGATGGTGGGCTCTCTAGATTTGCTTTAATTGATTAGGAAGAAAGGAAGTCAGCTTGCTAATCATAAACTGAGAGCATTAGGTGGCCACCAGTTTCATCTGTCTCTCACTCATCCATTCATTTAATGATTATGTAATGAATGTGGATTATTAACCCATATACACACAGACCAAAGAGAAATAGACTTTGATTTTAAAAAGCTTACAGTCTGATAAAAAAGTAGACATGTAAACAAATACCTGTAAAACAAGGCATAAGACATAACATATATGATAGAGGTAATAGCAACATATTATAGAATACATAGGGGTAAACAAATAATTCTGATATGAAGACATAGAACCTATTCAAGCTTGAAGTAAGAGTAGTGGTTTCATGCATGGAGAAGGGAAGGGAGTGCAGACTTCCTGGGCTGAGAAAATAGCATGAGTGATGAACAAAAGGTTTCACATGTTGCAATTCCATTAAAAGAAAAAGTCTTCTCTATGTAGCACATACTGTCCTTCCTTCACAGCAGTTTTCTTTTAAGTCATCTCATTGTTTTTTACTCCTTGACTTTACTCTCCTATCCACAGTAATCTGCCTTTCACCCAAACAGTACACTGCGCTCACCCCTGCCTAGATTATAAATGATACATTCAAAGATGACCTTTATATTAGTGTAGTATTTGATGACCTCTCCTTCTTTCTTGATACTCACTCTTTTGGTAGTTTATAGGACATTATCCTCCTGGTTTCCTTCTTACTTCTATAGTTTCTTGTGTCTCAGATTCTTTTTCAGTACTGAATTCTCTGCCCATAGTTTAAATCAGTGACTATCAAACTGAGCATTATGAATCCCTAACAATGGGATGCAAGGAGAATAAGAATTTTGATAGGTGCCCTCGAAGATGTTCTCCAATGATCTCTGCATTATGATATTCACATCCTTATGTAATCCCCTTCTACTGAGTAAGGACTGGTATACTAGACTTACTGACTCACTTCTAATGAACAGAATACTGCAGAGGCAATGTGATGTCATTTCTGAGATTAGGCTATAAAAGGACTGTGACTTTGACCTTGAAAGAGTTCTCTGTTGCCCTCTTTGGGATTGTTCAAACTATGGAAGCCAGCTGTCATGCTGTGAGGCAGCCACATGGAAAAGCCTAAGGGATGAGTGACAGAGGCCTATCAACAACCCATGTAAGTGAGCTTGATAGAGAATGCTCTGTCATTCGAGCCTAGAGAAACTGCAAAACTTTGAAGTGATTTGTTAAACAGCAATAGATAGCTAAGATAGGAACCCTAACTGTGGAGCATCACTACTCACCCACTGCACCTTACTCCACTCCTGTCCCTTCCTGTAGCCTCTAGCCTTACCACAGCCACTTTTCTCCACCACTACCAGAACCATTCAACCAGAGCAGTTCTATTTTGATCTCTTCTATAAGTTGATTTTCCTTATACAATTTTATTTGCACAACTATTTCCATAGCTAAAAATTGATTTGAAAGCCAATGTTCTAAATGTGGGTACTTCTCAGGGTTCCATCCTTGGCCTGTTTCTCTTTTCATTTTACCCATTCTGCTTTGGAAATCATGCCTATGTCTATATCAGCAACTATGCCCCCTATTTTTATAGTTCCCAAAAGCACATTCCTAGACTAACTTCAGAACTTAACAGATCATTGGTTTTTTCACTTGAATGTCCCATAGGCACCTGAAAGTTAAAATGCCCAAAACTGAACTTATAAACTTTCTTGCATAATATGCTTTTCTTCTATATTCCCCACTTTAATAAATGGCACTACCATCACCCAGATCATCCTTAATTTCTCCCTCTCACTACTTACTGTTCTTTTAATAATCACTTATAATCCCACAAAATCCACTTTTTAAATATGCCTTGAATATATATCCTGTATCTTCACTATTACTCTCTTAGTTCATGCCAATGTGATTTCTCCTTGATTATTTCAATACCCTCATAAACTAATCTACCCATATCCACATGATACAGAGGCAGAGAGCTCAGGTTCTTACTTCAGACTGCGTTATTAGAATCCTACCTCCATTACTGGTCCACAAATTACCCCTTAGCACAGTATCCTGCAACCTTCATTATCAACAAACATATCAAGTTTCATATCTCTCCATTCTTCTCCATTGAACCTTACACTCCAGTGAGACCAATCTAATTGACCTTCTTCAATGGGCCATGTTCTTACATGTCTCTCTGATATTGCAAATACTGTTGCAACATAATACTGAACAAATACTGTTCTAACATAAATACCCTTTATACCCAACTCATCTGGCTAACTCCCACCCATTTTTTAAAAATTTGGCTAATGATATCAAGTTTTGCAGGGAACCTTGCCAGCTACCACTGATGCCCTGTACAATACACACATACACATGTACTAACACACTCACGCATGCTGGTAGATCCTCCCATGAGAACCCATAGCTCTCTGTGCACATTTCTATGTCTAATATCCAGGAGATTGTAACTGCGTACATTTCTGTCTCTTTCCATTAGACATGAGCTATATACTTGAGAAATGAGCAGGAACATATGGATGATTGTAGCTACTCAATAATTTTAAACAACAGATAAATGAAGGCTACAATCTACCGTCTTCTTCTTCTTCTTCTTCTTCTTCTTCTTCTTCTTCTTCTTCTTCTTCTTCTTCTTCTTCTTTTTTTTTGGATACTGTATATGAACTTCCCGTATTAGGTTCTCACAATTGACTTTTGTAACACTGGCTTGATAGACTGTGGCAATAACTAGAGAGAAATCTTAGTAAAGATCAAACAAGAACATGGTTTCCAAACAAGGAGAAACCCAGAGAGGCTCCAGAGACATTGTCCCTGTGTGTTCAACCTGGCCTGAGTGAGCGAAGTCATCTCTTGAAGTCAATCTCTTCAAGCCTGTCTATTCCATAGTGTCAGTCAGGTGCTTAAGTCTATTTTTAATTCCCCACTCCCACAAAATTGCACAATTATTATTATGAAATTGAAGGTTTTGAGTCCTTCAAGCAAAAGATTCAGACCAACTCCAGTGAGGTGGTAGGTTTTGTCTTTAATCTTTCAGCAACACTTCAAGTATTCAGGTCCCTTAGCTGGGGCCCCATTAACCAGTATATTGATTTCCAATAGGGAGAGTGAAGGTCTGAATTACTCCCGTAAGTACCAAGAAAGATAAGTGAAGAGACTAAAGAGTTTCTTATCTTTTTAGATGTAATCAGGAACTGCTAAATTCCTGGTTCTTAAAAATATGTAAGAATGAGGAAGTTGTGCTTTTTTCCTGCCTATACAATTTTCTCTTCTGAAAAACCCTGAAGAAGTAAAATATCTGTTGAGAATGACATGGACTGCTGATAAAAATGAGAGATACAGTTGTGAGGTCCCAATAACAACAACAAATGAGCAGTGTCTGTGTTACTAATGAGATCTTCTACTGAGCCTACTAATTTCATAAAGATTCTAATATGTGAGATGAGCAAAAATAGTTTTCTCCAGCAGAACCTTTTTCTGTAGCTAGGAAAGAGAAGTGAAAAGAGGAAGTATGCTGTAAAATTAATTAAGAAGATAAAGAGAGAACTCTATTTCTAACACAGAGAAATGGAATCATTTTTCAAAGACATATTTTCATTACTAGAGTAAGGTGGCAATGATTAGGGTAAGATTGAAAGAGGATATTTTTATTCTTTGTATGTTATATATATTGGGATTTTGGCATTTCCTTTGGCAAAAATAATTCTCCCAGAGTTGCTGGCTGGAAGTTCTCGTGCTTCTGCAATAATAAGAAATAGAAGCGATAAAGTGATTAGAATATTTTATGTAAAAAAACTACTACTCATAAAAAGTGGTGGCAAATAACAGACTAAAGTGTTGACCTGGCTAAGCAAAGAGATGCCAATTTCAGTTAACAACTGAGAAATTATGTATTCTTAAAATGTGGGTCCATTAAGTATATACAGAGATACACAGTGCAATTCAGCTCACCTGGCACCATATAACCACTCTAAAATTTAGAGGGGAAGGAGTTAATGCTTTTCAAAAATTCTTTTGCTGCCTTATCTTCAAACCTGTGACATATCCTTGTTAGCTATCTCCCAGTATAAGAAAGTGACTGTATCTGTAACCAAATAACATACTAATGAAAGACAGTCCAACTAAGCCCTGAGAGAGGGTTTTCTGAATGTACATATCTGGCAAGAGGCTGACATCAGAATGATAGAAAGAACTGGTAGAGGAATGAACAGGGGCTTTGGACAGATATATTACAGGGAAAGATATATGAATGTTCAATAGACACAAGAAGGAGTTGTTCATTAGGGAAATGAAAATTCAACAATAAGATACCATTTGGCTATTCACAACAATAGCCAAAATCTAAAGGACTGACTATACTAAGTGTTGGTGAGAATGTGGAGCAACTGGAACTCTCATACATTATAATGGGAATATAAAGTGATACAATTGCATCAGGAAAAAGGTTTTATCATCTCTAATAAAATTAAATTTATTTTATGACCCAGTAATTCAATTTTAAGCTAAATGGAAACATATGTTCATAAAATACCTTGCTAATGATTGCTTATAGCAGCATTATTCATAAAGAGCCAAAACCTGGAAATAGTCCAGAGTCCATAAACAGAAAAATAAATAAATACACTATGATGTAGTCACACAATGGAATACTGCAATTCCATTTGGGAATACTGCAAATCCCAGCAATACACATGCAAGAATACAGGGGAATCTCAAAAATATTATGATGAGTGAAAAAATCTATATCAGTCATGATTCTCCAGAGGACCAGAACCCGAACATGGGCACGCGTGCACGCTCACACTCATTTAAGAATTGGTTTATGCAATTGTTGGGGCTGTCAAGGTCAAAATCTGAAGGGGAGGCTGGCAGTCTGTAAACTCAGGCATGAGTTAATGCTGCAGTTTTGAGAAGAATTTCTTGTTCTTTGGTAAAACTCAGTTTTTGCACCTCAGCCCTTCAACTGATTAGATGAGCTCCACCAGCATTAACAATGGCAATCTCCTTTACTGAAAGTCAACTTGTTGTAGAAGTTAACCACATCCCTAAAATGCTTTCATAGCAACACCTAAACTGGTGTTTGATTAAATAAATGGGTGCTGCAGTCTAGCCAAGTTGACACACAAAATTAACCATCATTGAAGCCTTACATAAAAGACTATTCTGTCTAATTTTGTTTACATGAAATCCTAGAAGAGGGAAAACTAATCTAAGAAGATTTAAAATTAGAATGGAGTTTGCCTCTTGAGTCTGTGACCAGGAAGGGACAGGAGAGAACTTTCTAAGGTGATATTAACATTCTATGTGTTGAGAGAGTGTTTGAAATACACAAATGTGTGTATTTCTCAAAATTCAAGGAATAGACACCTGGAGTTTGTGTGTTTTATATATGTAAATTTTATGTCAAAGGGAAAAATTCATAGGCAAATATTAAACTCTATTTAATGACAATATGTACTGAAGTACTTAACAGGAAATGCACAGATGTACTTTTAAATGCTTTGAAAAGTGAGATTGATGGATGGATAAATAGAGGTGTAGATAGGTAGATAGATCTGTAATAAGGTCAATTTGGTATTGTTAATGAGGTGTACAAAAGTTTACTGTAAAATGCTTCTGGCTTTGTTGTATGTTTGAAAATTGTCAAAACAAAATATTGGCAAAACAAATAAGTTTCTCAAAATAATTTACACATATTTTTCCTCCAGCAACCAACTGTGGTCAAGCTTAAGCCTCAATGCCATATCAAATTATTCACACTCACTAAGACTACCAACTTCTATATTGCTAAATCTACTGGGCAATATCCTAGCTCTAGCATATTTAATATTTCGGAGAAAGTGGCTCTGAATTTAAGAGTTCATTAAATACTCCTTGAAGAGTGTTGCCTCAACTTTAAACACTAATGTGTTTTTCTTTACAACCACAGATTTCACTTCCTTTTCCTGAGCAAAAAACTATCAGAGCAAAAAACTATCAGGAGCAACCTTTTTGACTTGTCTTGTGTCCTGAAACATTGCTGTTCATAGTGTGAATCAGCAACATTGGTTGTTACCTGGCAGTTTATTATAAATGTATAATCTCAGACCCCACCTCTGATTTACTGAATGAGAATCTACATTTTAACAAGTGGTGATTCATATGCATATTAAAGAATGAGAAGCACTGGTTTCTATTTTCACTGTCTAAACTCTGTTGGTCCAAGACACCACTGTTTCCTAATTTATCATCAACTTCTTGGATTTCTCCTTCCAAGTCTCCTTGGAAGACTCCTTTTCTTCTCTCCACCATGTAAAAATTGGAGTTCTGTCCCCAGAGTTTTGATGCTCTTCTACTCTTGTGCTGCAAGTCTTCCTCCCACCCCAGTTCCGGAAATCTTGTCCACCAAAATGCCTCTATCTCTATCCGCTCTCTTGAGGTCTAGGCCTGCATGTCCAATCCCCTATTGGTAATTTTCTCTTTGAACACTCCACAGATACCTCAAACTCACTACACTGGAAACTGAGTTAATCTTTTTTTCTCACTACAGAATGCTCCCTACACCCTATTTTCAGGTAATGGCTCTGCTCTCCATCCAGGCCTCTGAGAGGAGAGTCAGGTCTGATATTTTTTTCTACTCTGAACAATAACCAGGTACTGTTCACTCAATTTTTAAAATATCTATGAGATAGATCCCTGCTTCTTCCTTCCCATTGCTGCTAATAAGCTTTTCCTCCTCACTTAGGCTACAGGAACCTCTCATGATAGATAAGCCTTAGTTAAACAACTTTAGTGTCCTTCAATGGATGAAAGGCTAAAGAAGATGTGGTACAAATATAAAATGGATACTACTCAGCCAAAAATACATGAAATAGTGCCATTCATGACAACATGGATGGATCTTGAGAGGATCAATCTAAGTGAAATAAGTCAGATGGAAAAGAACAGGAACTATATGATTTCACTCATATTTGAGATATAAAACAAAAGCAACAAATGAAACAAATACAAAAATAAACAAGAACACATAGGTACAGACAATAGAATAATGGTTATCAGAGGGGAAGGGTGGGTAGGGAAGGATGAGAAGGGTAAAGGGGTTCAAATACATGGCGACCTAAGGAGACTAGATTTGGGGTGGTCAGAACACAATGGAATATACAGATGTCATATTATGAAGTTGTACACCTGAAATTTATGTTATTAACCAATATTACAAAAATTAAAAACTAAGACAAAGAATATCATTAATGAAGCAGTAAAGGCATTAATTTTAAGAAACCTCCACATGAGTAAATACTTCTTCAATATTCTATATGATGAAATGGGAAATACACACAAAGTACTTTGATATACACCAAAGCAGGATAATTATTTTGAAGAAAAGCACTAGTGCAACTGAACTGAGAACAGAATTGGCTGTTTTTAATAGAATAGCATCTCTTTAAAAAAACTGATAAATGTGGGTATTTTGTAAAAATAAGTGAAGGGAGGGAGTCTGTCACTTCAAGGAAAATGACTGGCAATAATTGCTGCTGGTAATAAAATTTGAGTTTAACAGAAAAAAATTAGAGTTTTAGAAAATTTTTATGTGCCACCATGAGCTTGAAAGCTTTGAAATACTTAAGACTTTTCTAATGAGAACTTTTTTGGTGATAATAATAAATGTGATATTTGAATATTATGTAATGAAATGTTAATATTTGAAAAATGTGCATAACTCTGTGAACCACTATTTTCCAAATGACCAATGCATGATGTTACAAAATCACAAATGGATAAAAGAGCCATTCAAAGAGCAGGATATCCTGATGGCTTTTATTATTACATAGTATAAAAAGTTAATTAATGTGATTTTAGAATCTACATTGCAGCTAACATTTAAGAAGCTACCACTTGTGAAATTCACTAGCTTACATTCTATTGTATAATTTAAATTATTGTTTATTGTCTATCTTTATCCATCAGATTGCTGGCCACAAGAAGAGGGTTTGTATCTGTCTTGTTCATTGATAGCTCCTGAGCCTAAAAGTCTGTGCCTAAAAGAGCTCATATTAGGTGCTCAACAAATATTTGGTTGCATGAATGAATTCCCATTTTAAAGATGAAGGAACTGAGTCTTAAAAACTTAAAAGTTACGTATCAAGTTCACAGATCTAGTAAGTGCCTAGGAGGCTATTCAAATTCAGCTCTGTTCAATTTCAAAGCTCATGCTCATAATTAAATTACCCCACCAAATTTCCTCCACAGTGAAGATATGAAGATGATATTGTCACATCGATATTTAACTTTAATATTAACAGATTTCTAGCCTTTGTGAACTTTTATAGTATCTTATGTTTGATATGAAATTATTTTAAAACTACAGGGAACCTTAATATTTAGTCCAGCTTCTCATAGATTTGCCCAGGGTCACAGTCCATTACTGGTACAGCTGAGAAACAGCCCTGGAGTCTCTATCAACACCCATTAGGGCAATATATATGGAACCAAGCCATGGAAATTACATGAAGTAGTTTTCATTTCTTCTGACTCATCCCCAGCTCTTTATTTTCTAAAACCCCAGGTGATGAGGAAAAGCATGAAAGAAATGGACTGGCATGCTAAGTTGAGAGCTTTTTCTGACCACAGCAGATATTTTCCCATAGCTGACAACCAAGTCTCACATCTTTGAGAGATGTACCTTGGTAATTGATGCCCAGCTACACCTTATGAGAGACTGCAGCATCCGAAGTGGAGTCATATTCTAGTAATTCCAGCACTTGGCAGAGGCACGGAGTGCAAGTCTTTAGAGATCAAGGCCCTTTGGAAAGGACCTTGTCAAGTCTCTTTTGTAATTTAATTACCTTTCTTTTACAAATGACACTTAAACCAACAACAAAAATACTTTATCATAAAATCATTTCAAATGCTGCAAGGCAGGAACCAAAGCAAGTAAGTGCAACTAAAGCAGTTACTAAAGAATATGTTCATGTGTGTTCACAGGTAACGTAGTTAGGTATTTCGGAAACAGAATGAAAATGAGCCATGTCTCCTACACTTTGTCCTAACAGCATTCAGGGCAATACTTATCTCACAGCATTTCCAATGCTCAGAGAAATCCCTACATCAACGTCGGCCTTAAGCACTGAATGGCTGCCACCTAGGGTGGTAAACTCACCAACTTGTAGCATAGAGTAGATAATCAATAATCACTGAATTACTAATTTTTCACACTGCCAGTACATTCAGTATGAGTATAGTTCTTCTAATCTTGAAACACTATAATTGTACTGAAGACCAAACAGATTCTACTCTCTGTAGCAGAGAAGGTTCAATTCCTAAATCATGCGGTTTATATACTTCTGTTGAAAAAGATGATGATATTTTATCTTTATGGAGATCTTTTATTCAGATCGCACCTGACAGATGAAAATATTTGCTTTGCCTACAGCCCTACCACAAAATCTAAAAGCATAACATCAACGTACTCCTTCTAGAGGAAATTCAAACACATTATCGCTTGTGGGCAAGGAGGTGGGGGGAGGTGGGGGATATTAAAGAAGTCAGATACTTAACTCATTGATTGAGTTATTAACAGAAGGTTTTAAATTATCCTAATTAAGGCATTTCTAATTATTTTCCCTAATCTTAACAATGTTTTATTTCTGGATTTTAATATATGTTATATTCAGACACTAGCCAAAAGAAGTGCTTAATAAATTTTTTTCAATTAATTTTAAATAATGACTCTCAAAGTATGATCTGAGGGTTCATAGTAGTAGCGATGTGCTGGAACAGCTTCTGTCATCTCACAAGCACTATTGTCAAATTTTGGAGGTTTTTATGAGTCAGTTTTTAAATATAAACATTATTAAAAATTAAATTATAAACATTTACAATTAAACAAATTACAATAAAGGCAACAGTCAAAACTTGTCACTTCCTAAATATTTTACTACATTTTACTATTTCTAGACTCATGAAGTTATTTATATCTGTTGTATTTACAATGTAGAAATATTACATAACAGTACACGATTATGTAATAACAGCCACGTTGCATTATCAGCTACATTGCATTATCAGCCACGTTGAGAGTAATTACACAAAGGAAACTGGCAAATGCTGCACAATGGGCTTTTTTCCCCCTTCCTATTGAGTTGGTCATCAAAATATTTACCAGCACACCACTTGCTGAGCATGCCCAGAACTCTTTCAGGTGGTCTTCCAAGTCCTCCTCCTCTTTAATGTGAGAGGCCCTATTTTCTTCATATATGTTAAGCAAAACAACATATTCAAACATATTAAATGTACAAAATATGAGATTCTAACTGTAAGCTAGATATTAAAATAATTTTCAAAAAATGTAGAACTATGTCCTTCTCACTAATTTTTTTTACAAAAATGTATTAACATGTAACCTTTTTACTTCTATTTTTAAATGTATTAATACTTTTCTCAGTTTTAAATTTAAAGACAATAAATATTGATTGCTATAACTCATAAAAGCAAGCGTTCTCTGGCAAACTCAATAATTTTTTTTAAGTGTGTTTAGGAGCCTGTGATCAAAAATTTGAGAAACACTGATTTTAATAGTGTAGCAAATCCCACTGAGTGCTTTTCTGACTGAGTGTAGTCAAACTAGAAATGAAGGTCTTTCTAGGCCTTTGTGACCTTGGGAAATTAATTCTTGACCTTTTCAAATCTTTATTTCTCTATCTGCAAAAAGACAGAGCTAGACAAGATGATCTCAATGAATCTTTCTTTAGCTCTTGGATTCTGTACCTGGGAGAATTATAAATGAGCTTTGCTCCTAGCTTGAAGGCAGTAGAAATGTTTTTGCTTTGTCATTTTTTTCGTACCTCCAAACTACAACATCACTGCGTTTAATCATCTTTTCTGCCTAAGCTCCTACCCCAAAAGGACTTAACATTTGATTACATCACTATAATTACAGAAACCACTACTTCTAGCTGTCAAAAACTCAGAGCAATCTTGGATTAGACTATATGCCATGCAGCAGATACAAAATCGCAGTGCAGGCCAACAAAATGCCATGGTTTAATGTTCCTCCATCCATCAGGTGGAAAATGAAATGCCTAAAGCAGACACTACGACTGAATTTAATAAAGCAAACTATTGCTCGGGTCCTGCTTTGCATTTCCGCACCACAGCAGAATAAAATGAAAAGCCATGTGCTGCCTGATTATTTCCTCTTTTCTATGCGAACGCTGCAAATTAGCATCTGCTCCGTGTCCTTAAGAATGTGTGAATTATCGAATTATCCCTCTTCATTCCAGTCAAGTCTGGATAGGCTTTGCCTTGGAAATCACTGCGGCAAAATGCAAATGATGTATGAATTAAAGGGCCTGACCAAGGGCGCCAAGACCGCGGCCTTCACTTTCACATCCCATCTGCGTCTCCTTTCTCTTCGTGCACCCACAGCCAGAGGAAGATATGGCATCTTTTACCAGTGTGCTGGGAATTCAATTTCCAGATCCTTCCTAATACCAAAGAACCAGCAAAAGCAAATGTTCCCGGCGCAGAGATGCTCGGGAGGTGAAAAGGCCGAGGGCACCCGCCGTCCACCTGGGGTCAGAGACTAATGCTGCGGGCCCCTTGGCGGTCTGGCATGGGAAGGGGCTGAGGAATCGAGCTGTGCTAAAAACAAATGGCTGCAGCATCACCGCTGCCGGGAAGGGGGCTGCTCCGGCCAAGGACAGGCTGCCCGGCCCGCGCCGCCAGGGAGTATCCACCTTCCAGCAGGAGCTGAGGTTCGGCCAAATCCCCGCAGTTGGGACAGTTCTCAAAGGACCAAGGCGTGGCAGTCGCCTCGCCTTCATTTAATTCTGTAGAAGGTCTCCTCCCCGCCCCCCGAGCCTTCCCCCACCCTGCCCCGCCCTCCTCTTACCAACCTGTGCGGTAAGGCATCGCCATGGCAACCCCCTTCCTCCCATCTCTCATGACCGAACAGCTGAGACACAGAGCATCCCTGAACTTGTTACTGCACAAGTTAATGCGGTCCGCCGAGGACTTAGTTTCCTAACTAGTGTTTGTGCCACCGACTGCTTCCTGAAGGTGGAAAAACCTGTTGTGTGTCCCCCACGTTCTCCCCACCCCAAGCCTGTCAGTGAATTGGAACTTTCTCCTCCAGGGAAGCCCAGCAGAATACACTGGAATGAGCAGGATTCGACTCCAGCCCCAAGTTACTGACACTAACCTAGGAACCGTTTTAACGTTTGGAGGCTTCCGTTTCAAGGGCTATAAACTGTTAATAATTATGTATAATGATTATAGTTTATATATTATACATTATATATTAATAATTATAAGACTACCTTTTCTCCTCCTACCTATAATTGATGTTGGTGCGATACTGAAAGTGTAATATTCTCTCTCAGGGACATTAACTGATAAACAATTGTTCCTTTTAATTGTGAGTAATTGAAAATAAGGATTTTGTATGTATGCTCATTAATAAAGAAATGCAAATTAAAATAGCAAGTGTATGCTATTTAATAAAGATTTTGTTTATTTGTATTTAATAATAGCCAGTGCTGACAAAGGTGTAGCAGATATGGCTGGTGGGTAAATTGGTACAATCTTCCTGAAGACATTTTCTTTTTCAGGAAATAATTAGAGATCTGAACAAAATACAGATACAAGTGTAACTCAGAATTAGATAAAGAATCAATAACATGAGATACTGTGTATCTTTTAAAACTAAAATGAGAGAATACACAATTCTTTGAAAGATGCTTTCAATGATTTATTGCTAGGTGAAAGTAGATATTAAACAGTGATTAATTTGATCTCATTTAATTTTAAACGTATTTAACAAGAAAAATATTAACAATAGTTATCTCTGGGTTGTGGAATTATTGTTAATTTTATCTTGTTCCTTTTTCTTTGACAGTAATAAGCATTATTTTATATAACAATAAAAATATATTGTGTATGTGTCAATGGGTCCTATATGTTTCAAAAATAAATACACATATTTTTAATAATATAATTGTAATCTATATTCACATAGATCAATTTAAATATATTTTCTTCAAAGGAAAGTATGAAGATTTTAATAGAGAAAAAAGCTATGAATCACTTTGATCATCTGATTTTCCTTTCAGATATCCAAGTACTTGGTATTTGCATTTGGTCTGGAAAGGGAAATTTTTTTTAATCTTTATGTTCTACCAAAGAAAACAAAAAACGAGTTTCGAAAACATAATGATATTAAGAAATACTCAAAAACGTTTTAGTGTCAAAACCTTCATTAAGGATTAAGACTTTCATTCTGTTCTCATTCTCTGGCTATAGAATTGCAATTTGAAAAGCAGTTGTTGGTTTCAAGTGGAAATTCATGAGTAATGATGAGATGACTGGCTCCAGTGCTAGTTGGTGCTCAAAGCAGAATCCTTCAAAACCACCATCTCTATGGTCCCTGCATCAGGCACTGAAATAGCAGGGAATAGCCTGTCATCTTAGGCAAGCGTGACTACTTGATCCTTCAGGGAATCTGCTCTCTTCTCACTCTAGCAGAAGTGAACCTGGCTCTTGTCCAATAGCTTGTGAGAAGCCCTGCAGGTGTACATTCTGGACACCTCATTTCTGAGGAAAGCTCAAGAAGAAGCCCGGGTCTAATGGTCGCAATCAAATCAGGCCTTTGTAAAGCTTGAGAACTGCTCTCTGTGAATTATCCCAAAGAAAATAATTCATAGACCTGGGCAAAGATACAGCTACGAAAATGCTTTTTTTAAAAAAAAATACTATTTTCAGTAAAATATTTGGATCCACATAAATGTCTAAGAGAGAAATTACATTACAGTTGGGTGATAAAACTGTATGCAGCTGTTAAAATGGAAGATGGAGAAAAATATTTAATGATGCAGGAAAGTGCTCACAGTGCAGTGTTGAGTAAAAAGAAAGACATTAAATAGAGAACCTATAGTGTGACCCCATTTTTATAAAATACTTCACATTACACATAATATTTAATGTATTATATAAATAAATAACTGGAAATTACAGCTCCAAAATTGGGAATTGCCAGTTATTTTTGTTTTAAGATCTCTAATGAATCCATTAATAATAAGCTATTAGTAATTAAGTAATTACTAATAAGGTATTAATGGGAGCAAGTTCATTACATTAGACTCCAGGGAAAGGTACTAGAGGCTCTGAAGACTTTTCAGGTATGGATTTTTCAGGCACCTGGAAATACTTTCAAAGCATATATCTTATTAGCTCGGCAATTAAAGGATGATACATCACCTGGACCACATCATTCACCTCACATGTCCATTCATCTGGACTAAAATTCTGGACTCTGTCTTTCTCTACAACTTAATTGTTAGAGCAGGTAAGACACCACTTATCTGAGGACATCTGCTTACAACATCAAAAAGATTAAATCAAGCTACAGGATGTCCAGGCTCAAAGTGAGCATATTATATGCATTCTCAGAGAACATTCATGCTCCAGATTCTGGTCTAATTTTCCATAAATCCCTCATTCATAAATGGAGAAACAGTTGACCACATGACCTCTAATTAAAAGTCCACAGGAGCTACCCTACCAGTGTGTATGACCAAGCTGTTCAGGCATGAAGATCCTTTATGCCAACCACTAGAGGTTTAAGTACCAACCCTACCTTTCCCACCTCTTGTTCTCAGCCAAGGTGAAACTACAACACCAACACAAATGGAATCTTATTATATACTGGACATTGTTCTAGTTCTCTCAGCTAACCTATGGGGTAAATATTACTCTAATATTCTTTGCATTTTAAAGATGAAGAAACTGAAGCAGAGGTTAAACAATATCATCCACAGTGTCCATCATCTACACAGCTAATAAGCATTAGCAGGAGGAAGTCTGGACTCAGCTCTTAACTGCTATATCGCTACCTGGATATACAGTTTGCCAAATAAGTCAGTGGATCTCTGACATAGTCCTGGCTCTTCCCTCTGTGTAGAAGACCCACTTAGCCAAATTCTGACCCTCCTATCAAAACAAATGTAACACATCTCCTCAATCATCCTAGGCAAGCCTAAGGATTTTCCTCTATGCTCACATAAGTCCCTCGGTTATGTTACTAACCACACTACTGAAAGACATTTTTATTTACCTGCTTCCAATGTGAGCCCCTCAAAACCCAGGTTCACATTTCTGTTCATCTTTATATCTTCACTGCCCCTCCTCCCCCACAGTATTTGACACATAAGAGGCTTGTAGTAATTGATGTATGAATATTTATAAGGAATACAAAATAGTTCTACTTGCCCCCAAATACAGTCTTCAATGTCCCACCATGACAGCCACCATCACTTCATTGGAGTGCTCTCTAAATGAACACCGGACTAGTAGCCAGAAGACTAGTTCAGTGCTGGCTTTGCTCCTAAAGTATAATCTTTGCCTTGTTAAATCCTAAAGAGGGAAAGGAGGCTGTTAAAGGGACCTATTAAGAGATTATCAAATATTAATAGTTGACAATTTTCCAGCTATTCTATTAGGAAAGAAGGGCCCTTTGGGGGTGCGGCAGAGAATGGCAAGTCTGATAAAGGACTAAGGGCTCAGCGTGGGGCCAATATATGCACAACTGGATGAGGCTTTTGAATCAGCAGCTTGACAATATCACCAGATCTGTCTACTTTGGACAGTTCACACTTCCTCTACCTCACACATTTTCACCACGAAAGAGATAAAACACATGGTCTATCTGTGTCAGTGTTCTTGAATAATAAAAGATATTCTTGTTGGTTTGAGTCAGGCCACTACCGGGATTGTCTGAAGCAGTGGAAAATAACTAATATTTATGAATCAAAATCAATACATAATGAATATCTGACATAAAGACATGTTTCTGTTTGCACTTTCTTAGTATTTGTGTCTTCTACTGTTGTGTCTGCATCTTCATTAAGCTATCTAAAATCTCTTTTTGAACAAAGCTGGAAATAAATAAATATATAAGATGAAAATAAACATTCTGTTGATTCACTTTGAGGGTCTGGTTTGAAATTTGCTTTTGGCTTCTAGGTTTATCTGTGACCACATTTCCCAGGGAAGGTAAGATATCCTCACAGATCTCATAACAAATGCTTTGAGAGAAAGGGTCAAAATCCTAAGGTACTTTTGTCTACTCATTTGGAGGGAAATAAACCAATTACATTCCCAAATATTTCTTACATTCTAATTGTACATACTGAGGTTTGTCTATTTTGAGGTTCATTTGATCCTCATGGAAAATTTTGGTTTATGTACTAGTAGTATTGCATGTTTAACTAAGAATTTTTTTTTTTTTGGAAGTTTTGCAAAGTTCTCATAGATATCTAGTGACTCCTTGTGGAGTTTTCTTTCTACATGTAATAATTCACTAAAGTTAAGAAATCAGAACCTCAGAGTAGAAAGGGACAAAGGAGTATTTAATACTAACTTCTAGCCAGTTGGAAATCTATTTAGCAATAACCATGAAAGAGGCTTGAAAATCCCTGGTGAAAAGAAGGCATTTTTCAGAATACTGCCTCCTCTCTTCTCCTCTAATGGTGAAATAGATTTACAAACCATGTTGCAGTTTTCTGGGAGTTTTGCCACAGAGGTAACCATTTCAGCAGGGCTCAGGAGGAAAGCAAAAAAGGAAGAAAACAGAATTTCACATTTGCCCAGGTTGAAGAGTTCCAATAGGATTCTATGGGGGAATTGGATTCTCAAAACAATTGGTGGACAAGTAATCCATGTTCCAAGTACAATGAGGTGTCTAAAAAAAAACAAAAACAAAAACAAAAAACAACAACAACAAAAAAAAACCAAACAACCAAAAACAAAAATATCCCTCTTACTCTGAAATTTCACCATTTCTTCATTTGTGGGTTTTGTTGAATATCCAACAATCTTTTTAGTAGTCATTTGTCATGTAGTTCTCAATACCTAGTCTCTTGCCCTGATAGTACTCTAATTGTATTTTGTGGGAAAAATTTCTCCCGCATTGCATGTAGTCTATGTAGGATGCTTAAACTAGTTGCCTACCTTCTACTCCTGAAGTTCAGTATAGTCAGGTTACCAAAGACAGAGTGTTTCTCCCCAGACACCGCATCTTAGGTAAGTAAGAAAGAACTCAAGAAACCCATCTGAGATGGTCATTGAAGTTGTGGTACCAAAAAGAAATTATCCAGCTTTGAGGTCATCTTCTCACCCTACAGCTCTGCCAAACATCTTGGCTGGTTCCAAGCTGGTTGTATCATTTCTTTGCATCTCTAATGCCTTCTAATGAAGTTTCCTTTTTGAAAAAGCCAGATTCTAGAATGTATTGTAATGATGGTTGCACAACTCTGTGAATATACTAAAAACCATTGAACCATGTGCTTTAGTGGGTAAATTTTTAGGAACATGAATTATATTCTAATAAATCTCTTGCCCTTCCTCCCCCAAAGTCAGCCAAAGTTGGTTTCCATTGCTTGAAATGTAACAAGATCTCATTGATAAACTATTCCTGTCAAATGCAAATATCTAACCTATAAAGGATTATATACTCTCAAGTCTCTTTAACATTGAGTTCACAAAAAAAAAAAAAAAAAGTAATGAGCACTAGTTTTTCTGGGGGCTGAACAAATCTAGCAATTATAATTTATTCTAAGAGGACAGGCAACAATGAGGCACTACATGGGAGAGACTTTAAATGTTCTCACCAGCTCAAGAGTGTTCAATAGTGGTGATAGTGGAGGTATGGGCGTGAAAATGTATTGTGGTAGGTCATAAGGAGAGGTAAATTTTTGTCACTGTCCTAAGTCCATATTTATCTGAAGTCATAAACCAAGGTCATATTTATTACTCCCCTCCTGCACATCATTTATTATCTACCCCATTATTTCTATGAACAAGTGAAGTATTTGAAGACAAAGAATACACATTGAAAAATACATAATTAACAAATAATACACATTTTAAACTCTGGGGTAGAATCTTTCTGTGTTTTATTTATAACCCATAACAACCCTGTGCTTCAATTTAGAACAATTTAGTGTTTCTCAAGGTCACAGAGCCAAGAAGTAAAAGACATGGGATTCAAATTCAGGTTCATCTGATTCTAAAGACCATGCATTCTCTTCACATCCCCTATAAAGCTCTCTTGGCACTCTGAGATGAAATCTCTCAGTTATAATTGAGGACAAGAAGAACTACATAATAATATACATATGTAATTCCTACTAATAAAATATTAATTTTTAATTAAATCAACATGGTGAGTTACATTTTGTACTTTTTCACGCATATAAATCCACATATTGAAAAAATACTCACATTTTCTGGAGATACTGTGTAAGATCCATTTACTCTACCCCATCTTACCTCTTAGACTCATCTATTCTTTCCTGTATCCTCCTACACTCCACACACTGTGAATTTAGTATATGCCAAGTTTACTAGAATTTACATACTTTTTTCTCTGCTCACAATACCCTCTGTAGGTGCCCATTTTGGTTTAATCATTTCAAGGAAAATATCTCAGTTCAAATTGCCCTTAACTAGACCTTCACAGTGAATGAAATCAATATTCCCTACTCCTCTACAGACCCTTGTAGTATCCTGTGTCCATCTCTAACACAGGACATATAATTCTGTATTATATTGATGGATCTTGTCTTCTTGCTACTAAAAGGCAAGTTTTTTGAGCCTAAAAACTATTTGTCTTTAAACTTTAGTCTCTATCCAGCACCTGGAATATATTAAGTGCCCAATAAATGCCTACTGACGAATAAAACAATCAATCATTCAAAATAAAATGTTTTTCCTCAAAGTCTAATAAATTCATTTTAGGATATAATAGAATGTTCTATTTAAACAATTAATCTGTTTAAGAGATTGTCTATACAATAAATGTTATCAAAACCCATCATATCATTAAGTATATGAAAACCTGACTACATATAACTTAACTTCTCCTTGATGAAATAATTTTGGATATTATGATGGCTGAGGACATAACAGGCCCTCATTGATTGTCATCAGTAGGCATGCTTCAACATTATTTAGCAAAGAGAGCAGGATATCAAATGCCCTTATTATATAATATGTAATAGTGTCACTGTTGTTATTCCCAATATTAATCCAAAAGTATTTCTAAACTTAGGGGAGAAGAGCTTATTTTGAAAGAAACTATTGAGACCGTATTCAGTAATTTTCTGGACATCATCCTATCACCCTGATGTACTGACTTGGACCCATATGTCACCAATATTAATGTTTTCCTAGGCAAAATCTCATCTCATACTCAGCAGCTAAGACAATGACTTCCTGCCTATGCATTCCCAATTTACTTGTTCTATTTTTATCATGTCCTAACTCTTGGTTTGACATCTTGACTTGATATCATATTTTTCCCCTTCATATTTTATAACATTTAAGACTCTGTCCTTGGCACTTAGGACTTCAGTAATCGGGAAGTGTTTTGGCTGTAGTACATCTTAACTTTTAACATTCTCTATTGTCTACAGTGGGGACTCCACTTCAGCTTCCAATGAATTTTTCTTATCCTGAACTACTTACCAATTTCCTCTGGGGAAAGCAGAATAGTAGACAGTAGACAGGCAAATATTTGACAAGATTGCTATTCTTCTTTGCCATCACAAAGATATGACCAATCCTTTATAATAGAAACTCTTGGCTAAATCTGAATGACAGGCAATTAACTGTGAACTTTGCAGGAGGAAAAATTGTGTTCTCAGCATTTCCTGAATTCTAATTCTAACTTTGAATATTTGTGTGTGTGCACAGGCAAGCCAGTGATCTTTTGTGTCTTGAAGTCACTGTCTGTAAGACTAATTATAATAACAGCTATCTCCTGAAAATACAGATACCTAGATTAACTTTAGTTTGTGAAGAGTTATAATAAAACTAAGAAGGTCACTATATAGTAAACTCATCTTACTCTCCCGTTTCATTTGGGGGAGAACCAGAAGTCTTGATGGGACTTTAGTATGTTGCATGCATATGTGTGTAATATCATGAAATATATATATATAGTATGTTATGTCATAAAAATTAGACATATTTTTAACAGAAAACATGATCTTATTATATGTCTGTCATAAAGTTATAATCATGGGTGTCCTATGGTTGGGAGTGAGAAAGTCAAGCAGTCAAAGCAAGCATGATTTTCTGTTCCTCAGTTTTCCACATATTGTTCATCAATTCTTTTTTTTTTTTAAGATACACTGTAGAAAGTATCAAATATCAAGAAATATATATGGAAGAAATTTTAAAATTTGAGCCAGTACTTGTCTCAGAAAATCATTGCTCACTTTTGGAAGCAGAATATTCCAGCTTAGTTCAAGGACCTCTTAATTTCCATACCAGCCTAGTTTTAGAACCACTGCACTCACATCCCAACACCAGCCTCTAAAAGCAACTATTCTTCCTATGTTTATTCTTAAAATGAACTGCAAGTTAAAGTAAGATGGTTTTTACTCAGATGGGGATTGAGATGCTAATGTGTCCAAAGAGAATGAATCCAGAATTTAGCATAAATACATAAAATGTACGTTTCTCATTTTTAATAGACTTTTAAATGTTGACATAGAACATTCACACTGTACTCATTCATGGAAGTGATGCCTAATTTGAAACATATTTTCCATTAGCTAGATGATTATATATGGAAAAGAAAATAACTCCCTCAGCCCCTCTGTGTATATCGAAAGAGAAATCTGGAGCTATTACATAGTTTATGCTTAAGTTTTGATTAAAAGATACCATAAAAATCCTATGAGAGCCCAGTTCAAGGTAGAGGATTTGATTTGAGCATATTGAAAAAAGATCAGGTGCCCAAATACCAGCTTTAAGTACCTTTTCTTACTGAACTATATAATAAACAATCCACATGAATGTAAAAAACAGCAACTTCCTGAATAATGGTCACATCTGTTTTTCAGTCAAACTTAAATCCCCTATCTCTAAATTGAGTGAATAATTCATTTTAGAGCTAGAAGAGAATTTAGTCCAATTCCCTCATATTACAGTTGAGGAAATTGAGGCACAGAGAGATTTCTCCTTAATAACCCCTAGTAATCCTACCCGTCTCAGCCTAAGATTAACTCCTTGGGAAAGCCTTCACTGATTCCTGCCACCACCAAAAAATAAGCCTCCCCCGGTGTATACTCAAAAATTTCTCTGCATTTTCCCTTCATACTACTTAACATAGCTTATAATTATGCAATTTGTTTTAGAGTCTGTTGTCACAAAAGAAATCTTCACAAGGCTGTATAAGTTAGACGCTAGAATATAACAAACACACAGAGTGTGTCCAGTACATATTTAGCAAATCAATATTTAGGCAACAAACAATAACACTACTATACTTATTACTTCATTTATAAAATGTGACATTTGACTAAATGACCTGTAAATTTATATTAACTCAAAAAATATTATGATCAGTTAAGTCTAACATTCTTTCCACTATGCCACAATTATCAGACATGCCTTGTTGCTAGTCAAAATATCTCCCTTTACTGTGTGTGACTTTGGAAAAATTTATTCTCTACATAAAAGTTCAATTTCTTTAATGGTAAAATAATAATAAAAATCTTTCTTCCAACCCATGTATTTTTAAATTAATTTTTAAATTGTGACATAAGTAAAACAAAATTTACCATTTTAACCATTTATGAGTACACTGTTCAGTATCATTAAAACATTTGTATTGTTGTGCAACAAAATCCGTCTTCAGAATTTTTTTTATTTTTCCAGTGTTTTATTTTTATGCTTCCACTTTAGCATTCCTTCTCCCTATAACTTCCAATTCATTTATCCTTTCTCACTATTTGTCACTCAACTTGTATCAATTATCAACTGCTATGAAACAGGCCATTTATTAAGTTCATAATTCTGCTAGGTGGTTCCTCTGGTCTAGTCTGGGCTCAAATGATTTTGGCTAGGCTTGGTCATGAGTCTGCAGTTGATTGGTCAGTTGACCAGGGTTTGGCTCACTCACAGATCTACCAGGTACGATAAGAATGAGTGAGTCACGTAACTTTTATTCTCTCAGTGGGATAATCAAAGCTTGCTCATCTAGTGTGATGGTACCAAGAAGTCAAGCCTAATGCTCAAATGTCTTTCAAGCCTCTGTTTCACATTTTCTAATGTCTCATTAATCAAAGCAAGTCAGATGACCATCACCCATGTGACAGCAGAAACTACTAAAGGGCATTGATACAGAAAGGCCAGGACAAATCAGGGAACATTACTTTAAAAGTATACCAAACCCTTGTTAAACAAACAGTATTTCATTCTTTTATTAGTATGATCATTCCTTTCTAAACTTTTTCAACTCTTTTTATTCCTTATTTCTCCCTCCAAAGTACTCAGCTGGAAAAAATCCAAACTGATCAAACCCAGCAATCTGCCTATTCTTCCCTGTCTTGAAGCAATTGTACATTACTGAAGAAAATCATCCAAACATACTGAATGCTCTTAATTGTAATTCATAACTACAAATCTCATCTGGGCATATTTATCCACCTATTTTTCTGATTAATTCACTTTGTCATTTTTCTAGATGATGCTCTTATTTTATAATATACATCACAAACACATGCATGGGGGAGGGCAAGGAGAGAGTGTTTCCTTACCTTTTTAATAACAACTCCAACATTCTTTATCTGCTGGACTATTTCTTATCTCTCTTCTAGATGCCTTTTAAATTTACTTCTCTAGGTTTAACCTCTCTCATGCTCCCTTCTCATATATCCAGTTGCTGACCTGGCATCTCACTTGGATGTCTGTTAGGCAGATCATATACAATATGCCCAGACAGAACACTTGATTCTATTAGTTTCTTCACCACCATCCTCCAGCACAAAAACTTCATCTCTCTCTCCCAGTTATTCTTTATTCATGATGGCAACTAACAGTGTTGCTCCAATTTAGTAACTGGAATTTATTCTTATTTTTCACTATCCCCCTCACAAATCCATTACCTAGTCTTGTCAAATACCAAGTATAAATGTATATAAAATCTACATGCTTTTTAAAATATCTCTGCTTCTTCTAACTCTGCCAGGTTATCATCATTTTTCATCACCTGCAGCATCCTCTTAATTGTTTTCCCTGTTTTTACCCTTAAATGCTTTAGTCCATTCTCTACACAGATTTCAGAATCTTTTAAGAACATAAATAATCATATTGCTCCTCTGCATAAAAAAAAACACTAATGGATTTCCTCTACATACAGAATTAAATCTAAACTTTTTATAGTTATCTGCAAGGCTCTGATATGGTCCCTGCCTACTGCTACCCAATGTCACCTACTATTGCTCAACTCCTTCTTTAAATGCCTCAGCCACTCTGACCTGTATTCTATTATTTGATCACACCAGGCCTGTTCCTACCTCGTGGCTTTGGCACGTGCTATTTTTTTCTACTTGAGACACTGTTCATGTGGTGAGGCTTTGTCATAATTCAGGTCTCACCTCAGATGTCATCTGGCTATCCTTTCTAAGGTTGCCTCTCTTTCTACACCCACACATAATCTATACATAACTCTGCTGACTCTCCAACACATTTCTCTGGTTTCTCCTCAGCATTTGTATTGCTGGAAGTTTTTTGTTGCTGTGCCTGTTCCACTAGAATATAAAATCTACTAGATGCTAAGAACTCATCTTGTTTACTATTTTATTCCCAAGTTTTAAGACAAAGCATAAAAATAGTAGGCATTCAGTAAATACTTGCCTGATAAAAAAAATAACTAATATTTCCTTATTTTATTGTTTCTGTGAGAAATTTTTTTAAGTGAATTTGAAACACTCTGGTACATAACAGGCATTCAATAAATTATTGTTCATCTCATCTCTTTGCTTACAGTTGGAAGTAAATATTTTTTCCACCCAGTATTTTTGGCATCTAGCAGTTTCTAGAATAGTATGCATATGATAATTTTTTTGGTATCAAATCAATGATTGCTCTATAAATAGCACTAACTTTGGTGAGTACAGATTCCATAGCATATTTTAATTAAGACTTTTGTGGTTGCAAGTAACAGAAATCCTCTTACTCTAACTTCTATACAAAGGAAGAATCATTATAAGGACAAAAATGTCATCTTAATGGATGCACAGAAAGTGCAGCATGACCTCCCAGGGCTTTGGAACCAGGAACTAAAAAATCATCACACAGTGTATCTATTCTATTTCCCCTGAGATAATATGACGGTTTTGTCTGCTCATTCTCTCTCTGCAGATGAGCTTGCTCTATTTTCTCAAGCAATGACTATCCCAGCACTAGCTTTATGTCAGTTCATAGTCCTCATGACCCAAAGACAGTAAATTAGTATCTGAGAATTAAATTTTTAAATCCCTGTGGAAAAAGTCTGATTGACCCATATTGAGTCAAATACTAATAAACATGAGACCAGGAGTTATGGTCATAGATTACCTACTGACTTTGGAGGTCCACATCTCTGTGTGTGCATGTGTGTAGAGAGGGAGGAAGGAACGAGTCTCAGAAAAACTGGAGAAATAAAGGGATAAACAAATACCTCAAAATGCATCTAACTCTCAAGATACATAAATTCAACTTAGAAAAAAATGGAAAACATATCTCCAATGGCAGCTTTAGTCTTCAGGTCTAAACTACTTTTCCTTAACCATGTCCCATTCAAATAGTGGAAAGTATATTGAGAAAGGAGGCTTGGCTCAGATATGTGTGGAGATTTTACCTTAGTTTCAAGTGCTAGCAGGACTTCACACTCCAGAGGACTTAGGGTGAGCCAGTGTCTGATCTGTGTAAATTAAGTCAGATACCCAAAGCACTCACAAGATGGGGGCAAGAAGTCTTGTCTGTTGATGTTGACAGAACAAATGTAATTGGCGTTTGGATTAGGGTACACATATTCCCAGAAAGAATCATTTTGAGGCAAGTTACTAAGTAGAGATTGAAACTGAGATGAAAATAAATCCCACTTTCATCTTTGATCTCCAGAGAAGCTTGATTTATTAAGAGCATAGGAAACCAGAATGATTTGATTCTTGGTGTTAGCATAGGCACTGAAGTAGTCATGGAAGGAAGGGAAGGTGGATTTGTTTTCATTCATCTTACCTTAGCCTTCTGTAGGAAAGCCTACAGGTTTCTCATGCATGAGAGAGAAATATTTATTACATTTTAAGGCATAATTCTTCTGCCTGCTGCCTCCCACTCTGTGACACTCATGCAGAATGAACACCCTTTGTATTAAGAAGTAGACAAGAGTGATAGAAAGGTGAAAATTAAACTGACTTCTTTGAACATAAAAAAAAGTCAGAAAGATGAAATAAGGATATGTGACTGAATGCTGCTTTGTATTATAAGCAGTCCAAATTAAAAGAAAAATGTTTGTAATGCTCCTGAAGTCTAGCTACATTTTAACAATAATCAGGGAAAATCCACTAATCCCCTTTATCCTCTGAGATTACATTCCAAGACTTTCCATGGATGCCTGAAACCATGGATAGTACCAAACCCTATATATACTGTTTTCCTATACATACATACCTATGATAAAGCTATATATATAAATTAGGCACAGTAAGAGATTAAAAATAACTAATAATAAAACAGAATAATTATAACAATATAACACAAGTTATATGAATGTGGTCTCTCTCAAAATATCTTATTATACTGTATTCACCCTTCTCTTGATGATATGAGATGATAAAATGCCAAAACTATTTTTTGAATCTGTGGAACCATCTTTTATTTGCAGTAAATGGCTTGGTGTCATGCGTTTTGAGGGATGCCTTGCTGAAGTTTTCATTTAGGCTCAGTGCTTTATTGCACAACCCACTTCTGTCAATCAGAACACAATTTTCTGTTCATGTCTTTTGCCCACAATTTTAATGGCTTATCCATCTTAATTAAGGCATTTGTCATGCACTCCAGCCATAACTTTTTCAGTTTCAGGTGCAATAGCAAAACTACCACAAATGTTTTCTACTTTTTTCACAATTTCACAGACAGATTTGTTCTTAACACAAATCTTAACAACCTCAGTGTATGATTTTTTTGTTCCCTTATTATGTTAAGGATTTTCATCATCTCACTTAAAGGAAGCACTTTCTGGTTTCTCTTTGGCATGTTCAAATTGCTAGTAGGACTACCCTTGCACTATGGAGCCATTATTAGGTAAAATAAGTGTTCTTTGAACATAAGTGCTGAGCTACCTCAACAGTCTGGATCTATTAAGTGACTAATGGGCACAGGTAGCATATATAGGGTGGATATAAGATTCACATCTAGTGAGACAACGCAATATTTCATCACACTACTCAGAATGGCATGCAATTTATAACCTATGAATTGTTTATTTCTGGTATTTTCCATTTCATATTTTAGGACCGCAGTTGACCACAGACAACTGAAATTGCAGAAAGCAAACACTGGAAAAGGAGGACTACCATAATTAAGAAGATATAAATGTTAGATATTCTAAGGTTATTTCTGCTCTGAGCAAGTAAAATAATTATACAGAGATTATGGTATTTACCACTTATTCTTCACTCTTCAAACTTTACTTCAATAGCTATGATATAACATTTATATTAGTTGACTTTAAGTAAAGGAGATTACCCTCGATAATGTGAGTGGGCCTCATCTAATTAATTGAAGGCCTTAAGAACAAACACTGAGATCACTGAGAAAGAAGGAATTCTGCCTCAAGACTGTAACATAGAAGTCCTCCCTGAAACTCCAGTGTACCAGCTTGACTCACAGATTTCAGACTGAAGATTTCCACATCAGCTCTTCCCGAGCATCCAGCCCACTGTCTTGCCCCACAGATTATGAATTTGCCAGCCTCCACAATCACAAGAGCCAATTTCTTAAAATTCCTCTTTCTCTCAATCTCTCCTCCATAGAAGGTATATTCTTAAAAGCTTTATATTTATTTAATATCTCATTTAATCTTTGTAACTAGAAGCATATCCAGATTTTATGAGACCCAAAGGTCAGCAATTATAGTCAATTAGGAGGCCCTTCTTAAGAAAAACAACACAAAATTACAAATATAAAATTAGATACTGAATTTGGGGAAAATCTGTACAAATGATGCTTGAAACCTACCCTTTATTAGTGTCAATGGTAAAGGCAGCTTTTTAAAAATAACAACCTATAAGATATTGAAATTTTTCACAACTGATATATGAGGGAAATGAGATTTAGAAAAGTGACTTGCCCTATGTCTTAAAGGTCAGGTTAAGGCAATGGAAAATTCTAGGATAAATTGTAACTCATGCTTGTGACTGAAGCTTCTTTACGGTAAGTATACTAAGCAACGTTTCAAACAGGAAGCTTCTATTTTTGGTTGAAGAAAGGAAACTATAAGAAGTCTGTGCCTTTCAATTTGATATGTCTTTCATATTTCTAGCTCCAAAATATACCACCACTACCTCTGACCAGACACAGAACATAGAGAAAGAATATACCATATACCTAAGGGCTTTGAAACCCACGTGGTGCTGGCACATTAAGATATATGGACACAAAATAATTGTGCATAAAAAAAAAAAACTCAAGCAAAAATGAAATGGCTTCAGTCTTTATGGAAATAAAAACACATTTCCTTTTCTCTTATTCTTCATTCTGAAGCAAATATTATATATTATATTTAAGATAACTGCTTTTAAAACAAATGTCATTGTACCTACAATAAGCTTTAAACAAATCTTAATATTTTGTCATATTTGCTTTAAAATTTTAAAATAAAATATTACAGATAGAAATTAAGCTATTATTGCATGCTGTCCTCATTCACACTTCTCTCCGCCTCAATAACTATTGGTTGAATAAATGAATAAATGAACTAATGAATAAATACACTGCAATATTATTTCTCCCAACTTTTCTTCTCAGCAATGCCATAAATACCTCCATCCTCTATTCTACTAAAACACCAGCAAAGGAAAACATCTTGCAGTTCTGTCTGAATGAAGAAACTTGAGGTGAATGTTCTGATTCATCCATAATGTCAAAAAAGAACATTATTGGGAAATACATTCATTTATTATAAAACCCTAGTGAAAAACCTTGTATCACCTCAGACTTCTTCCATCCCTTAATCAATCTATGATCAATTCGTAGGCACTGAATGCATCTGTCTTTTAAAAATTGTTATCAGTATCTCCCCACATCCATTTTTAGAACCAGAACCACTTCTCTTTAATTTCTAGATATATAGGTTGAATGAGAACACCACCAAAGTTTATGAAGAACCAGCATCCATGTGTGAAAGTCACTTTTAGCCTGGAAGGTGTGATATTTAAACTCTGTTGGAAAGAGGATGATGATATAGATATAGGTAACAGAATAACATCAAAGTTGTGTGACCTACAACATCTAAAGAGCTCCTGTCTTTGAGTTATGCTCTGGCTTTCATGTTCATGGAAGAATTGCTTGCAATCTCTGTCTGGCCCTGAACACTGAAGGAATAGAGGAAATAGCTGCTCTCTACCTCACCAGGGTTCAGAGTTCTGCTCAGTGAAGGGAAGTAGAAGTCTGGTCTGTAGCTGAAAAGAGACATTTATTAAATTAAATGTCAATAATGATTAACAGCTCAAACTCTGAGCCAGGCAAGCCTGATTTAGCATTCTAGTTTTTCAGCTGACTAGCCTTATGAAGCCTGAGCAAGTAACCTCTTCTCCATAGCTGAGTTTCCTCATCTGTGATATACAGACAATAATAATTACCTCATTAGGCTAATGTTTAATTATATATTGCATATATATATTTAAAAGTACTTTAATTAGTACTTTTGAGAACCAGAAACTGGTCTGCTTTCACAATTCCTGTCCCGTTTTGGAAACCCTACCATCAAAGTCACTGCAGAAGCCACCATGTGAATGCCTTATGAACTCAGTTGCTGGCCACAGTTCTTGGTATAGGGGTAGACACGTGATCAGTCCTTTCCTGAGAATTTTAGAACTAGAAGTGGGAGGGACAGACTCTCTTGGAATAACTTCTGCCAAAGATATTAAACTCAGGAGCTGACTTCTTGAGAGGCCATAATCATCTACTCTGAATAAAAAGCTGGTGTTCAGTGGGAGGGAGATGAAACATCCACATGCAAATGGAAATAGATATGAGAAGACATAGTGTCCTAATAATGGCACTTGAATTTCTGATTGCAGTTGGTTTTGAGATATAGCCACATTCCTGCATTCTGTGAAAACTTCATGTTCTATGGTAAATCCTCATAACCCTCCCATACACTGCCCTTTAAACTGGTTGAAGTTTTATCTCTTGCTAATAATGGCAGAACTTTACATATAATATCTCATTTATTTTTCAGTAATGCTGAGATATAAATATTATCCACAATTTGCAGATAGGGAAACTCAAATTCAAAGAAGATTAAGTAGTTGCCTGAGGCCAAACCACTAATAATTATTAGTGCCATATGGGGTGTGATCCCTCTGCTTCCAACTTTTGATCCCTGACTCGCCCTTCCATCCATGGTGCTCTTGCTTTTTCTTTCTGTTCTTTTCTTTCTTTTCATCTAACTTTTGTTAGTCTTGCAGGTGCTCACAGCTCATTCTTTCAGGAAGCTCCCTTGACCCCAGGACTGGGTAAATATTTCCCTCTATGCTCCATGACTTCCAGGCTTCCCCTTATCATAGCATGATCACTTTGTATCTAGTGTCTTTCTTTTCCTTCTATGTGCTGTACTACACTGTAAACTAAAGATAGAAGGGGTCTCTTTTCCATCTTTGTATCTCATATCAGGCTTAGCCCCATGTATAAAGTAGGTCCTCTATACAAGTATTTCGAATTGAATGAATAAAAGATATATTTAGAGGAGGAAGAAGGGGAGTTCTCTAAATCACACCACTAACGGAGTCACACACTTTTTTATACAGATCAATTCAGCTCCTTTTCCTGGGTTTGATGCTCCTGTCTTATGAAATAATAACCCGTCTTGTGTACCTCTGACCTCCTGCCCCCATTCCCTGCAGCTTTGCAACTCTGCTCTAATTGGGAGGTGAGAGTGAAAATAACAAATGAAGTAAAGACAATTTAAATACTTTGAACCACCTCATGACAGTTCTACAGCATGGAAAAATATGTCTTGGGCTAATAATGTTTATAAAACTTCGGGTTTAAATTCTGTCATGCTGTACTTGTAATCTCCAGGAATAGAAGCTATGGTTTTTCATTAAATTTTATTTCAGAATATAAAAAAATTATCTGGGTTTTATATTTTTGACATGCAAAGAAATATATGTATGAACATAATATACACACAATTTTAAATTATTAAAAAAATTTTCAATCTAAAATAATTACAATATTATCAAAGATTCTTTAAAATTAAATAAATTATAATGAAGAGCATTGAAAGAATAAAATTTAAGAAGAAAAATTTTTAATGAGCATAGCCTGCCTCTAATTAAACTATTCTCAGAAATGTTCTCAAGCAAAGGAAGAGCCACAGAAATGGATGCTAAAATGAGCTATCGAGTATGAGACTTTGTATGTCTGTGTTTGACTTGGCGAGCCTCACTTCTCAGCTTGATAGAGTTTTTGTAGAGACCATACTGAAATGGTTTTGAATTATTAGGACTTGTGGTAAAATGTGTCTATTTTGGACAGGTGAACTGTTCTGAACCTGTGAGTCTGTTACCATCCTCATTAAATAAAATTCTGAAAAATCAAATCTTCATGCCGGTTGAAACCAGATGGTTTCAAATAGATGCCGAACAGCAAGGGGCCTACTCTGTGGTCAACCAAGTCATTCTTTGATAGCATTGTCTCCTAAGCAGATGGAAGGAAGGAGACAAGAGCTCTTCAGCACTGCAGAGGACACAGAAAACAGAAAGATGTAATGTGAGAGCTTTCAGATCAGGGCAGCTTAGCCCTGGAACATGTGCAAGGTCCCTTTCTTCTTGCAAGATGGGGGATGGGAGAAGAGAAGTCACAGAAGCACAGAGGGTTAACATAATTAATCCAAAGCTGTCATAACATGAGGAATCAATTTTGAGTGAAGGAATATATTCCTCAATCACTGTCAAAACTAATTTCCACAGGAAGCTTTTTGGTTCTCAAGCCCGTAAGACATTGTATTTAAAACTTTCCACAAGCTGTGTTCACCATCCTTGAATCTTTTTTTAATGAAAGTTGTTATTTCCAAATTTTGGTGTGATGGAAAAATCTGTTCAGCTGTAGCTCTTCATTCGTTGATTTTAAGGAAAGGGTTTGTTGTCTCACAGATACAATTTATCATGAAAGGTGTTAACTCAAAGAGATAAATTAGATTGATGTTTGTATTTATTGCCATGAAGATGAAAAGAGTTACTTGAAAATAAGTCACAAACCTGCTCCAATCAGAATGCAAGTGAAAATCAATAATTCATACCCATACATCTTCCTTCACTTTGCTGGCAATTGCAGACAAAATTAACGGTAAGCCTGACAGCCAAAAGAAATGACTCTACCATGTTTCCCCGGGAGGCATGCACCATTTCAGTCCCAGTGACATAGTCTCTACATTTTTCACACCTTTACTTGCAGCACTTATGAGTCAGCTATTTCCTGTGACTTAGCTTTATCTAGAGTCTGGGCAATTATCATTTTTACATAGCCAAAAATAATAAGTTTCCCTTTGCAAAGAATCATCATCCCTAGGGTATAAGAGACCCAAAATTCAATAAAATCAAATTAGTCAAGGTCACTTATGAGCTGTAGGAAGAGGCATTAATATTTCACAAGGTCTGCATGTGGTGGTAAAGGAGGGGTCGTCAGCTGTCAGAGCAGAGATCACTCGAAGAACGGAAATCTATTAAAGCTAATCTAGGTAAAGTAGAGTTCAGAATCAAGATAAGGGAAACAAGCTCACAAGCACCTAAGGACAAAAACAGGACCAGATATCTGTTCTAGAGTGTCTAAGATGTTTCAGAAATTGCTCTCATTCTCTTTCTGTTGAGGTCATCTCACAGAAGGAGGATAGGCTCCCTGACTAAAATTTAGTTCATATGTTGAAAGTGATAATCTCTCTCTCTCTCTCTCTCTCTCTCTCTCTCTCTCTCTCTCACACACACACACACACACACACACACACACACACACACACACACAACACACCAAGAAACTATTAAAGATCATTCACATAAAAGGGCTTTCTGGGGAGAGCAGGACAGGGTCTCAAGCAATTCCAAAAATGGTTTGAGAAAGCAGAGTTGGTATATGGCTTCAGGTTTATCATAGTTACGTGGTGGGGTTGAAATAGAGGGTCTGAAACATTCTTGCACAGTTTAGTAACAGTCCCCAAACTTTTTGGCACCGGAAACTAGTGCTCATATGAGAATCTAATGCCTGATAATCTGAGGTGGAGTTGAGGTCGTGATGCTAGCCCTGGGGAGCAGCCACAGGTACAGATGAAGGTTCCTTGCCCACTGCTCATCTCCCACTATGTGGGCCAGTTTCTAATAGGCCACTGTCCAGTACGATCCACAATCCAGGGTTTGGAGACCCCTGGTTTAGACTTTTCACTAGTACCAAGCAAGGGAGCACTTGAGCTTTTTCACCAGCTTGCCTAGATGTAGGGCAGACGAGAAAGGAGGAGGGTGCTTGAAAGCGGTCAGCAGTCAAACATTAAAAATGTGGTGAGACTCTTTACTACTCTCTCTCGCATTGGTCCCAAATACTCTCTGATCTCAGATTCTCTCTGCACATCTGTTCTTTTACCTTCTTTGTGGGCCTGGTCCCTCTGCAAGTCTCGTTTTCTGTATGTTTCTTGGGGTTCTGTTAGGGATGACAAAAACTATAGACATAACTCAGTGATCTGTTAATGTTAGTTCCTATCACCGTGTAAATGACTAAACCTCTGTATCTAAATTCAGAAGTAAGAGGAAGAAAGGGAGACAGGGAAATGAGACAGAGAATGAATCTTATGTTTATTTTTTCCCAAGGCAAGGTGTGCACTTTGGCTCATTCGGTTTTACCCAGTGAGGTAATGTCACATAGTCCAAATATGGCCACTCAGTGCCCTCTTTCTACCTGTCCTGTGGTTGTGGTAAATTTTAACAAAAGGAATGCTCACTCAGGAGTGCTTTGACATGTCTTGGTGGTTTCTCTAAGCAAGCCCATACTTTGTAAATAAACTATAATAAATCCCGTTCTCTTTAACTTGTTTTTGCTGCTTCTGGATGTAAATCTGACTCTGTATATACAGATATAAAAATACCTTTTAAATATATACATATATTTAAATCAATGAATAGAAACATCTGAAAATTATTGCTTAATAAAAGCAAATGTTAATTTGACTTTCCATATTGTATAGAATAAGTTCTAAATTTTAAATTGGTTATTCATTGTTAAGAAATACTTTCAGTTTATAACAAAGCCAAATAGTAAACCTCTCTGTAGTTAGTCCTGATATTTTAAGAGATTAAACCCTAGAATATAATGTAGGCTTCGTTGTGTTAATCTGAAACAGTGTCCTGAATGTTAAAAATGCTCAGGTGCTTAAATATGAATTTTATTTCACAAAGTCAACATGGTTTATAGAATTTTACTTCTTGTTAAATACTTTTTTAATAAATTCAAAAATAGACATATTGTTGGATTTCATTATCACTGACACTACCGGCAGACATAGAACCTTACAGAATATCAAGGAAAGGAAAAGACAAGAAATTAAAACAACATATTATTATCATGTCCAAACTCAGGTATGGCCCTCAGGAACATTGTGAATTTGACAAGGTCTTCTTAAGTCAGATTTAACCACTTTCCCATCATGTGCTAACATCTGAGTTTTTCTATCTTTTCTCAAAACCTTTCAAAGCTTACATTCTCTTTCAGATTTTATTAACTGATTAAACTGGAAATCCAGTATTCATTTATTCTAATTCTCTCCCCCATTGTCCTTGAATCCTCTTTATACTGGCCCATCAAAGACCCCCAAAGCCAAGAATCTTATCATTTATCACTGAATCTCCAAATCAGAACACTGTTTTATACTAACAAATCTTTGTTTTTTGGGTACCTACTATATGCCAGACCCTATTCTAAATTCTTAATGCATTCTCTTGCATTTAATCTTTACAACAACTATCATTTAGGTATTCTGATTGTTCCTGCTTCATAAATGAGGTTTCTGAGGTACCTGGCAGGTTCTTTTGCTCAAGTGGCACAACTTTTATTTTAAGTGGCTGAGCTAGTAAAGAAGCATGGGTCTGCTTAACGTGAGAGATGATGTACTTAAGTTCTGGGTTGTCTTGTGGTTCTCAGAAGCTGTCATTTAATACATAGATTCTAACATCAATTACCAGTTCATCCTGATGATAAATTTGTGGAAGCTCTTACCTAGAAAATATTCTCTGCTCCAACGGGACCTGGATTTCTTTTAATTATTCCAGTTGTTTTTGCAAAGAAGAGCCAAAGCACCCTATGAGTCAAAGGACTAATTGTGAAATTTCTCTTAATCTTGATTTTACTGACAATGCCAATCACATCAAATACGTTTGAAAAATGGCTGAACTTTAAACTGTCTTAATCACACCTTTCTTTTAAATATACCCTCTTTTCTAGTATTTAAAGAGCACATATTGCTGTAGTTCTTAAGCTTATCAAAAGGTCACACCAAGATAAATTATAAGTAACAGAGGGGAGAAATGGCAAGGGGAAGGAGCGGGGATTTGAAGGAGAGGGAAAGAGCAGACCCAGCGGGAAGACGTTTGAATCAGTGGGGGACAGCGTTGATGAATGTAGGGAGGAAACAATCTAATTCCTGTAAATGACCATATTTGTAGAACTAAAAAGAGCAGGTCCAAAGCAGTCCCTCCCAAGAAGGCTTTCTTGGAGGCAAGGAAAAGAGTCCCCCTGCCTGAAAAGAGTCTGGATCCTCTTCATTAGTCCACCTGCCCCTTACCAGACAAAGTCTGGCCTGCAGGATAGAGGCTCTGAATAAAAACCACAGAGACTGGGAAGCAACAGTCTTGGTGTCAGGGTATTTTTCTCCTTTTACTTTTTTGGCTACCTTTTACGTTATGTCTTTGTTTCTCTGACTCTCCTAGCCAAAAAAAAAAAAAAAAAAAAGGCGAATGGTTGGCAGTTTTCAAATATCCCTTCTGCTCTGCATTCTTTCAAATGCACATCAGCTTTTGGAGATGATTAGATTTCCGCAGGCTTGGGTTTCGAGTAGAAAATTCTTCACTAACACTGTCATGAGAGGTTTAAGCAAGGTTCCTCTTTTTCTCTCACCTCATAATCCAATCTATCAGGAAATCTGTCTGCATTTCCTTCAGAATATTCTGAAACTCTAACAGCTCATCTTTACACTGGCTACTGTCCTAGTCCAAGCCCCATAGTCTCTCAACAGTAACCTAAGTGGTCTCTTGCTTCTCTATTCATGCTTATCCTATGCTTTATCTTCCACAAAGAAGCCTCATAACATTCCGAAATTTAAGTCAGATTATATCACTTCTCACTTAAGACCTTATAATGAGTTTCCCATAACACTCACCAAAAAAATGCACACAAGTCCTGGTTGCTCATCTGTTTCTCTAGCTACATTCATGCCATGTTCCACATTCCCACTGAGTTCCAGACGCGTAGTCCAAGCTCATTCCGGTGATGGAGACAAACACCTTTTCTTCTGCCTGAAGTAGCTTCTTCCTTATTTTTTGCATAATTCGTTGATTTATACTGCAGGCACCAAGATCAAATATCACCTCATACCCCCATTGTTATGCTGGTGTAGCCACCCCCCCAGCTGTTCGGTGTATTGGTTGTTAACAGCTCACAGCTGCCACCCTTTGCTAAAAATTGCCCCCTGGCCTCAACAGCTTGTACTCTCCTCACCAGGGGGCAAACTGAAGCTGATGACTGACTGACTGATTGACTGACTGACTGCCTGTTAAGGAGATGCAAAAGGCATCTTGTTTCTAGAGGGTACCAATTCTGTGGTGAAATTAATATTCTAGAGCTCCTGGTGGGACCAGGCTTAAGGAATTTACAGCTGAGACCATATCCCTGCCGTGCTTTCTTTCTCTGCCCTCTTTTTTTCATAGTTGCCCTTCCCTTGAGACCATTCTTTCAATAAATCATCTAAGATTCCCCATCTCAAGCTCTGCTTCTAAAAAACCCTACTTAATATTCCTCCTCAGAGAGGCTTTCTTGACAACCAGATCTATGGTAGGACTCTACCCTCCCACCATTCTTCTCTACCTCATTACCCTCTTTTATTTTTGCCATAATACAACACTATTCTGGAATTATCTCAACTTATTTACTTATTTATTTTAAAAAATGTCTCATAGACATGTAATAAACCCCATGACATACATACATTTACTTGGAATAGTACCTAGTTATGTGTGGTCATATAGTCAGTATTTTTGAATGAATGAATGGAATGTGGCCTTTAAACTTGGATGAGGAAGGAACTGCTTTCTCTCTCTGAACTTTGATCCTCTCTCTCTCTCTCTCTCTCTCTCTCTCTCTCTGTGTGTGTGTGTGTGTGTGTGTGTGTGTGTGTGTGTGTGTGTGTGTGTATCCTGGTCTCTGAGGTTTGGTAGATGTTTTTGAGCACAACTGCAGGTGAAGGGGAAAAGTTAATCACTCTGCCACAAGGACATAGGGTAAGAGTAGGAGGGAATTATCTCTAGCTCTTGCCAGGAAATCAGGCCTGTGAGCATAGGCATTCCGTAGAGATGCCTGAGGAATTCCCAAGTCATGTAGCCTCTAGAACTGCCAGCCCAGAGATTTCCAAGGACTAAATTGGCCTTGTGGGGGTGTAGTATAGTTGTGTAGTTGTTAGCACGTCTGCTTTACATGCAGAAGGTCCTGAGTTTGCATCCCAGGTGGAGCCGTGGACCATACCTCCAGTTAGCCAGCCCTGCCCCAGGGGTGTCAGGCCCCAGGGACACTCTCTGTGGGAGGAGACACACCACCTTCAGAGATTCAGTTGTTAAGGAGGAAACAGCAATATCTGGGGTGGAAGTAGGGTGTGGGGGGGAAATCAAAGAGGAGAAAAATAAATAAATAAATAAATAAATAAATAAATAAACAAACAAACAAACAAATAAACAAATAAATAGGCCTGGAGCTATTTTCTTTATTTAGCTTGCATTGTTTGTTAAGTTGCCATTATATTTGTTAACATTAAAAAATAATTGTGGAATGTCCAAAAATATCTGGATTTTCAGCCTCTCCTGAAAGAAAGTGGCGTTATTTCCACATGGCTATGGTCAACTGTAACTGAGGAAGTGCTGCCCCTTATGGGCTGGAAGTAAGTTTTCCTCATCACCACGTCCCCACTAGCCTTCCTCCCTCTTTTGCATAATATGCCTAGTCCCTATAAACTTCTGAGTTTCTAATCCCAATAGTGACCAATTCAAGATCTCTATGTCAAACTCTTCTATAATTCTGGATTCTTTCTTTGATAAACCATTGTAGAATCTTCAGCTTGTCTTGAGCTGTACTGTAAGTAAAGGAAAGATTTGCGTGGTAACCTGAACAAAGGAACAAGATGAGGGAGCCATTAGGCCTGAAACCAACCAGAACTCTGCAGGACAAGCAATATACACTGACACCCAGCAACCAAAAGGAAAGGCGTCTCTTTCAAAATCTATCTACCTCTTTGTAATTCATTGGCCAAAGGCAGGTCATGTGTAGAAGTTTGGTCACGAGGGAGCAATACCTGTTCAGATCAGCACAGTGATAGCAGGAAGAGTTCCTGCTGGAATTTCTAGAAGTAGCTTTGTGTAGATAAGCTCCCTGGCACCAAACACAGTTGAAGCCCAGTGGCAACTCAGATGGATAGGGCAGCCTGAGGGAAGCTCCCCAAAAGGAAAGTTGGACATAAAGTTAGGAGTGGACTTTAGAGTTAACTGTTATGTTACCTTATTTGACCCCAGAAGCAGAATGACCTAGAGAATTCTGGGTTTATTTGATTTTCAGGCAATTTTTCAGTTTTATATACTTTGCAGATCTTACATTCTGTATCACATAGTTGTTTATTCTTAAATAGATACTCCCAAAATAACTTTGACAGTGACTGATGTTGTTGTTATATTGAATCGCTTCACTGAATTTTCTGAATGATGTTAGCATAGACTAAGACACAAATCACCAAGTAGAAGAAATCAGATTCTTGAGTGACTTGAGATACCAGTCACACAGGCAAGTACACTTGTTTTATGCCCTTGTCTTCAGCGCTCATTTTATTTCTTGCCCTTTGCTCTAGTATTTCTGCCATCTGATTCTTGAGGGGATCGACAACGTGTCTTGTCAGACCAACTCCTTGTCAGCAGAATAGCCATGAAGCATCCCTGTGATGTCTTCCTTGCTGTCCTGAATGCATATTTACTTTCCCATTTCTGGCTGTTAGTGGTGGGAACAATCACATTACTGTATGGCTTGCTAAAAGAATGTTGGAAAAACAATGTTCACGATAAACTAAGAGTAACAACATTTTGCAAGAGGCTCATTATCCACTGTAAAGGGGAAAAATGGAGAGATTATTAAGAGCAGCTGCTCAAACAAACTCTTAAAAACTGAGAGCCTAGTGGATTCTTTTAAAAACAGAAGGAGGTTGTTATGGATTGGATTGTGTCCCCCTCAAATCTATATGTTGGAGTTCTATCCCCCAGTACCTCAAATGTGACCTTATTTGGAAGCAGGGTCTTTGCAGATGCAATTAGTTAAGATAATGTCACACTAAACTAGAATATGTCCCTAAGCCAATGTGACTGAAATCTTTATAAAAAGAATGTTATATGAAGAGACAGACATGCACACAGGGAGACCAATGCCATGTGAAGATTGGAGCTATATTGCTATAATCAAGGAACCACTCAAAACTAGAAGAGAAGACTGGAACAGATTATCCTTAGCAACTTCAGCAAGAGCACAGCCCATCTACACCTTTATTTCAGACTTCTGACCTCCAGAACTGTGAGACTGTAAACCTCTGTTGTTCTAAGCCACCCAGTTTGTGGTACTTTATTATGACAGCCCTAGGAAACTAACACAGGGGTGTTCTGACTTTAGCTCTACTTTATTCTCTATTTATTAGATAGGATGCATAGTTTTGGGTACTGTGGGAATATATAAAATTAAAGAAGACATCATTTTTACCTTCAGTGACTTTGCTGGGGGTCACAAATTTAAGCACAAATAATAAGACAATAAGAAATAAGGGCTACCTGGAAATAAAATAACTTGCTGTCAGTGAGCAGAGAAAAGAATAACATAAAAGCCTTCCAGACCCATTTCCTTCCTTCTTGGTGCTCCCTTTCTCCTTACTCCATGCAGGGCTTCCCTGCAGTCATGAAGCTGCTCCTTCTCACCCCCACCCAAGGGTGCCCCTACTGAGCCCACCCTTACTCATGAGCACCTCTTTTCACTATTATCACTTCTCTTGGCATTTATTTCCCTTGGATTTATTCCATCCAAGAATGAGTATCTGAATTAGCGTATCTGAATTAGCACTGGTCCTGGGTCCTAGCCCCAAACTAGATAAAGTCTCTGTTTTTTTAATGGGAATAATGACCTTTCTTCATTCTACCTTACAGTATTGGTGTAAAAATCAAATAAGGGAGAATATCTGGAAACATTTTGAAAACATGTTATATTATAAAATATGTATAGTTACTAATGATCTAGTATATTTCCATTGAGTTAAATACTTCCTTTTTACCAGGAGCTTCTTGAAGAACCACTACCTTCACTCAACTAGAGAAATTTGAAATCCCTGCATTGATTTGGCACCTTATAAAGATTTACAGATCTTACAAATCAAATCTTTCACTTAATGTTAACCACAATTTAGTGAGCTAGACATTGTAATGCCTATTTTGCAAATGAGGATACTGAGCTCAAGAAATGAAGTTGTTTGCTCATAAGTGGTTAGAAGTGTGGTGTACAGCTAAGTCCAATCCTCATCTTATTGTCCTTGACAACCCCTAGTGAAGAGGGCATTTTGGATCACCCAACCCATTCCATGTTTTTGAAAATAAACCCTTGGTACCGGCAACTATATTGTCCGCCATTATTGATGAAGAAGTGTGATTTTGACATTGATAGCCCTCTGATGATACATCAAGTTTTTATTTATGTTTCTAGACACATCACAAAGAATTATATTCTGTCAGGAAAAGAGAAAGAAATACAATGAAAAAAAAGTCACCAAAAACAATGGGAATATAGTCAAAGCTTAAGTTGAATCTACCATTAAGACAAATCTATTGTTCCCTGGGTTGAGTGTATTGATTTCCTTGAGGAAAGAGACTAACTTGGGGATACCCTCTGGAATAAGTATATCCCTAGATGCGAGAAAAAGAAAAATAAAAAATTGGAAAAATTTGTTTCCTCCTTGTGTATAACCTTGAATTTCAGACAAGGTTTTGAAAGTGAAGAAAGAGAATAAGTATTATCTTATAAATATTGTGTCTAGTTCTTTCTTCCTAGTTTTGGAAACCAGGGACAAGTGGATCACCCTGCCTTGAAATCATTGTGCAATGTGCAGAAAACATGAATCATGTGTTTGTCAATGTACTTCAATCATCCGTATCTGCTCTTGGGTTTGAGATGTGAGTAGGTGGCTATAAAAGTAATGAATATGTTAAACTTATGACTTAACATCTGAAAAGCACCATGATCCTCCAGGCAACCATGTTCCCCCCAATGTCTTCCTTGGAATTCTTGTACAGAATTTGCTTCCAGTCTCTCTCCACTTCTGTGCAACATTTTACAAGACAGATCTGATCATCTTAGGCTCCACTAAAAATTTCTTCAATTATAAGATAGCATTTAGACACTTTTGTCTGACATTTACGGCACTGCTCAAGCTGCCTAAATGTCCAATTCAGCCTCAAATCTATTAAGCACCCTTGACGGTCGGTCCATCATACCACCTGCTCACTCCTCCAAATGATGTGGCCTCTGTTTCTATGCCCTTCCTCTGTTTAAAAGATGAACAAACATCTATTCCACTTTCAAAGTCTACTTCAATCAATGTCTTCTCTCTCTTTCCCTGACTTCTCTTCTGAAAAAAATAATTAATTTAATGAGGAGGATAATATCATTTTGCTTGCTTATCAAATATAACCATTCATTCTTCTGTTCATTAAGTATTTGTCAAGTTTCTAATCTATGGTAGGCAGTGGATATAGTATAGAAAAACAAAAGATATGCTCATAGCATTTAAAGATTAATGGAATAAAAATATGCTAATATTAAAGTTTTAAACAAATAAATTGCTAATTATAAATTGTGATAAATCATATATAAAAGTGCTCAGAGAACTCTAAATTGATATACTTATGAAAGGAATGATTATGAATATATGTTGATATGCAGAATTTGCTGCCCAAATAAGAGATTCTATTACTCAAAGTTCTCTTTTAATTTGCTCTGATGACGTTCTATTCCCATTTCTATTCCTATCTGTATTTCCTCTACATCAGAACTTTCTCAAGAGCAGAGACCTTTGTATCTTTGCAGTACAATTAATAGGACTGCACATAGCTTAATAGATGTTGAATGGAGTAATGACAGGCCAATTTGTTGTTCTTGAAAAAATGTTTAAGTATGTTAGATTTAGCTTAGCTGATTAGCATTTCTACATATTAAATAAATCCCACCTCTACTAATGTATACCTACTAGCATTTAGATGCTAACAGTAAAATCCTTACCAAGTTTCTTCTACCTTAAGGTATTTGCAAATACCATTTCCTCTTTCGGGAACTCTCTTCCTGTCATGCTCTGCCAGGCTAATTCATACTCACCTTTAAGGTCTCACATTATATGTAGCATTTCTGAGAAAATTTTCTTCAATCCACAGACTAGGCCAAATCTCGTTTGAACTTCTTGAAGTACCTATACTTCTCTTTCATAGCATCTATCACAACTGTAATTAATTTTCTTGTTCATGTATTTACTATCTGCCACCCCCACTGTGTAAAGAGTTCTATAAAGGCAGGATCCACTTGCTCTTTTCCCCACTGTATCCCTAGTACTTGCCACATAATGCATTCTTAATAAATATTCACTGCTTGACAAACTAACTTACTAAATAAAAAAGTGGTTCTTAATTTCTCAAAATTACTTTTTGTGAACCCCAAAAAGTAATTCCACACTAACATCAGCTACTAATTAGTTGGTGGATTTTAACCAGCCACTTCTAGTCACAGCTTCCCCATCTATAAAATGAAGGGGCTTGAGCATAGATTTTCAGCATTTCTAATATCAGGGATTTATAATATATCCCATTAAATTAGTAAAAGTTGAGCAAGACCTGTTATTAGAACTTAGACTCATGATTTTTACATACAAGAATTTCAGCTCATTGCAGGATATTTAATTAGTAGAGTTCCTAAAAATTCTCAAATCCAAAGTTCTGTAAAAATGTTTAGGGTGTTTCCCCATAAAAGGCAGGAAGAAAAGGGCATCACAGAGTAAAACCCACCAGGTTGTGAGGGTCCTTCAATTTTGTCCATTGTGTTACCTATTGAGATGACTGATTAAAAAAAAAAAAAAGTCAGTAGGAATGTAGTCAGAAAACCAACATTTAGTCTTGTATGTAGTGGAATTCTAAGAACAATTATAATACTTCTTCAAGTTCACTTGAGGAACTCAGCTATTTTTCAATCAGAATAGGGTCAGAGAATTTCAGAGCTTCAGAGCTGAGAAGATCTTTAGAAACAATCAAAGCTAATCAATCCCTTTATTTTCCAGCTGAGGAAGCTGAAGCCCAGAGAGCTGATATAACTTGCTTTGGCTTATATAAAGAGGAAGTGACAGATTTAGATATTGGAACCCAAGCAGTTCTGCTTTTTCTGCCACCCCACCACAAGTGGAATTGTCAGAGTTAATATGCCTGTAGACTTCTGACAACATACTAATTTCCGCCCTGCATTCATGGACAGAGATGTGCTTTCTAACACCCCCTCCCTTTTTAAAAAAATCTTTGAGAAGCAGACCAATAGACTCTGATGAGATCTGTCAGAAAGATGGCTTTCATCTGTGACATTTATTCTCATGCACACTTTTGTTAGCTTTGTGCAGAAGAACTTCATTTGGATTCATAAACCTGTTCATAAGTGTGTAAAATTCTACCTTTCTTTAACTTGACTTTATAAAATAAAACCATTCTCTCACAGTTGTTGCATTACATTCTGTGGCTTCAGAAAACTGTCAAATACTCTTGAAGATTATGACAGTATTTTCATTGACAGTCCAAATATTAAAAAAAAAAAACTAAAGAGAATAAGACTTGTGTTTTCTGAGAAGAAAATATTTTACCTTATAATACAGAAACCATGAAAAGTATAATACACTGAACTCTAAGAATAAATAAATATTGATATATTCTCACATTTGCTTAATATCTTTTCTAAATTATAAAATAATAAATTTAAAATTTTTTTATGCTTTTCCCAAATTCATTCTTTCTTCCTCTCCATATGCAACTACTATTAATACTTTTGTATTCAATGCTTTCAATTCATGTCTTTATTTTCTTACTACATAATATATAGTATTTTATATTTTTATAAATATATAGATTTTATAGATTTTACATAAATAGCATCTTATAGCATCTATTGTTCTATGCCACATAAAATTTATAAAATATAAATGGAAAAATAACTTAAGTAATCAACCTGAGTAATTTATGACAAAAATATAAATATTTCAAGATAATTTCCCAAATGGTCCATTGTGTTGAATCTGACACTGAAATTATAACTGGAGAGTTAATACTTCACATTTACTTAGCATTATGGGAAAAGTGAAGGAGAAGTAACATTTGTTAAACTCTTCCTACTGTGCAGGAGGCTGTGCTAACCACTTAATAATGTTATTTTATTTAATTGCAAAACTAGCTACCAATTTGGCTTTAGAGTGCCAATATCATAGATAAAAAAAAAGTGCATCTCAGAGAAATTAAGTAACTTACTAAAGTCACACAGCTACTTAGAGGCAGTGATAAAAAGTATAGGATCCGGAATCAGACAGCTTGCATTGACATTGTAACTTTATTAACTGTATGATTTTGAGTAAGTTACTTAACTTCCTGTTCTTAAGTGCCCTCATTTACAAAATGGAGTTAACAATAGTATCTAACAAAATGGGTTATTTTGGAGGTTATATATATATATAAATGATATAAATATACATATTATAAAATATAAATTATATATATACACATATATGTATAAAACCCTGAGAACTGTGTCTGGAATTTTCTAAACCGTATAAACATGTTTCATATAATTATTATTGGATCCTTATTCACTTAAAAGTAAATAACACCTAAACAAACTGTAAAAATTAGAAACTAAATAAAAATAAGGGAGAGAAAAAACAGCAACTGGGCCCCCCAAAAATGTTTCTCTAAGCTTCTTGAGAAGGAAACAAAGGAGACATGGTAGCTTGTGTCCTTTTTTATCTATTTGTTGAAAGAGCTCTAATGCATCAGGAAAGCATGCCTCAAACTCTTAGAAAGGCAGGGATTTTTACTGCATATTGAGCACAGTAATAAAACAGGTCCTCAAATATGATTAACCAAATTGGAGAGGTTTCTTTATTTTCTTTCCTCTTGGTGAAAGCTGAGAGTTTCACTCAATAGAAGCTGTTAAATTTGGATAAGGGACACGGGAATATTTCCAGATTATGCAGCTTTTAGGTGCCTGGCTGCATTCAAGGGGGAAAGAAAGCTTGGAGAAGCTCAAGCATTTTAAGAGACTGAATAGTAGAGACCAATTCATAAATAATTTTTGACAGTAGCTATATGAAAATTCAGGCTTGAGGTCTTGCATGGAAATCAAGAGGAAAAAAAAAAAACACCAAACCTGATAATTGCATCACTACAGGAAGAATGAAATCTCAATAGCCACTATTTGTGGTTAAAACTGAGGGAAGCAGCATGTAGGTGAAAGGGAAAAAGCAGGAAGAGAAAACATATATATAGGTCCTTAGAATTCAGGGGACAAACAGAAACAGAGCAATTTGAAGAACTGAATGGAAGATGCCCTTAAATTCAGCCCATCTATCTTCGCTGTTGCAGAGATGCAGGCACTGGAGATAGTTTACTGACCTCCCCCCAAGGCCTAGACTTCCTGCAGCATGGGGATCTCTGAGGCTAAAAAAGCTTCCTTACCTGAAACTTAGAAAAAAAAATCAACATGAGGAGCACCTGGAAAGAACCCACATTTCAGAGTGTGGGGAATTAAGGACAATCCTTTCTCAGGAAGGTTAGCAAGGGCCCTGTATTTGAGAGCCTCTTCTATTAGTCACATCTGTGTGGACTGATTGGACAGCTGAGTCTGCTGCAAACACCTTGGGAGGGGAATAAACTGTAGGGTCCATAAGAACAGAGACTGGATCTGTTTTCTTACCAATGTATTTACCCAGTGGCTTTCCTAGTATGTAGACACTTTTGTGAATTTTTTTGTTTTTCATACAAAAAATTCTAGAAATATTTTAATAGTGATTACCTCTGGATGTCAAGACTATCAAAGTATGTGAATTACCTTTATTTTCATTCTTTTTAATGCCGTTCTTTACTTAATGAAGGTCCCCTCCCACCCCATACTGCATTTATAATCAGAAGAGTGATTTAAAAGTGAAAATAAATTACTCTCTTACTGTGACCAGATAGTTTGATTTCTTGTTCCAGACCTGCCTGGGGAAACTTTTAGGAAGTTAATTACCTGCTATTAGACCCGGGTCCTCTTATTTAGAAAATATAAATACTAATATTAATATGCGACCTTCTAATTTTACAAGGCAGATATGTGAATGAAATGGGGTAATGCATGGAAAAGCATTTTTTTCAAATGGCAAAATACTAGATATATACACTGACCCAGATTGAAATAGGCAGTGGGATAAGGAAGAAAATATAGACAAAAGGCAGGACAAGAGAAGAAGGAGAAGATGACTTTGCATTACTGAGAAAAAAAATGAATGTGGACAATGGTAATATTACGAGACATTGTTAGAGCAATTTTCTTACAGATACTATAAATTTGTATATTATGGAATTAGGAAACTTGTAGCATTAAATTTAAGACATTTTTATTCCTGCCATCAAGTTATGCAAAGATGGCATGTAAGCCACCTCAAGAATTAGGCATGGTCTCTGGCCCTTGTGTCTTTATGTAAAGGAATGCAGGAAGAGAAAACATGCTCCCTCACCTACATTCTTCCACCTTCACCCCATAGACTGAGATTATGAGTGCTGAGTATGGGGTAGTGGTTGAAGCAATAAATATTCTTCGATTCCTTAAGTAAAAATTGGTTTAAAATGAAAATAAAAATAAAAAGTATAGCTAATCAGAACGACTTTTTTTCTAAATCCATAACATCCTGTGTCCTCTTGATCAAGTCAATTTCCCTTACTGACATTCAGTGCCCTCCTTTGTTATATAAGGGATTTCAACTACATCATCCCTTAAATCCCTTTAAACAGTAAAGTTCTAAAAGTCTCAGATTGCAGAACTATATAGTTATAGTCTCCCATTTCTACACATCTGTAAGGTAGGGAATCTGAGCTTAATGACTGCCTTTCTAGTGACAATGAACATTTGATTAGGCTGCCTTGATAAATCTTGCTCACTCCTGGCTGGTTTGGCTGACATGTTACAATGTAATGTCATTACCCTATTTTACCTTCCCAAAGTTATTTAAACTTTCTGAGCTTTAGTTTTTTCATTTCTAATCTGGAAATTTACAAAACCTACTTTGGAGGGTCAGTGGAGTTACCCAAGATACTTTACATAGATTGAGTAGGGCAATGCCCAGCACAGTATATGTGCAGTCAAAATTAGGTAGTATTGTTGGACCTGACAAGCTTTGAATTTTTTCCTAAATTTTTTCTTGAAGCTTAGCAGAAGTTGTGGAAAGATTGTAATTGAAAGTGTTTCTAAAACAATAATAAAAAAATGATCCAATCAAAAAATGGGCAGAGTACCTGAACAGTCAGTTCTCCCTAGAGGACATACAAATGGCCAACAAATATATGAAAAGATGCTCAACATCACTAGCTATTAGCGAAATGCAAATCAAAACCACAAAATTACAAACTCACACCTGTTAGAATAGCTATAATCAACAGGACAGGTAATAACAATGCTGGAGAGGATGCGGGGAAAAAGGAACCCTTGCCTCATACACTGCTGGTGGCACTGCAAATTGGTACAGCCACTATGGGAAACAGTGTGGAGGTTCCTCAAAAAACTAAGAATTGATATAGCATGTGATTCAACAATCTCTCTACTGGGTATTACCCCAAAGACTTGAAAACCCATATCCAGAAAGATATTTGCACACCGATGTTCCTAGCAGCATTATTCACAGTGGCCCGGACATGAAAGCAACTGAAGTGTCCTACAAGAGATGATTGGCAATGGAATATTACTCAGCCATAAGAAGAGATGAAATACTGTAATTTGCAAAAACATGGACGAACCTCAAGATAATAATGCTAAGTGAAATAAGCCAGACAAAAAGTCGAAAATCATATGATATCACTTTTATGTGGGATATAAACCTAAAAGCAACAAATGAACAGGACAAACAGAAACTCATGGACATGGACTATAGGCTAGTGGTTACCAGAGGGTAAGGGATGGGGGAGGAGGAGGTAGGTAGACAGTTAAGGGGGGTCAAATATAGGGGAATAGGGAGAAGTTGAAGTGGGTAAAAGAGATCAAATCTATGGTAGTTGAAGGAAACCGGACTTTGGGTAGTAAACCCACAATCGAATATACAGACCTCAAATTATAATGTACACCTGAAAACTATATAATTGTATTAACCAATGTTACCCCCAATAAAATTAATTTTTAAAAATTTTAAAAAAGGATAGAATTTGACTCAGAGACCTGTTTTTTGATGTAAAATTCTATCTACATATTTATGTCCCACACAATCTAAAGAATGCCATGTTCTTCCACTAAAATCTTAAAAGTGGCTAAATATAAATGTTATTCTTGATTTGACTCTGTTGGAGCATACACAAGCTAAATTCATACACATTATAACTACAATCTAAATAAAATAAACCCAAATTAATGTATTGTTTTCTTACAAAATGATAAATAGAGCATTTTATTAACACTTTTTTTTGCAGCAACAAAATGATAGTCACATCTTTTCATTCAGTACAACAAAAGCTATGATCACATTACATCACTGAGACACAAAGCAAAAGTTTTTTTCATTTTTTAAGGTCAGGAATGGTTTGCATTTTTAAAACAAACTTCATGTTTTGTATTTGCAGTAGCAGAGCCTCCAATCACTAGCACAATACAATGAACAGATCAAATATCCAGAATAGACAATTAAATACACTAATAATATTTTGAGTTGAATTGGGAAATGCAATATTATCATTTTAGAACATTATAAAGAGGTCTGATGTTAACTTTTTAAAAGAAAAAAAATCATTCCAACCATCCAAAAAGCTACCACAAGCAAAAAAAGAGAATATACAGACAGGAAATTTTATGCATTGCACTTATTGCTTGGTACACAAATGTTGCAATTCCTGGTGAGCTATATTAAGAAATGACAAGCAAAGTGCCTCTGCCCCATCTAAAATTCAATGACTCTATGAAAGTAGAAATTGCAGTCCCCTAACCCAGCATTACGTGTATGCTATTTTTGTTTTTGTGTGTGTAAAGATTGTTTATTATGTTTCTGTGTATGGATATGTATAAGATATACAGATATATAGAGATATAATTTTAATATAATTTACTGTCCTATATATTTAAGACAAATATATTTTAAATGGGACTTTAAATAATAAAATTGTCTACTTACAATCTCTCTATTAAATTTATCTTTTTATATTATATATAGCTCTGTGGCACAAGTTTCATATAGTATTTAATTTTTAAGGAAGAAGAATATCTAAACCATTTCTATTTCTTTTGTTGTTAATATTGCATTTTCAGGGTTATATTTCCATAGTAAATTCTTGTTAGATTCTTTATGGTGATTGCATCTTTTTTAATGCAAGTTACAACCTGTACAAAGTTGTAATAAAAAATACATTAAAGTCTATCTTTTTATAATTTTTTTGCAAAAAAGTTATGTGATATGCTACATGAAAAGTCAGATTTTATTGAAATGCGAAGAGTTATATACTGTTAGGTAAATGAATGGAAGAACATGAAGCATACCCCTCACTTTACAAGTTTTCTTTTACAGATGTAAGTGGTTGTGCCCAAGCATTTCATATAAAACACTGCAAGATATTCCTTTTGATACTCAATGAAATATTCCACATTATGTAATAACAATTATTTAATATGCCTTGCTAGTTGCTAGCCCACAATATTCTTCTCTAATTGAGAGATATCCCTACTTCATGATTTACGCGCAATAAACGTTGTCAACATCTGATACAGCCAACATGACAACTTTACTTTTTTTTAAAACAGGACTTCTGCATGAGATCTTGCAATACAGTGTAACAAATATATAAGTGCATTTTACAGGGTCAAGTAGCTTTGGTTTCCTAACCTTTATATGGTGAAATGTGCCAACTGTTTTAGTTGTGCTTTATTAAATGGTGATGAGTTTTAGCTCATATGAATCCAGTGAGTAATTACTTGCTTCTACATTTTTTTTACCAGTCAACCTTTAAATCAGAAACACAAGAATAGATGACCTGGATGGAAATGATTGATTTTCACAACTTCTACAGATTGCACTTGATGGTAACTTCATGAGTTTGTTCTGATTTCATTTTTATAGCAAGACTTGCCTGGTTGATATGTTTACATGTTTACACCACATATTTTTAAAATTTTTGTGCAACCACAATTAATTTAATCACAAACACTAAAATCCAGCCAATAGCTTTGTTATGAATAATCAGCTCGGTCCTTATAGGTGTATGAGTCATGTACTTCTTCTTGTACAAATTCCTCTTTCTTTTCCCAGCCATTGGGCCAACCTCCATTGGCCTGTGTCGTTGCACCATAAGACTTGGTGGTACCATAATTTATATAATTTTGAGTAATGTCCCCTGTTTCTTCATCAAGTTCATCTTCATGGATAAATCCACATTTTTCTTCACTTGTTTCCTCAGGGTCTGCCCAGGGTTGCTTCTCTCCTGAGGCAAATATTGCATAAAATATAACTCCGCCATAATGGACTAGGGCAGCGATCAGGAAGACATACTGCCACTCTTCACGTGACTGTAGTGACAAAAGTGGCACTGTGAGAGCAAACTCCCCATGTTAGAAAATCCTAACATCTTCTTTAAATGTTCCACCTTCAAGCTTTTCATAAAATTCTATCTTCAGGAGAAATCCTATTATGATTACTTAAAACAAATATTGTGATGGAAACTTTATAACACCATAACTTTCATCATTAAAAAATTTTTAAATCTAATTTTGTAAAATAAAACTACCTATAAAATAGTCATAATTTTTCATTTCTATTGATTTACCTCTTTTTCTCCCACTCCTTTTATTTACTTCCTTCTAGTAAATCATGATTTTGAAGCTCTACATATAAGAACAAATAGCTTGTAATTATAGTATTCCACTGATAACTGCAGAAGACTCTGAATTGAGGTTTGCAAATAAAACTCAGAAGATTTTTGTTTTCCTATTCTAATAATATTGTAGAAGTTAAAGGTTATTTTTTTTTACTACAGCAAAGATATCAAAAATATTAAAAGGTATTCAGAAACATATTGCTTATTGGTTGGGATAAAGGGCTCACTCAGAGTTCTTAGAAATTTTCTTCTGAGCCTCAATTATCTCCCATATTCAGATGTATGGTTACTGTACCAGAAAAGAAATGCCAGAATGAATATATTAACCCCTTTCCCAACCATGAGAGAGAACCTTCTATAACTGAACCCCTGTTTTGTTCCATCTTACCTTATTCTTGGTCATTGCACCAACAATGATAGGGCAAACCATTCCTGACAATGTTCCAACACCATTCGAAATACCCATTAAGATACTGGCATATCTTGGAGCAATATCCAGATGGTTAACATTGAAACCTGAAATATATACATAAGCTTTGACTAATAATACTAAGCCTCTTAGAAGTATCTATAGAATATTTTATATTATACTCACAACACTCCTTAAAAGACAATAGATATATAGGATGTGCTCAATATAACTACTTTTGGATAATCCAGCTCATGGGAATGAAATGAGGTATAATTTCTTATCTAATATACAATATGTGATACTCCACAGAGAAGAGATATGTTCTCTTAAAAAATAAATAAATAAAATAACAAGAGTAAGCCAAGAGAAAGTGAGTAGTAAAAAAACCTAAATAATGATTTCTAAATGTTTTATTATTTTTATTTTATTTTCTAGTGGAAATATGTTGAGTGAGCTTTCTCAACAGTTGAAATATTAAAGAGAAAAGTAGAATATAGAAAGATTAATGGATGATAGATGATAGATAGATAAATCTAGATAAATCATCTTTTATCGCTAGCCAAAATCAGATATCATAAGTACAAATTTAAAAAATGTATATTACCAGATATAGCAAATCCACTGAATCCCACTGCAAGTACCAAGAATGAGATAGCTACCCCTCTAGTATGAGAATAGCCGACGACCAGAAGCAGTGTTGCTTCCATGCCAAAACCTTCAGAAACAAACACATGAAAATACTTCAGAAATTTGTGTAAAATTTTCCAATAAGCCCAAAATGCATATACTAATTGACCTAGCAAACCATTTTGGGGGAGGGGGTCCATCTTAAAAATAAAAACATTAATAATTTCTACACAGAGATTACTGAAGCCTCCCTTGTGTCTTAATAAAAATATCAAAAGCAACCTTAAGTTTCAATGGTAGGAAGGGGTCAAGTTTGTTATGCAGTTATTTAAAACTAGGAGTTATAAAAATCTGAAGATGGAAAAATGATTATAAATGAATAATGAAGGCACAAATTTAACTACATATTTAATATGTATAGGAAAATTTACTCATGTAGACCAGAACTTTGTGAACTAAAACACATCCTTAATGTTGCTTATGCACTTACCACCACAATTCATAATCTTCCTTACTGTAGTAGTGGAAAGAATTTGCTTGCTTCTTAGAAAATCTGCAATCTGCCCTCCAATAGGCACAATAATAGTCATTACTAAGTGTGGCACAGCAGACAGCATGCCAACCTGATGAAAAACAAAAAGAGGAGAAACATACGTGACCATAAATAATGTGGGCAATTTAATGGTCTTAGTTTTCTGAATCCATTAAAAACACTTTATAGACAAAGGAAGGAAAGATACTGTTTCCAAATGACCACTTACTCATTCCTAGAATAAGTAATAACCTTCACAGAATAAACAAGAAAAGCTAAGTAAATTTACTTTGATCCCTTTTTATCTTCTCAAAGAAAATACTTTTTTTCCTGTGCTGAGAGTCAGGAAATTTTGAGTTTAATGAATCTTATCACAGTGATTCACATTTATGTGCCCATTTATATTCTTAAATATGTTTGTGAAAATTTGTCACTTGCCAGGGAGGCGAGTGGAAAAGAGACAGAGACAAAGACAGAGTGAGAAGAGCAGAAATTCATTTGAAAAACCTTGAAGAAGCTGTATTTAAAATTTATTTTTAACTCATAACATGGTTAAAAATCCTTTCTTGGGTTTGAAATATACATGTCTTGTGAGTTTTACATTTAGTTTCTATAAATTAGGAGCCCAGAAAATACAAATCAATTCTTCAATTTTAGGCATTTTCTAAATCAAATGTCAATATGTGGTCACATTGTCATACATTATAGTTTCTGTATTAATTTCATAGTATATAGCCAATCTAAACTTTAACCTACCAGCGTCATTCAACACATACTGTTTGACCAATAATTATGTGCAGGGCACTGTTCTCTAGGCATTAATGAGGCAAGAATTAGAAATAAAATGCATTTTAATCATGTATTACCACATACATAGACTTAGTAAATTTTACATATAAATATACAAGAAACTTTTTTACTAAGTATAATTTGAAGAACAATTCCTGGCAAATTGAAAATATTGGATAAAAGTTCATCATCTGGTATAAGTACGTCCTTCAAATTCGATTTTTGAAGGTTCAAGAGACAAATATTGTGTTCTATTTTCAACGGTAAATAGTGTGGAGACTCAGCCATGAACTTGGGTTATTGTGATGATTAATTGAGATAGTGAATGACTCTATAATAGCTTAAATGTCTAAGCAATTTAATTTTCTCTTTCATTTTAGATGGAAGTGTTTTATACTATTATTATAGTTTATCGCAGAGCTTGAATTCAGAACAATGTCAGCCTAAATCCAAAGCCCCTGATCTATTTCCTCCATCACCTCCTTCATACATTTTCCAGGTAAGTCAAGAAACTTTTTTTTTAAAACAGTATAATCAAAATCTTCAAGCCAATCAGTTAGTATATAATTTATCCACAATTTGAGCTAAAAACATAAATAAATCAGTCCATCTGGTTATTATATCTAGTTTTTATAAAATGTCATTGCTTTTACTCAAGCATTTTCAATTAATTGGAGCTACAAGGCCAGAATGACCATACAGGTTCATTAATATCAGTTGGCTCCTTCACTCTCCCCCATGAGACCTGACTTTATTAATAGCCTCTCAGTGTCATATTTGTCCTAGATTATGAAAATGGACTCACACCTCCAGCAGCTTTTGTTGAGACGTATAACACCTCTCAGAGCTCCCAAAGGCTACCCTGCAATGTTTGATCAGCTCCAGAGAGAAGAGCCCTGTCTAAAGCAGCCATTCTTCTCAGCAATGGAGAAAGCAGTTTCCTTAGAAACAGGGATTACAAAAGAGCTCTTAGAATAGCTACTCCTAAACTCAGGTTTTCTTCAGTTCCAGTCCTCAGATAGTCTTTCATGTAGAGACATAATATGAATAGCGAGCCCAGCTGGACTTATGTAATGACATGAAGAGAGATGGCAAGTCCTTTGCCAGCACAGACAAGTGTATTCAGGACTCAGCAAAGGGCTTGGCATGGAGATGCCATTTAACAAATACTTGCTAAATGCTTAAATGAACATATGGTTTACCTGGATTTGAATGGTATAGTAGAGAGAATTAAAACATTAATCAAAGGATCTGGGCTTAAACTTGAGTCTGTCATTTATTTCTAGCTTGGCCTTAGGCAATTTAAATACTCCCCCTAGTTTCTGTTTCCCCATCAGTTCAATAGATATGGTGATAGTTATCCATCTGGTCAACCATACAAGCTTGTTCACGAATATAAAACAATCTAGTAGATTTCAAACCCTTATAAATAGTAGTAGTATTATGTTTATTTTATTCTTATAGAAAATCCCAAAATGATTACATTTTCATAGGTATAATACATGTCTGTAGCATTAACATGTTGTGCTCTAATTGGTAACCTGATTTTTTTTTCTATACCAACCAAGCTATGAACTCTTAAGGACAGAAACCATGAACCACAGGTTTTATTTCTGATTCTGTCACAAAACTTGGCATATCATGTTCAATAAATCCTTGTTAAATTAATAAATTGGATAAATAACATACAAGAATGCTTTCAGACATTTTTTGCTATCCTGAAATCTTTTAGCCAGGCAGATTTCTGAGAGCACTGAAGAAGAGTTAGATTGTTATTTACATAAATACAATTCCATCTTAATAAGACACTTTTTATTCTCTGTTATATTGTCTCTGACCTGAGACTTAAAGGTAATTATATTTAGAGGGATAAGGGTATGCTGCTGCCCATCCGACTCCATGAAGGCAGAGACTAGGCCTGTCTTGTCTATATTCCTAGTAACAAAGAGCAATTTTTAGCAGATAGCTGAATGCAGCAAATACTCAAACACCTTACTTAGTCTTCATTTCCTGAAAATTATTATTGAATAACTAAATGAATAACTTAAGAAATTTAGAAGATAAAATCTTGGCAAAGAAACTTAATATTCATGTAAATACAAAAATAATGGGTTAAACAGAGATAATTTTTACATACCTTGCTGATTTCAAATCCAAAGACTTCCTCAAAATATGCTGGCTGACTAATAAGCAATAAATAAAAAGTCCAGCTTCTGCAGAAGTTTGCAACAATTATTGCATAGACTGGCATTGATGTAAAAAATTTCCTCCATGGAGTCTTGAATTTCTGAAATCCCAAAAAGAGAGCCATTATAACCATTTTAAGTATATTCTACTTAAATAGAAGTGATAGGGGCTTTGTATTTTCAGGATGTGTATGTTGGAACATGAGTAGGAAGTAGGCAAGAGGTAGCGAATCATTAACTGCAACAGCTTACTTAATGTTAGCTACATGAATAATCATTTGAATAGAAAAAAAATATCAGCTCCTTTTGATCAAATTTTTTCAGTGTTAAGTATATACAAGATTCCACATTTTTAGAAAACTAATTCCAAAAGCATAGATCTTAGTTTCTAAGTTTTTAAAACTCACTGCCAAATCAGTGACCTTGTTGGTACCCAAAATATTTTATCTAAAAAACTAAAAATTTAATGTCATTAGGAGAATAAAAATAAGAAAAATTAACTGCAAAAAATTTTAGACATTTTAAAGACAATGATACCACTACCAACTGATAAACTCTTGATAGCCAGTGGATATCAGTATAAATTCTGTGACACTGGCATGCAAGATTTTATAAAACTCACATAGTAAACATCTAGTTAAAGCACTTGGCCACCCAGCACTCCAGGGGCACATCATAACCACAATCATGCATCGCATAAGAACGTATGAGATATAGATGTGTTGGTCTTCTACGATCATATTGAACATCTATAATGGTGGTCTTATAAGATTATAATGAATCTAAAAAATTTGTTCTTCATAGTGACACTGTAGCCACCCCAACGTTGTAGTACAATACATTATTCATAGGTGTGATGATACTGGTGTAAACATACCTACTGCATTGCCAGAATAGCACATACAATTACAGTCAAAGGCTGTACCATCTAGGTTTGCGTAAGTGCACTTGGTGAAGTTCGCACAACTAAATCATCTAAGGACACATTCCGCAGAACATATCCATTGTTAAGCAACACATCATTGTAGTTATTTGACAGTCAAAACATTCAAAATTAACAACCTAAATATCATTGGCTTTGCTTATAACAGCCATTAAAAATTACAATTAGTGTTCTTAAAATTCTGTATATGCCCAAATATAAAACAAGTGTCTTCCCGTAAGACTAAGTTTTACACCTTAAAATGCCTCTCGTATTTCCAAATACTTTCTCAAAAACTTTATTTTGAATAACAAAATACTGTTTGGTGAAGAAACAAAAGCCTAAATGAACTTTGTTTAATGCTAGTTTGGGACATTTTGGCCTAACCAAATTAGTAAAAGAGGAGGCAAAACATTTTTTAAACAGATTTTATAATTATTTTGGATATAAAACCTCATAACTGTTTGTATTGAGAATCTAATTAGGCCTTTTAAAGATCACTTTAAAAGTAATACAGTAGGAAGTTAGATTGTAATCACAAATATATATAAGAAAGAAACAAAACAAACAAAAACAAAAACTCGTTTTAATAATATATAATGAGCACTATATGGCTTTGGATAAAAATTTCTAGTGACAGTATCACAGGTGGGTTCAAAAAATGCAGGATTTTCTTAAATGGTGCCAGGTGAATATACTTATTCACTGATTTAAAAAAAATGGTCCAATACAGAAATATCTGCATTTTGGTATTATGTTTTCATATGAAATAATTTTAGAATATTATTAGAAGCAAATAATTTTTTCCTCCAGGAGAGGCATTTCTTTTATATATACCATCTCTACTAAGAACTTTATTTTTCAGGTTACAAAACATTTTACCAAATGTAAGAGAAAAGTATCAAATTTTATATCTTAAAAAAATTTGGAGGGTCCATAGGCAGGTTTACGGTGTTCTGATAATATTCTATGTACTGAATTGTCTGTTTTCTTCACAGGGGTATTTACTTCATAAAAATTCAAAACACTGTTTGCTTATTATTTGATGCATTTTTCTGTACGTATATTTAATTAATTTTTTAAAGAAATAAAAGAGATTTAAAAGACAATATAGTCAGCTGCAATGCGTGATCCTTAATTGGATCCAGACTTAAAACAAATAGTTACAAAAGACATGAATATAGACTAGGTATTAGAATTTAGACTAGATATTATAAATTTGAATATAATCTAGGTATTTAAAATAATTTCAGGAAATTATTTATAATTAGGTATTAAATCAGGTATTTTAAATTAGGTATTAATTATTTTTAGGTATTATAATAGTACTTAGATTGCGAAGGAGAATATTATTGTTTTTCTAAAAATACATAGAAGGGGTTTGTGGATAAAGTTCTGATATTTCATTTATTTTCAAATCATGCAGCAAAAAAATGTGAAATAAGTAAGGCAAGGAGTTAACAACTGTTGCATCTATGCCATGGATATGAATGATGTTGTTACTGTTCTTGTATATTAAATTTGTTCACAATAAAAAGTTCAAAATAACTAAAGCACAAATTCTATTCCCATCTTTCTTATTTTAAAATTTTTACTTTGAAGCTACAGAAATGTGTAAAATATTAGTAAGAAATAAATTATTGTGTTTAGAAAACCATAAGGCATAAAAAATAGGGAGTTGGAGATTATCTCTTCTGTTTTATTAACCTACTGGCTGTTCTTTCGTTGTTTTTTTTTAATTGGTTTTCGTTTAGACTATATTTCTGATTGTTTTTAAAAACTTATGCTTGGTCTAGACATAATTTTTCAAAAATTGGTTAATAAAAGAAGCATATTTAACTATGGATATACAGGCTGATAAGATTATTTTTGACTAGAAATTAAAGCTAAAATCTGAACTCACCAGCCTATAGTTAGCTTTTGGTCATGGCAACTGTAGCTAGTGGGCACTGGAACATACTGCCAACTCCTTCCCCCACCCCCACATCACCACTTGTTTTCTGAATAGCCACCATTAGAAAGACATTATCAATTTATTACAGAAACAGAAAGGGAAGAGTTCTAATGTCAGTCTATTCAGCTCATGGAAAAAACTATAATGTAAAGATTATTTTTAAGTACTAAAATTTAACTTCTGAATACTATCCAATATGGGATTTTTCTTACTCATTAAAGGCCAAGATACCTCAGCAACAATGGGTGACAGACCTATTTACCCGGAATGAGATGTCAAAGACAGCCCTTCTCTAACCAATGAAACAGAGAAGCAGAACTGGAATAAAATACAATTAGAATGGGGGTAAGGGAGCCTTTAAAAGAACAAAGAGAAACATAATGTGTAAGGGGCATTGGTTCCTCAGCCAGTACATGCTACCTTCCAACTCTTAGAATAATGAAATCGAATTATGCATTAAGTGCTGAATTACTTAATCTGTCTAAATGCATTACTTGCACTTACCAGTTTTTTCTTTTTATAGTATCATATGGCTATTTATTGATTACTATTTATGACATATTAATGTCTCATGAACTAAAGTATTTGCATTTTTGACACAGAACTGCCTTTCACTCTTCATAGGTAGATTCTGTCTAAGAAACCAAATCATAGTTATAAAAAAAGCTTTCCAATATTATCTTATAATACTTGATCTTTGTAATATAATCCTGAAAATTGGTAATATTTTATCAATAAAATGATTATATTAAGACTATTTTCATGTCAGCTATCTATTATTGGCATTATAATACTTTATATTTACTAAACCATATGTAATATAAATACACATGTATAAAATCTACAGTTAGATTATTCAACAAATAAAATATAGCCTTTTCAATGACTGTGTTAGGTGATTCGACATTCCTTTCGATCTAAAATTAAAAACAATTTTTGAACTTGTTTAAATTATGGACCATATAGAACTGTTTTGAAAAACTTGTTTATGTTTACAGTAATAGCTATAATACAGGGCAAATCGGAAGATACTTAACAAAGATAAAGAAAAAAAATTATAGATGGAGAAAGTAGTAATCACTCCTAAGTAAGTTACGGAATATGGATGAACTAAAGAAAATCATGATTCATACCAAACTAGTTTTGTTGAATTGAATAGTGACTGATAAAATAGTTTGGTTGGTTGAAGAGAGATGAGATGGAGAAGTAGAATAGAAATATACACCATAATAAAGTTCTTACTTCCATTGCACCTAAAAGATTTGCACTCTCTCCAATGCTTTCTTCTATGTACCTACGTTCTTCATCTGTAATAGTAGGATGCTTTGCAGGACTCTCGTAAGACACCAAAAGCCAAAACATGTACCAGATCATTCCAAAGCTTCCTACAAGCCAGAATTCAAAAGGAGGAAGTCAAAAAAATTATTATAAATACTGCCATTTAACAGTCATTTGCTAGAATAGACTAGGATAATTTTGTGACAAACACATTCTATTGAATGTAAATTAGAGTTTATTTGTCTCCAACTGACTTTAGTCATCTCTTCTTGTCCTTTCCCACCAGACATCAAGATTCTTGAAGGCTGGTCCTGTAGTTTTATCTCTGTGTCTTTATTAAATAGTATTGATACATGGGAAACAATAAATAATTATTAAATGGTGTGGTTCAGAACATGTTCACACATCCAACAAATATTTACTGAGCAGTTACTTTTGCAGGCATTCTGCTAAAAGTCAGAAATGTGATGAACAAAAGAAAATTCCAATCCTTAAAGAATTTTTCTAGGAGTGAATCCTTTTACCTTATTGCCTGTCTTATTATATTAGAGTGGTCACTATTTTCAGAGAAAAAAAAAATGCTTGTTTCCCTTTGTTAGCACTTTTAGATCTAGTAAACAGACAATTAAATAAAATCTAGAAGATTATTTTACCTTGAGTGGCTACTGTACATTTAAAAAGTGGGCTTCTGTAATTAATATAGTAACATTTTTCACTTTATATGACTGTATACCATATTATTTTCAGTACATGCTATTACCTATTGGTCATTCTTTAGGCAGATGAAAGTTGTAAATTTCGGTACGATAAACTGTTTGCAAGTTTTTTTCATCACCTTCTTTATTTAGCACTCTCGCCATTAAAGTATGTCCTTATTGTGCAATATAAATGTGAAAGCATTAATGATAGAAAGAATTTTAAGTGATTTATTCTGGCTTCCCAGAAGCTAGCCATTTCCTTTTTGTCTCATACTGTTCTTTTTCCAGTGGGTAACAATCTGAATGCCGCTGATTGCCATAATTCTTGTTTTGTTTTTTTCCTCATTCAATCTCTAAGAAGTGTTCCTTAAAATCATAGCTTCTGATGTTTCGTGCTTCTTTTAATTACTGAACATGATAGCAAACACAATTTGAGGTCATACAGTATGTGAAAAATCAGTATTGTGTAGTGGATATGGAATATGATCTCTCATATTCAAATCCTGGCTGTGTCACTCATTAACTACATCATCCGATCAGAAACTGAATTCTATAAACCTCCACCACAAAATGAGATGATAATTTTTATGAGATTATAGCAAAGAGAAGTCAAAGAAGATGATGTATAAAGTCACAAGCACAGTGAATGGCACAAAATAAGCACTCAATAAATGAGAGCTCTTATAATTTAGAAATAATTATCATTATCACTAGCTGAATGCATCTAAAGTGCCACTCAGCTAATTGCTTTATGCACATTATCTTTTTAAACTTAAGACACTATACGGGTCTTACCTTACTAATTTTTAAAATATCTGTATTGAATGTGTGGCTCAAAGACCCCATTTTTGTTATACACAGCAAGTACTATATGATATTTTCAGATTATCCAATATTAAAACTTTATACCATTCAGTGATAAGTATTAAATAAGTTATAACTTGAAATAATAAGAATGGTTTTATGAGTGGTTTGTGGAATTAGCTTCCTTCCTTTAAATCTACATCATGTCTTCATTTAAGTAATTGAGAAAGAGAAAAATCAAGGGATTTAACGGATGGCCATCCCAACTCTACTACACATTCTATAAATAAATACTTTAAACTTCTTTGAACTATGAACTCTTGAAAATCTAATGAAAGATATAAATTAAAGTTTGATAAAAAGATCTATCCAGAAAAAAAATGTACAAATGCATGTATGGCTTATAATTTAGGCATTCATAAATCCAAAACCCATTCATGGCTTTTGACTGAAGATAAGAGTCTCTCCTTTAAAGTATATTTAGTAACATTCTACAAAGATAAGGATTTGCTCTGACGAAAACATTTAAAAATGGAAATGGATCATGGCAAATTTGGAAGCAGCTGAATTCTGTTCTGTTCGAATTCATGAATCTTTCAGATTCTCATGCCCATGTTCAAAAATGGTATTAATTGTGACAATACCAGTTAGAATCTAGCTCTCTTATATTTCTTCTTTCCTCATTAAAACTGTCTCTTAGAGGGAGATTCTAGGGGTACTTTGAAGTGGTATACTTTCAGCTTATGGTTAGTAAGTAAACAGAAATAAAGTTTGAACTTAGGGTTACTTGTTATTTTTTATTGCCATTTGAGACTTCATCTTTAATTCTAGAAAACTAAGGACTAAAATGTGTTGCTGCTATAAGTGACTGATAATATTTTATCACAAAACCAAATTGTTTCATTAGCATTAAAAACACCATCCAGCTTTCTACCCTTATTCAGTCTTGAGGAAGCACAATCAGAAAGATGAACTAGACAGTAGCAAAGAAGAAGAGTGGATACAGCCTGGCTCTTTCTCTTAATCAGCTTTGAATTGAGAGCTAATTCCATTTTTTTAAAAATCATAATCAAGTACAATATTTATCATATTTGTCATTTTACAAAGTTTTTAATTTGTCACATTACAAAGTTTTCATCAGCAAGTGGTTACTTTTTAAAATAAGTAACAATGTAAGGGAAATAATAGAGAATATTTTCCTTGTGTTTCTCAGAATATAAGAAAAGGATTCTTTATGGAAAAAATAAGTGAGTAAGCAAAAGTATGTTTAGTGATCCCTTTGTTTTGGCTTATGGACATTTCTTTTAACTCTATTGTATAGAAATGTAACATACCATAGACATAGAATACTGAAGACCAGCCAGTATACTGTACAAGAATGCCAGCTAAAGGCATTGCAATCACAGCTCCAGCATAGGAACCTAAAGTAGAAGGGAGAATGGGAGACAGCTCAGTGAATTCAATAAAAATTTTTGACTTTATCTCATGTTCCTTGGTTGGTTCGCACAAATACACACTTGCGCACAGGTGCATGTGCACTCGCACCTTACACTTCCGAACACACACACATATCTATACCTACACATTTAGCCAGTAGAGTAGAGGACTGCGCAAGTGGATATAACTTATCCAGGACACAACAGACATTTAAAAATAATAAGACCATAAAAAAAACTATAATAGAAACCATTCATTAATGACTTTGGAAACCTCGATGAAATGAATAGACTAGAAAAATATAAAACACAAGAAGAACTAGAAGATTTAAGGAGTCCAATAAGAATTAAGGAAATTGAAACTGTGGTCAAAAACTTTTTCTCACTTTTGGGTTACGGGATGCCCAGAAGCCCTGTGCCAAAGGCAGACGCTGCTGGGGCCACAGGGTAGGACTCATCTCTCTTTCAAAAAGTTGTTGGTCTAACTCAAAACAAACAAACAACAAAAAAAAAACTTTTCCTCATGTACACACACATCTAGATGGTTTTATAGCTTTACTAATTTTCAATTCTTTTTCAAGTTGTTCCTCATCTTCTACCCACCAGCACACAGTACTCACCACAAAAGGAGGTGGTTGCCAACCTACTCCTCTCTAGCGGAGGGGCCCATTTGCTCCATATCCCATGGCATGCTGGGTAGGTCACGCCCTGTGATGGGGGAGGACATATATCACTGATTAGGATCCAGGGTCATTGGAAAATGAACGCATTCCCTTCTTTGATGCTGTTTCCTTTGAATGGGCACAGGAAAAGCTGCTTCTTGTGGGCCTTTACTGATTCCCTGAAACTATATTTTTGAAACTTTCAGCCCAAACCAGGTAAAATATGATCCCTTTTCAGTGACCTGTTCAAATTCTACCCACCCTTCAAATCTTCCTCTGATCTCAATTTTCTTCTAATTAAGGCAAAATAAAAGACCTTCTATTGCTCAGTTCATTTGAAATTTGGAAAAGTTTGAGATTTTGGAAGGTCTTTTTGTGAGAAGTTAAGCTCAGTGATACCCAAATATAAAGAATTCATAAAAAGGAAGGTAAAGCTCACGTTCCCTAAAAGTAGTGTCTAGAACTTAAGACCTTTAAAATACAGACAGCCCTCTGTATCATCATGTTCTGCATCCACAGATTCAACCTTCCTCCAACCTCAGGTCTAAGTAATCTGGAGACAATTTAAAGTGCACAAGAGGATGTGTGTAGATTACATGCAACAATGCTTTATATATATATATATATATATATATATATATATATATATATATATATATATATATATAAGGGACTTGAGCACCTTCGGACTTGAGTATCCTCAGAGATGGAGGATCCTGGAATGAACACCCTTCAGATACTGAGGAAAAACTGTCAGTTTGATACTATCAATTTTGCTTCTTTTTGGAGATAGGAGGTGGTTTTCAGCACCTTAATATTTTATCTGATTTATTTATTTCCACAATACTCCATGGAAAGAGAAAAGGCAACAGGCAGGCCAGTCCCAAGTTTTTAAACGATATTCTTCCGAAGGCAGCAGGTTGATAGAGCTAAATCATTAGAGTTAAGTGCCCAAAGAATACATTTAATACAATATTTTAGTGAAAAATCAAATCACAATTCAAAGCTAACAGAAACTTTGTATAAAACTCTCAAAAAATATTAATTCAGGGTTATTGCCAGCAAAGGGCAGATTCAAACATTTTTATCACAATCCAGTAACAAAATTGCTTTTTCTTTTTTTTTTAAGCCATTCACTAAATATTTCTTTAATACTACTCAATTCTAAAGAAGGGGAAGTAATTAGTAACAGTTGTAATTTAGCATCATTTAGAGACACAATATCTAATTGCCTAACTTTTCCAATTTTTTTTAACATGATGTAGATATAATCTAATAAAACACATTTATTTGTAAATCAAGACAAAGATTGCCTAATGATTCTTAATAACATGCCAACTTTAAGATGATGTCGTCTTACATTTCCATACCTCAACAAGTCCCTGCAATATCCTAACAAAGATGACACACCCGTAATGCACTCTGGCTGCTGATGGGATTAGCATATTGAGGGTAGAGGTAAGAAGTATGGCAGCTCCAAAAACCCTGAAAAAGAAAAGGAGTTAATAGAGCTAAATTCTCAGGTCAAGTTAATTACAAGCAATTTTAAAGTAGATCGTTTTTTTTCTGAGAGAATAAAATATGTTCTGGACTTCATTGCTAGCCATTGCAAATGGATACTTGAACTATCTTGAAATGCTAGATTACTTAAAGCACAAGAAATAAAAGAAGGATCTAATAAATCTGGTTATACTTACTTGTATTTATTTTCTTCATAGATATAATTACAAATAGGAAATATTCAATGAATTATTGTATATTTCTTGGTCTCTGTCTCAGTTTACAATATAAACTGCTTAAGGGCAAGAGCTGGTTTTCAGATATACTGTTACATCCTCAATACCTAGCAGAGTGCCTAACACATAGTAGATAGAGAAGAGTTGATGAAAAAATAATAAATGGTTGAATGGAGTTATGTCTCACATTAAATAACTATTTGCAACTTTCCTGGAATCTGTATATCTATAAAAATTTTATGAATGAAATCATATTTTAAATCTCATGATCAGATCCTACAACACGTTTTTATAATCAAAATGATTGTTAATATATTTGTCTCAAGTCTTTTGTTTATTTTTATTTATCTTTTTTGCATGTGGGTGGGTAGGGAGATGATGTTTAAGGCACAACTCTTAGGTGTTTACATATACACAATTCAAGAAAGAATTGCTAGAAATGTGGTGCTAACATTTTTACACATCTGCAAGTAAAAATTCCATTTCATCATTAAAAATATATAATATTCATACTAATCAAGGAAAACAACCCTGTAACTGAGTAACTTTAGAAATACTCTCTTATGCAAAAGTTTTGAGACACACTATCTCTAATTAGCTGTGTTCTGTGCAAGTTTTCTCAAGTTGAACATTGAGCCTTTAATTCAGTCAAAATTGGTTGCCTCATAGAAGCTCTAAGTCTTCCATGGGATACATTTAAATGTAACTGTGAAAGACTTGAATTTCTGAAAGGAGTCTTGAGCACTATTAATCCGCTACTGAAATTTGAAAAATGACTTTAGAAAGTGGATCATCTCTTTTTCTATGAATCATAGACGCAGCCTTCCATCTGCCTGTCCTTAGTGGCTTCTCTCTCCTGAGATAGTCACTCAGACGGTGAATGTTCTGTTCCATTTCTTTCTCTGTGCTCTTTGCCGAATAAGTATCTTTAGGTTTGTGTCAAAAAATAATTTATTTCTTAAATGTCTGGCACAAAATAGAAACTTTCCAATTCTAGAAATAATGACTTCCATGAAGATGCCACATACCTAGTGGCATTAAATGTCTGTCAAATATGGATTTGTTTTTCAAAAAATAAATGCAAAAATTCCATAATGTGTCTTTGTAAAAATAAGAATCCAAAATTGTTATGAAAATATTTAAAACTATTTTAATTCTTGATTATTACTTTAAGTTGACAGAATTTTTGCCTTAATATGGCAAACCAAATGTCCTTGCATGCAAACCCCAGAACACCTTGGAGGATTCCTTAAGGCTGACAGAAAATAGGAGGTGGTATGTGGGGCATGTTTCGTGGACCTAGTGGTAAATGGTCCATGTTCCCAAAGGCCAGTGAGGTGAACATATCTTTCCACTGCTCTGGGAATTTGAATGTGGTATCTGTGCAACAGAGAGAGATAAAGCCGGAAGGGGCGAATGACACAGGACTTTTGGTCACATGAGTAGGCTTCCTGGGTACTGACAATCTTGTAATTACTGTATCTTTCTGTATATTCATCCCACTTTGCTTATTTTCATCAATAATAATAAGACTGACTGCGTAAGGCTTTAAGGATAAAGAAAACCAGAACTACATAAGGCTACATGATTTTATAAGTGTTTATATGAGTTATGCATTCAGCCTTTTGGAAGAATTATTTCAAACTATCATCCCTGAACCAGCTGCATTGGAATCACCCAGAGTGCTTATTGAAATGTAGATTTTTCACTCTAGACTTTTTGAATCAGAATATGCTGTGAGTGAGGCCTGGAAATCTGTAGTCCAGGTAATAATTTTTCATACTAAGGTATGCAAAAAAAACATGGTAAATGTTTTATCAGGGTTTATCTAACATGTATGTCTTCCAATCATATTTTGAAGGTATGATGCATAAAGTTCATTCTCTATGAATACAACTTTCCATCATTATTTTATCCCTTTTTGAAGGGTTTTAAAATACTGCTATCTCTAGAAATGCTCAAGAGAGACAAATTTTACCCATTCCCTAGCTTGAGTTTTCTCAGCTTCCACACTATTGATATTTTGAGTAGTATAATTCTTTGTTGTTGAGATGCTGTCCTGTGCATTGTATGATGTTTAACAACACCCTGGCCTACACTAGAGACCAGTAGCATACACCCCCAAACTGCGACAATCAAAAAAGTCTCCAGCAATATCAAAATGTTTCCTAGGGAACAAAATCACTCACCAGTATAGCTAAATCATTTAGGGACTATTGTTGAGTGGTTAGTATAATTGGCTCTAAATTTAATGAATGGTCAACTGGTTATACACTATGCTAACACTTCATATACCCTAAAGTCCACAACCACCTAATAACCTAGTGATATTGGTGTTACTAATATACCCATTTTATACATAAAGAAATACTATGCCTGAGATAAGTGAAATCACTTGCAAAAGTTGTTCACCAGTTCTAAGTAGAGCCCTGTTTCACATCTAATCTGATTCCAAAGCCAGTGGACTTTGTCACTAGGATTTATATCTGATGATGCACATACTCTGTACTTAGTAATGTATTTCAAGATTCTAATTGTAAATTTAATTAATAATTTTCACAAAGCTACTTCAAATCAACCCACTATTCCTGAAGTAAAATGTTAATAGATCACCTTTAATGTTTACTTTCTACTCTTGCCCTTAACAGTGTTTCAAATTATCTGATCTTACAACATTTCTAAATATTCCCAACTTTATAGTTCTTTAATTCCTTTAACAATCTTTTTTATTATTATTACTAGTAGCCATTGCACTATAAAAATGCATTGACTTTTTTCTAACTGTTTTAAGAATAAAATCCATTGCAGTTTTTAGAACCTCATCTGCTCTTTAAATTTGGTGAAATTGGTATACAAATGAATATTCAAATAATTGAAATTCTGATTATTAAAATTCTTGCTCAATATGAGAAGGCTTTGCACCTGTTCTTTCTGTACTATCCACAGCCCAATTGAAGAGCCATTTTATTCAGCATTCATTTATGCATTCACAGTCCACATTGTTGTGAGACTATATTTAGAACAGGATATTGTGCTGAGGAGGAGAGGGGAGCTAAAATTCATAGAACACTTTCTATACTTTTAACACCTACAGTAACTTAATCTACATGACAACTTTCTGAGTTACACTCCCCTCTCATTTTACAAATATGAAAATGCAGACAGAAAGTTATGCAAAAAAAAATCAAGCAGTGGAGCTAAGATTTGAATCCAGGGCTCTCTAACATGAAAATCTGTGCTCTTTTATCTAAATAATGCTACTAGACACTCAGAAAAAAAGACAAGAATGGCCCTCAGTGAAGTAGGAGAAAGAAAGAAGTAGCCAAGAGACAACTTATGTCAACACTCTAACAGGACTACAAACGGAAAGCAAAAGAGAAAAAAATCCATTCCAACTGGGGTGACCAGGAGGTGAGTCCTTCATAGAAAACTTTCAAGTTGGGCATTGGAAAATAAATTTAAATAAAGAAGAAAGAATTTCCAAAAAGAGAAAATGAATCAGCAAAAGTTCAAAAAATGGAAGAGGTTAAGGTAAGAATAGAGGGCAGTTCTGAAAGTGGCTGGACAGAATAGTACAGGTGATAGAAATAAGAATGTCAAGAGTGAGATGATGAACAAGGTGTGTGTGTGTGGTGGGGGAGGGGAAGTATTGAGGAAATGTAGCTAGGACAAGACGGAAAGAGCAAAGTCCTTAAGTCCATGACATCTTGGAAATAAAAGAGTTTAGGGTCATAGAGGATAACAGAAGATTAAGCCACTAAGATGAAGTAAATATGAAACTTATAAGAATTAAAAGTATATGGACCTATGAAGCCAGGGAACAGAAGATGATCAGGATTCATTTAAGTTCATGTAAGATGATTGCATGAGAGGGATAAGGGGCTAAAGTCACTAATGGTAGCAGAGAAAAATAAGTGACGTGATATAGTGCAGAAATTTTTGTAAGACTCTAACTTTGTCACTTAATGAAGATGTGACAGGAAGTTTCTAATCTTATAGGCTTCTGATTAGTTGTCTATAAAAAGGGCTGTGTATGGTCAAGAGGATGGTTTCTAGGGCTAGACTCCCTGGGTTCAAAGTTCGTTTCTGTCACATTACTGGGGTTATCTTGAGCAGTTTATTTTACTATTTATGCTTCATTTCTCTTATATAAATGGGATATTAACAGAACCTAGGTATTACAAGTAAAGCACCCAGAAGATGTCTGGCATATCCTAAGCATCTAAGGAGTGTTAGGACTTACACGAGGATGATATTAATATGTCATGTTTCATAGAATTTCTGTGAAGCTAAATGAAATGCACCTAAATGCCTTAGTCTGGTGTCTGGTACATAAAAATAAACTCATAAATGTGAATCAGTCAAGAAGAAATAATAATAGCTTATGGTTATTGAATTGTTAGTGTGCGTCAGTCACTGCTGTAGATTCTTGTTTTAATTGAACAGCAATAGTAGAAAGCTATTACTGCTATCCTTACTTCATAGACAGAATAACCAAGTCCCAGTGAGTTTAAATATCTTGCTAAGGTCACACAGATACAAAGAGGAGACCTATGATTTCTATTTACTCAGTCTGGTTGTACATCCTGATGCTCAAACGCCAAACTTTACTGTACGTTAATAGCAGCAGGACACTAGCAGTGACAGCACCAGCAGACAAAAAGAAAACTTTGGAAGACAAAAACATTACTGAAAGATAGATGGTCATAGCATTGGGGAACAGAACTAGACTCGACCCCATCCCTCCTATGTTTTAAAGTAAGTAAATTGAGAGACTCATTAAGGAAGGGGTTTTGTCTTTTTATGAACAAAATCTAGGTTTCAAAAAAGGAATGAAAGAAGTAAAAGAACTGAGTATGAAAAAGAATTTCCAGAATATAGAATAGTTTATCTCAATGATTTTCAAGCTTTATCCTATGTGATAATCACTTCAGAGAGCTTGTTCTAACATAGATTGCTGAGCAGCAGAGCTGCTAATTCAGCAGGTTTGTGTGGGACCGAGAATTTGCATTTCTAACAAGTTTCCAGGTGATGCTGATGTTAATTTTCCTGATTTGAGAATCATGGGTTGACCAGTACTATGCTAGATATTCCCCTTAGACATCACAAAAAGGACAGATCTAAGGCAGAGCAGGCCTAGAATGAAAAGACTAGACATAGCTGAAATAAGGGGCTTACCTTTATTACAGAGGGAAGTGGCAAGGGTGGAATGCCACTGAAAGGGACGACGTCCTTTACAAAATGTAAACTGTGATTAGATCATTTGATCAGGATCCAAAATGAAGTTCACTGGCCTAGTTTTACCTGTCTGAATTGACTAAATTGTCAGAGCAGCTGCCATATTTTTCTTAAGAACATATAAACAGCATGATATAACAAACTGGTGATTGCCAGAGGGGAGGGGGTTGGGGAATGGATGAAAGAAGTGAAGGAATGAAGAAGTACAAGTTAGTAGTGACAAAATAGTCATGGGGATTTAGAGTATAGCATAGGGAATATAGTCAATAATATTATAATGGCTGTGCGTAGTTCCAGATGGGTGTTTATCAGGGGGATCACTTCATGAATTATAGAAATGTCTAACGATTGTACTCTATACCTGAAACTAATATAAAATAATAAGTAAAAAAAAATACACTGTGTGAATTCCAACTCTAATTTCTTACTAGGTATGTTGTCAGGCCAGTTGTTACTACTTAAATTCTCTAAGCTTCAGTTTTTACATTTGTAAAATGGAGATAATAAATGTTCAAAGGATTGTCATGAAGAAGGTTAAATAAATCAATTACAAAAGGGGACAGTGTCTGGTTCATAGTTAAGAGTTTGTAAATATCAGCTATCATTACATAGAAATTTCCTAACATTCAGTTGAGTTTTCAGAGAATTGTTATTTTTTGTTCTTTTCTTCCAGAATGTTTTTGCCTTGGGTAATCTATTTCTATACCAATAGAGTCAGAATTGTTCCATGTCATACTGAAATTCTAGCAGCTTAAGTTCATGAACATACAGCGGGAATTCTATCTCCCATTCTGAAAACATATAGAATTAGTCAACATGCATTAACTTCTCAATCTGTGTTTCAATAGTTGATTCAAAATATCAAACAAAATTAAATTTTTTTTAAATTAACAATCTTCTCTAAACTACTATACCTGTTTTAGTATCCCCTTATCCTTACCCTCAATACTTCTCTTACACACACACACATACACACACACACACACTCACATATACATACCCTCTTTTCAAGCTAATCTCTTATAGATATTTCTAAAGCCCAGTAGAGCACTTGTATAAGACTTAATCCAAGGTATCATGGGTCTCTCTACCCCCTAAGTTATTTGAATCTCTTGGAGAATACAGTCCAGGTCTTTATTTCACTTCTTTAAACCCCATGATGCTAGCAGAAGGCTTTGTATATAACATGCTGTCATACTTTTGTACAAAGGCTTTAAAGGGAGGGTAATGATAACCTCCTTTTCTGAGATAGATGTAGGTGATAGCAGAGTTTTCTTCTTTATTCTGATATCTTATTCAACCAATTGACCATTTATTTGTTCTTTTAATGGGGACAAACAGCTGTTCTGGGTATCCTAACAATCATAGGAAGCTGAGTTATTCTCACAGAATAACTGTAGGATGGCAGCTATGGACTAGAATTTAGAGTACCCCTGTGGATAAATCCTCACTTGAGATAGTTGCTGAGTTCAAGTACATGGCCCAATCTGGCCTCATCCTTAAGTCTTCCAAACAACACTGTAGAATCTCCTGAAACCAACTACTGTTACACCTCTGTTCCTCACAGCATCCTGGTCAGCCTTGGGAACCATTGTCTCTGAAGGTCTGTTTTCAAAATTATATTAGATTGTAAAGCTTTATACGTAATATATCCTCCTCTTAAAGAATCTCGTCACTTATCAATACTTAATGTTATTGCATATGTCATATCATGCTTGACTGTCATTTAACAAAAACAAACAAACATGATCATTGAGTATATTTTTGATATCTCAACAGACAGAAGAAAATCAATTATATACAAAGAAACATTCCATATTCATGTGAGTTTTATTATCCCTAGCATTGGTCTCAACGTTGACGCATATTTGCATTTCACAGCACTGCTGCCCTGAAAACAATTTCCACCATAATAGGTTTTTCAAGTTTCTCCTCTTATCAAAAGACTTGTCTAAAAAAGTAAAATCATGCAAATAAATAAATCTTTTAATTATTCCACAGCCATAAGTAACATAGTGTTTTTTTTAAAGAGGATGTAAAATAGGTTTTTGTTGTTGTTGTTGTTATTGTTGTTGTTTTTAAGAACATGCACAGTAAAGCTATTCCACTAAAGAAATCTGTTTAGTAAGAAAACAAATCATTTGAAGTCAGACACACAGGAGTTCCTACCCCAGCTCTTCCTCTTACCAGCTAGTAGTCTTTGGGAAAACAACTGTGCTATTCTGTGTTCAGTTCTCTCATCAATAAAATGGATGTAAGAATGTCTGCCTTATAGTCACTATGAGGAAGAAAGATGATGTATATTAAAAAGTTTGGTGATATGTATATTTTTATTATTCTAATCAATTCTAATTTCATCTGCCTCCTAAAATGGAGAACTAAGGCAATTATTAAGACAATTCATAATTTATATCTTCCCTCGTCCCAGCCCCAGTGAAAATGTACTGTTCAGGGAGAGGTAGAAATTTTATCTCTGAATAATCTACTTTACATTGATTAAATAAGCTCTTCTGATATTCACCCAACCTTGTCCACTTTGCATGGTTAGAGTAGCTCTTCTGTGTTTCCACTCTGTCAAGCTGGCTTTCTATTTTTCTCCATTTTAATCTAACAGCCACACTTCTAGACTTTTTAACCACAGGAAAGGAAAAAGCATCCTCTTCTCCATCACATAAAGTAACCAATCAGGTTACTACATGACTGCAGTAGGCATAAAGAAAACATTTGCATGTTTTTTTTTTAGGTTTATTTTTATAATCTTTCTGTTTTTTGAAATCTTACTGTGAATTTTTTCAGGTGCATTTTTAGTATTTGTCTAGACTAAATCTTAGATTTCATAATCTCAAATAATTATGTCATTTATCTGAGACCATTTTAATAAATTGGTAACTATAGAATAAAAAATTCTCTATTCAATACAATGAAACAATCACATATTTATAAAAATCTGACTTCTGATTTCTAGTCTGGGTTTCAGTTTTGTTTTGTTTTCTTGCTTTATAATCAATTTGAAATAAAAAAACTCAAGTTCTGATGGCTACTTCTTCCAAGGAAAGGTAAATAGTATTAGGGAAAATAAAGAAATATACTTTATATATATAAATAAAGTTTTTTAGAAAGAAATAGATTTTTCCAAATAAACACTTGTCCATTTTTATTTTCTAAATTGTAAATCTCAGTTATCTATAATGTCAAAAAGTATCTATATCAGTATATTTATATCACTACGATGTATAAAAACAAACCATGAATGAAAACTCTAGCAAATTACACATTTTCTCAGCAACAAACTAAACTAAAATAGTTATTGCTAAACAAATAATCAAATCATATAGTTATGAATTAGATAGATATTGCTGAACTTGAAGTTCCAAATAGCAAGTTGGATCTCAGCTAGAATGATATTTTCTTTTGCTTAAAGTCCTTCTCCTTATAATTGGCAAATAAAGTACTACCTGAAAGTCTACTCCTGGTGTGAATTTAAGTCACAGATGAGTCATCACCAATTGGGCTGAGAAAGAAAAAAGAAACACACAAAAAATATGCAGACTAAATGTGAAAAATCTTAACTTTTCTATGACTGAAGAAGAGGGTCAGAAATTGATGGGTGCTCTCAATTTTTCAAAGGACATCATTACAACTTCTGTGAAATAAGGGCCATTTGCTTATCAAGATTGCTTTTCAAATGATAAACTACTTGAAAGCTACTTAAAATCATTGTTTTCTTATGATTTCCTCTGCAGAAAATGACATAATAAAATAAATTTGATTTCTTTATTTTCAAATTGAAATCTAATTTTGACTTGCTTTTTCTCTGCTTATTACACACACACACACACACACACACACACACACACACACACACTTCTTTTCTCTCCTTTGTCTTACAGTATGAAATAATTATATTTTCTTATGTATAATCATTTTAAAAACACTGATGTGTATGTATATTGTCTATATGTGATGCCGGAGGCTCTATGTTAATAAACAGATTGCTGAAATTGAGAGGCATACAGTATCCTTAATATGGAAATGTTTGGAAAAACAAATGTTGTTGTTGAAAACCTACACCACATCCCTGCCTGATGATTAACACTCAGTGTGGCTCTGAGTGAGTAAGCTGTGAAATTCCCAATCATTTTTTTCTATGACTCAAAGCCACACACCTCTCACATCTCAAGCCCACCCCACAAGGCAACAGAAACACTGATGACTTGTCACTTTTACAGCTTATATCCATTTTCCCTGAATCAATCAATCAATCAATTTCCATTTGGGCAGTGGCTTTTCACTTAACAGGGAACTAGTGTTCTCCCCTCCAGGTGTGGCACTAATCCTCTCCTAGAGGGTGTGCAAGAATAGACTGATTCAGGCTGCTTAATCTATTTAATCTAATCAAATCAAAGCTCCATACCTTCCTTTGTCACATCTGATGCCTCTACTCCCATATTAAAAAAAAAAAAAAAAGGAAAAAAAAAATATACACAAGCATGTATATGTAAAAAAAATATACACAGTCCTCTAGGTCCCTTGGTACATCATTAAGTTGTAAAAATGACTTCATCACTCATGACAGAGAAATTAGACTGCCCCAACAGTGGCATATGGCAGCGGGAGAATCATTCTACCAGCTGCCCACCTGACTCTCTCCTCCCTCAAAATCATGTCTCTTCCCTCCAGAGGCTGCCTCTGCACTGCGGTAGTAGAATGTGGCAGCCACAGGGGAAGCAAGAGCTAGTAAGGGGTGGGAGGAAAAGAGAATGGAAGGAGAAAAAGCTGAAAAGCTTGTGTTAGCAAAGCACGTGCAAGCCCTTTAGGGACCCCTCTCCGTCTTGATCCATCTATTCATCTTATGTAAAGGGTATTTTCTTTTGTCAGAAAAAGGAAAGCCTCTTCTGCATTGCCCTAGATACCTAACCTACAGGGCCCACAATAGGAAGGCAGCTAAATGTTTTATAGATGAGTGAGATAGAAATAGTCACCTCTGGCCCTAAAAGACGAGAGGACTATAAACTGTTTTTCAACCATAGAAAGATGGTGGTCCCTTGCAGCATGCTTTATGTTCATACTTTGAATTATATTCTCACACAAAGAGGAATTTGCAAATGTTTCTCACTGGAAGGGTTAAGGAGCCCTAGCTTGCAATGAAGCTTGGAATAGATAGATGAGTAGAGAGGGAAAAAACATGCTAGATAGCTGATGGATAGATATGAGAGACAGACAGGGAGATAGTGTTTTCAGTGATGAGACTTATAAATAAAGCACATCTTTATTGTTTTATTTCTGTGAAAAAAAAAAAAGAATCATGGGAGTAAACTAATTTCTTTCTGGGCTTAAAATCCGAAGGTATTGTGTTCAAAATAGGTTTGTTCTTCTCTTTCTGAAAATCATTCTCACAAGAGGATTTTTCATAACAGGCTATCCCAAATATTTACTTAAAATACATTAAATTTCATATTTATAAATGCAAATGCACATTAGTTAAGTTTTAAAATCCATCCAGTTAAATTTGTTCACTTTAAATATAAATTAATCTCCCTTTTGTATCAGTAGTATGAATTAAATTGTATCATTTGAAATCCTAAGGAAGAACCTCTCTTGCAGACAAAATGTCTAAACTACCCCCCATCTCAGTCATGCTCAAACCTCTGCAATCTTCTAGAAGCCTAAACTGAAAAGGGGGTTAGGTAGAAACCATGTTTTCTATTACAGATAATCATACTATTTAAGTTATTATCAAGTTTGAATGTTGCCTTTTGCAGAGAACAGAATCAGTCACGTTGTGGTTAAATAGTTCGGGAGCCAGTGCACACACAAAAATACAGTATGTTTCTCCTGCAACAAAAATCTAAAGATCCCTTGGGCCTGCTAAAGGCTTCTCTCTCTAATTCGTGGATTTTTGTCCAGGATTTAGGACATGATAGATTGTAGGCACTTGTTCAGAGAGCAGATGGCTCAGCCTGCTACTGAAAGTGAACTTTGCAGTGAAACACATAATCAAGCAGAGATATTAAATTTCAAAGTAGATGTAGCCTGTGGTCATGTACTTCTGGACATCTGAGTTTTAGTCATAATCTCTTCTTTCCTGGTCCATAAAATGAGAGGATTGGATTAGATGAGCCTTGTCCAACTCTAATACAGGTTCTTCCTGTCATAGGGAGTTCATCTTATGATACAGATACCCTTAGTCTTTTATTCAAATAATGAACTATTTTTTCTTTAGCAAAAGTCATTAGAAATCCAAGAAATACTTGAAAAGACAAAATGTTGTCCTAGAAACTGAATCTTATTTAAATAAAGGATAGGGGCAGGGGAAGATAAACTGTAATTTATGACAGAGAAATCTAATCTCAAACTTAAACGGATTCCTCTAAATGCCTGGCTAGAATTCTAACATTGCACACACTGAATTACTAGCACTGTCTATAGCGTTGGCTAAATATAAATTTTAAAGATAGCTCTTTAAAAGACTTCAAATGAGATTTACGATATTTGTGGTGAAAAAAAATTAATTGAGAATGATGTGTATGAGAAAATAATTTTAAAGGCAGAAATCTTACATGTGAAAAGAGGCATTTTTGTCACAATAAAAATAATCTTTTTGTATTACTAATACTTAAACTCAAATAATACCAAATGGTCACAGTTTTTTTCTTCTGATTTCTTTGTGAATTTAGGATTTTTATTCATAATAACAGCAAGTTATTGAGTGCCAAGCACTTTTTTTACAGAATTTTACCTGTCTTCTTATTTAGATGTCATAGTAACTATACCAGGCAAGTATTTTAATTAGTCCCCTTTTATAGAAATATAAACTGAGGCTCAGAGAGATTAAATAATGGTTAATGTCAGTAAATTCTTAAATAGCACATTCAGCATCTGAACACATACAGTTTTGTTTTAGAACCTATATCTTAACCACTATGCCATGCTGCCTTTTCAGGTTTTTCAAAAGCCCAAAACATTTTGTTGCAATGTTCTTTTTATTTATTCAGCAAGTAGTATCATCGGCTTCTCATCCTTGAGACGCTAGGTATATAGCAATAAAAATAACAATGATAAAACTATTTTTTATATTTTATTGGAGAAAGGCCGACATTAAACAAAGAGAAAAATAAGTAAAATATTGATAAAATAGGTGGCAGTAAAATATTGATAGACAGGTGGCAGGGCTGGAAAATCAGGAGGACAGGAGCTGAATAGGAAAAAATTTAAATATGGTTTAAGTAATATTGCCACCTAGACAAAGGCAAGAATAGTCTTTGTGTATACAATATTACTGTTAAAAACATAATGTTGACAAAACTTCCTTTGGTATATCTGACTTTCTTTGGTTATGCCACTGTAAAAATTCTGTTGTTTCTCTCATTTAATACTTGCCCAGGTTCCTCATCATTCTCTAAATGCAAAGTAAAAGTAGTCCTTAACAGTTTTGCATTTATAAATATCTGGATTACTGTAAGTCACATACCCCATATTATTTAAAGACAAAATGAATTTGTCCCCAACACTTTTTAATCACTGTTAAATATGTTATTATTTGAAAATATTACAGATTTTCTGAGGAATCTTTTTTTGGCTCTCCACCCTAAGGCCCTCCATGAAGGTGACTAATTCACCTGTCCAGAATGTGCATAGCCCTTTAATGAAAGACAAAGGAAAAAATGATGCAAGAGCTATCCTCTGAGTTTCCTCTACCCAGGACTCCCTCTGCTCCTCTGTTTGGTAAACAGAAAAAGAACCAAAACTCTATATTCTGACCAAGTATGGGACTGATTTTGCTTAATTTATAAAATAGAGACTCCAAATCATTGCTGTTTGTTCTTCATTAAGAAATATGCCAGGAAGCATAACCAGGAGCCCTTCTCTCTTGAGGAGCTGTCTCCACACATCTCAATTCCTCTACTCCAGTTTCACCCACAACAGTGAGAGCAAACACTTTCCAGAGTGAACTTCTTTCATACCTAGTGGGAAAGGAATCTGTCCCCAGTCTCCCACCCAAGGGAGATCTTGTTCTAATATTAAATGATCCAGTGGGAGAAGCTTATTTGAATGGGCATACAATACTTGTAGTGGAAATCTGGTCTTGCTGTGTTTTTACTGTTTTTGAAGAAGAATTATAATAGAAAATATATATCTTTGAACCAATTCTAAAACTCTCAGATTTTGTGTTTTAAAAAAGACTTGTAGATAAAATTCTATATAGCATGTATAGAACTAATTGGACATTCACCAACATATAACTATAGGTGTCTCTGAGTGGTTAAATTATTTATAATTTTTAAAAATTATTCTTATATATATATAAATAAATATATATATATATAATCTGTAATACTTTGATAATATAAAAGGGAATGTTATATATTTATAAAACAGGAGGCTTCAACTATATTGTAATATGTAATGTTTGGTCATATTTTAAAAATGAAGCAAAGATGTCAAAATCCTAAGATGCAATAAGGAAGTTAATCTATAATCTTCTACCTGTTCAAACTACATTACAATAAAGTTTAACTTAAATTTTTTCAGTCATGTAGAACACAAAACACTGTATGTAAAAATGTTAAGTTTCTCTCCTTTGAATCCCCATTTAAAGGTAAGGTAAATTTGGATCCAAATAAAAATTCCAAAATTCAGAAATTTTTTCTTTGAGGAAAATCTACCAAATAAATTAAAACCTGAGTCAGCATCAGTAATTTTTTTTTATGAAAGATGACACAAGTGATAGCAACGAGCTTTCTTTTTTTTTTTTTTTCTTTTAACCAGGAAAATCTGTTTATTGACCTCCTACTGTTACAATTAGGAAAGCTGGGGCATCCATGGTGTTTTTTCTTGGCAGGAAAATGTTATCATTTTAACATTTGGCAAGCTGCAGGTTTTGACACTGAAAAAAATACTTACTGGCAAAGCCATTCTATTTCCACTTTACATTACATTGAGCTTCCTATATCAGTTTTGGGGTTGGGAAAATTATTGGATATTTTCCCCTGAAGTGAAAATATTTCATATATGTATGTTCAGAGTATCTTTCCAGGGAAGTTTATTTTGTTTAAGGAAGAAAAAAGATTCAAACACTATGCATTAGGGATATGAAAGTCAAAAATGTAACATGTTCATCACCAATAATATTTAAGGAAATATTGTCTGATATCAGTTTTTTTTTAATTTGATTGATCTCATTCATAAAACTGGGCTCTCTACACAGTTAATCATTTTCATTTTAAATTGATTCTTAAAAAAAAAAAAAATTTGCCTCTTGTCCTGCCTGAATGCTAACGTTCCCTAATGTCAGGCTAAAGATAATATTCCTAAGCTTTGGGACTCTCCTCTCAAACTCGTAAAAGACTGTCCAAAAATCCTCACTTTACAGTCATTAAACCTGAAATAAATTTCCAAGAATTCCTTCAAAGGTCTTGGAGAGGATGAAGAAATCCTGGACAGGAAGACACCTCTGGTACATGAGATTGAAGCCAAAGGAAGGTTTCATTGAGAGCTGAGGAGGGACCAGTTTACAAAAGCAGAGGAGAGGTCAAGATTAGAGAGGTGCCCAGTCCTAAATTACTTGCCAGGTTTTGGAGGGAGGGAGAGGGTGAGTCATGGGTACAAGGTCTAAAGGAAGACCTGAAATCTTTATTTGGGATCTCTCTGAAGCAATAGCTGAAGGGCGAACACATGTGTTCTCGCTCAGCTTAATAATTAAGATTTAAGGCGCATGTAGTTTTATTATGATACACACAGTGAAGCAAATGAAGCTTGCCCTCCGAGTACCAGGCTGTGCTCTTTGACACCATCGGTCCTTATGCCCCCAATGTCGGGGTCCCTCTTCAGGTGGCGCTGGGGACATTCCTGAGGGCTGGCGCTAGGACCAGGATCTGCAGCCACCACCGCAGCGAGGCTGGAGGCCGCTGGTCGCAGCTGAGCGCCTTCCCCGCCCCGCCCCTACTCTGCGGAGCTCATTAACAGGTGGAATCGCACCCCGGGCGTCTGAAATCCCCCCTGCCTCCATAGAAACAAATCCTTCAGATCCAGAATACCATCTGGACTGGCTCCCCCGGCCGTATTTTCGACGCGTCCTGCCAGCAGGTCAGCCCTGCAGGGAGCCGGGGCACCCTCGGGACCCGCAGGCGAGAGCGCAGCACGTGTCGCCCCCACCTCTTTGTGCTCCAGCCTCAGAGACCGTGCTTGGTCAGCTCACTGCGGGGCCTCAGCTCCTCCTAGACCTGAAGGCACGTCGGCTATTTTGTGAAGGGCCGGTTGGGCAGAGCAAATAGGAAGCGACAACTAGAGCCCTCCCAGGAGAGCCCCAGTCCTTTTGGGAGCCTCATTACGGAAGGAGGCACCAAGAGTTACCACTTCGAGAAGGATGTGCCAGGGACCTCGCCCAGGAGTTCTTAACCCCCGCAGGACTGTCGTCTCTTCCCCCAGCCTCCTCTGCCCCTTCCTTCCACGATGTCGAGCCCCAGCCCTGCCCGGCGCGTTACCTGTTGGCTGCCAGCCGAGACGCGATGTAGCCGCCCGGAATCTGGGTGATGATGTAGCCCCAAAAGAAGGAACCGTGGATCATCCCTACGGTTTCTGGGTCCCAGTTGAATTTGGCTTTCTAAGGCAGTAGGAAAAAAAAAAAATTAAAATTCAAAGCAGGGTGGAGGGAGAGAGCAGTCAGTGCCTGGGCTATGATTTTCGTTCAGTAATTCTCCGGCAAAATAATTCTCTCCCTCCCCTTCCCCCACTCCCCCGCTTCGTACTCTCTCCATTCTGGACATGGGGGTTGCTCAATTTTCGTTTCCTAATAAAGTTGAATCTATACCTTCTGGTAGGGAAGAAATACCTCTTTTAGCCGAAAAATAGTGCTTATTTAAAATCTATTGTGGTTGGTAGCAAAGCTGGGCCCCCTGGCTTTGCTCTCAGAAAACTGTTGGGCTGGTTGGATCACCGCACTTCAACGAATGAGGAATCGTCTGGACTCCAGTTTGGAAAATTTGGACTCTCCAGGAAGAGATTTCGTTAGCTGGCTGGGGATAGAGACACCTGGCAGGTACATTCAGCCAATGCCTGCTAGTGAGGACAGTGGTGTCATCGCTTTTAGAAAGGAACCCAACCCAGGAAATTCCGAAGAGAGAAGGCTGGGACCTTGGAACAGAAGGTGCGGAAGGAAAGGATGGTCCCAGCCACATGGGGATTGGTGTGGACCAGAATGACTCGGAGTAACCCGGAAGATTTGCAGAATCAGTGGAGAGAGAAGCGTGCTTTGGGGTGGTCAAGAAAGCCGGAGGGGTCTGTCTTAAGGTCGGGGCCTAACTCTTCCCTCACCAGCCCAAGCGGCTGCACTTGGAGAAACTTAAAGTAAACTGGGGTGAAATATCTGCATTAGAAAGGGAAAAGAGTGCTTATTCCGACTGGGGAAACGAGGCTCCTCTTTTTCTCCTTTGAATGAAAATCTGAAACCAAACACCTTTTGCTGGGTCTCCCGGAATTCCCCTGGGGAGTCAGCGCTCACCGCCTACGTGTGCAGAACTCGTCCCAACCCTGGCTCTTCTTGGTTTATGACCACTCAGATCCCTAAACAGAAAGCACGAACCCACGGGTTTCTGTGAAATTGACGTTGACTCTCTTTTCCCTAGGAGTCACCCAACACACACAAATGTAGGACTAGGGTACTGGATTCCCGAGACCGCGAGAGGCGCCTGCGCTGCGGCGCTCTCTCTCCCCTCCCAGCCAGGTGCAAGGCTCTTGAAGACCCCCTTGGGGGAAACTGGACTTGTGTACATCGTGGATTTGATTTTGTTTTTGTTTCATTTTGATTAAGAATGTTTGGCGGGAATTGGAAGAAGTCGGGGGGGGATTATAACACTCTGCTCTATTGCTCTGAATAAATGAAAAATATTTCAATTTAGAGGACATTACTAAGAATCGACTTCTTGTATGAAGTCACTCTTCTCAAAAACCTATTTTCCACTTTGAGGTTAAGAAAAGGACGGCCCAACGGGCAGAAGCTACTTGCTTCAGATTCAAAAAGGGAGATGATAATACTGGAAGGGTCCGTTTTAGAAGAGCATTGCTAGAAGGGGACTGAGTAAGCATCCAGGCCTTCTTCATTCAGTCTGTCTGTGGGGGGGCAGAGGGATGGGGGAAACGGGCTCAAACGGGCCACGTGGCTTTGCACAACCACTCTGCCAGCTGTTGCCCACCTCCTTTATGACTTTGCCCCCGCGGTGGATGGTGCTGTTGTTGACCATGTCCACGATGGCCACGCCCAGGTTGCAGCGGATGCCGAACGAGATGCAGAAGCCGAGGCCGCTCATGATGGCAATGATGTAGCGACGCGGCAGGCCAAAGCACGTGCAGTCGCACAGAGGCGCCTTTTTCTCGGGCATCTCCAGGGGCTTCCCATCCTCCGTCAGCTCGATGGTCTCCCCGGCCTCTTGCTTCTTCTCCAGCACCCTGTGCGGCAGAGCGGGAGGCGGGGAGAGGCAAGGACGCGTCGGGTTAGGCACCCCCGACGCTGCTGGCCTGTTCCCAGTTATCTGGGCCAGTCAGGGCTGAGGAAAGGGGCGCGAACTCTTTCCCCTTCCTCTGGGATGAGGGAGCTAGAAAGACACCAGACTTTGGGACCTCACGGGCTCTCCAGCCTCTGCCAGCCCTCCTCCCTTCCGCAGCAGGTCTTCAACTTTAATACCTTCTGGCCTCTGGTACCCAGTCCCCGTTCCCCCGGGATATACCCCTCAGCGCCTTGCTTCACACACACAGGCGGCTTAGGCCTAACATTCCTGCGGGGCCTGCAGGTTGTGAAGGTTACCCCAAAGACGCCTTCTCAGCACCTGTGTAGGCGCCTCCCACCGTAGCGGTTTAGCCCGGCGACAGAAAATTTATTCAGCCATCCAGTCTCCTGCAAGCCCTCGGCCTGCCCCCGACCTACCCCTTCCTTCCCCGTCAAGTCGAAGCTTTCCGGGGTGACAACACCGCAATCCCGCCCCCGAGCTGAGCCCGGCGCCCACACGGCCTAAGGCCTCCCCAGTCCAGTGCCACGCGGAGAAGGTCTGCGAACGTTCTCTGGGAGTGTCAGGCACTCTCCTGCCCCGTGCTCCAGCCCCAGGGTGCCAGGTCAGCGTTTGCTTTCCGGTTACACATTTCACTGTGTCCCCCCGCCCCCCTTTTACTCGAGTTTGAAACAAAGGCCTCCGCAACATATGGCCGCGACACCTAAGCTTCCTACTGCCAGAACATGAATAATTAATTATTCCCAATCTTGCGTCATTACTACCTCGGTTACAAACACCGAAAAATGTCACGGGCCCATTTCCAAAGACTTAAAATGTGAGTCCCAGATATACAAACGCGCCCCAAATTAACTCTGGTAAGATGTACTCTCTAAGGTGGAAGGTGTCACATTTAGTGTTTGTTTTGTTTTTAAATATGCATAGTATTTCACAAGATTTCACCCGCCCTGATCTAGTTCCTTTTAGGCTTTCGTTCGTCCTTTGGTTGCAGGAAGAAGGGGAGAGCGGAGTGATGGAACCATGTTCCTAAAAGTTGATAGTGCTGTTCTAGTCCACGGTGTATCCGTGAAACTACTATTTTAAAAAGGTGAATGTGAACAGTAACATCACTGATGGACCCTTGAGATGGATACTTTCGATATTTAAACAAAAAACCTCTCTGTTTACAGTTTGCAGGTGTTTTCCAGTCCCCCATATAATGATTTTTACGTGTGCTCTTTTAAATGATGTATCCATGCACAATTGTTTTCATGCACACGGGCAAAGCAAATGAAAATTTCAGATCAATTCCAAGAATGCACAGCTTGTAATTTGAGACTACCAGAAAAAAGGTCAGACTTCCAAATTCTGCAAAATTATCACCTGGGAATGGATCATAAAGGTAGTTGTGGCTATGTTAATGCTTATTCCTAAAGTCCAATCCCCATGTAGAACACAGGGCAATTTATTCTGGGATGGAAAAACTCGGCAAACGAAATTTTATTATTTTCTTACATTGGCTTCATATGCTCATATATGCAAAGGTGAATTCCGCACCTGAACTCCCCACCTGATGGCAGTTGAGCTGAGGAACAACAGCTCTTTCCAGGGCAGCCAAGGGACTGCAGGCCCTTGCGGTACCTACTGCCGCATAGCATGACTGAGCCCGCACAAAGCCCCCCAAAACAGAAGAGATTTTGCAAATTGGGAGGCACACTGGTCATTTTCTTTACATTTCCTATACATTTCCAAAGTCTTCAGTTTCCCAGCTGTGAAAATGAGTGCTCTCTTGGAATCGTTTCTTTTTGTTTCTGCCTTCTCTTCTTGACTTTGCTCTGATTAAGAAAAAGTATATTTCTATAATGTTCTTGAAGTGATTTAATGTTGAGAAGTTAACCACATAATTAGTACATTGGCTACAGGGAAGATAAAATATTTAAATAATTTCTAGTACTTTCAAAGTCATTTTGCTGATTATTATTATGTATTTTTTTTAAGTACTGTGCCATTTCCCATGCAAAAAATAGACTTCTACTCGAGGTCAAATAATAAAAAAATACATTGTATATTGTTTCAAATTCAGAGAGAAGAACTGCTTCAGCTATCAATTATTGATATATTTTGATACATCTTCCTTCTGTACAGAAGGATGATTCTACTGGAGATTCACTACTCAAGTGATTTTGAAGCTAAGATCTAAATTTCTTTTTGCAATTACTCTTTGGAATTTCTTGGTTAATTTTTTAAAGGATTGTATTTTTTTATTAATTTGTCTGCATCAAAGGAATTTACTTTGATGTCACTATAAGCACTAAAAGAAAGGTTCTTTGAATAGCTGCTGGTCATTTTTCAATTGTTAAGAGGATAAACCCTGGATAAGAAATAATGAGAATCTGCAGGTACCGAAACAAAAATCACATACACACATACACAAAGCAGACAGGTTCATTTAGTACAACATTCCTGAATAAATAAGCAAGTTTCCAGAGCAGCCCCGCTCCAGCAATGAGCAACAACAACAAAAAAAAGACTTTCCGATCATATTACAATCTCTCTAAGCAACCAGGGTTTACAGAAATAGCCCTGCAAATTTTTTTATGCTGAGCCCCAGGCAAATATGGGTTTGCTCTCTCTTACCTGTAGATCTGGCCGAGGGATTTTCCGGCAAAATTCTTTAGCCCCTCTTTTCCTGGGGTCAAAATCCTTTGTTTTACAGACTCCATTCTTGCAAAGACTGGTGTCAGCGATTGCCAAATTTAAATAGTGATCGCTATAAAAGGCGAGAGTTGCGCATATTGTCTTAACCCTTTAAGGTAGTTGTGAGCTTTTTCTCCTCAGCAGAAAGGTATTGGTGTGCCTCCAGCAAGAGTGCTAGTGAGAGAGGGGAGGGAGAGTGAGAAAGAGAATACAACAGAATAGCTGCATGCAACCCACGGGTTTCCTAATAGGAGAGTTGGTAGACACAATCAGAAAGTCTCATTGGAAGGGGAGGATCCGGTAGCAAAGGGCGCACGCAGTGCCATGGTATTTGGGCGGGTGCCGATGAGTCCTTGTCCTGGAGACCGGTCCACTGAAAACCAATTTAAATCCCCGGTGTTGAACGCCTCAGTGCTATAAAATCTTGTGGCTTTTAAATGGAAGCGTGGAAATATCACAGAACCCTTGTGTAAGGACAGAGTCAGAAAAGCACTTTTTAAAAATGTTGTATTTGCTGCAAAGAGCAGACAGCACTTCTCAAACTCATGGGAGCATCCCAGGTCTCAGGTGAGCGATGCTGCTATTAGTTTTTCTCCTTGTCTATGATCTCCTCCCATCACGCCGGCGCACCTCTGCTCTGCGGTAGAGTCGAATTAAGATGGAGAAAGCTTGCTGCTCTTTGAGGACGTGAGTAAATAACAGATACACAGTCCTGGTTTGGGCAGCGTCAGGGAAGATTTTTTTTTTTTTTTTCCAGCACGGCTGACAGCGCCCTTGTGGGAGCGTCTCGGCGGAATGGTTCAGCACCACGGACAGAGTAAGTTTCAGGAAAAGGGGCAGCTTCTTTTGGCTGACCAGATCGCCAACTTTCTAGGGGAGCTGGGCGGATCTCCCTGACCAAGGAATATTCTGGGGATCTACAGAAATGGATGCTATGGAGACCAACTGGGAAGATGTCATCATCGCCAGAATTTGCAGGAAGAATAGTGCATTTAGCTCTGCGAGGAAGGAAGACTTTATTAAAAATTGACAAGATATTTCTAGTCTCCTACATTTTGCCCAGCACGTTGAGATCAAATCTGATAGTATTGTAGGGAAGAAAGATTACAATATATTTTACTTATGTTCATGGTATTGTGAGGTAAATGAGCTCCCTTGGATATAAAAGATATGTAAACAGAATGCATAATTATATTGTTTGCGAGTTTTGTTTTAACCCCTAATTAGAGAGAGAGAAAGAGGGAGAGTGAGAGACAAAAGGAAGAAAGAAAAGGAAAAAAAAGAGAAAGGGAAAGAAGAGAAAGAATAGTTACAACCTCAGTGCCCTTAGTTAAATAAAAGACAGGTAGTTTAATATATATTTCTTGGAATTTTGTGATTCTTCACTTAACTAATTCACAGCTGAAACATCAATATACTAATGACATTTGTGGCTATACATTGTGCTTGTCAATAAATAAATACTGATGATATTTTCAAGATTCATTTAAAATTACTTTTATTCCTTTAAAATGGGATTATTTTCTTTGTACTATCTTTCCCTAAACTGGAATTAAAGAGATCCACTTAGACTTTTGTTTTCACACACAGGTACAGCATTAATGACTCTATTTCATTAAGCAAAGCAACTATGCAAGCTTAATGTTTATTACTCATGCATTTTACATGCATCACAAACATCTTAGATGCAATTTGTGCAAGTGATTACAAAAGAGATTGCCCTTGAACTGCATTCTCAAGGTCGAAATACTTGGATTTTATTTAAACCAACAGGGGGAGTAGATTTTTCTTGGAGATCCTGAGACCAAATCTCAGAAGTGTGGATCTAAATGCAGAATCATACAAGAATGTTCTCTGACTAGGCCAAACAATACAATGAATATGTGTACACAAAATGAATAGCTGAAAATATTATCAAAAGTCACTAAAACTATCTGCAATTATTAAATTTGATATTTGTCTTTGTATTTCATTATGAGTTGTGATAAAAAATATTACTGAACGTATCTTTCCCTTATTTTGATAAATTTGTATTAAATATATATATACACACATATATGTATCCTATAAAACATTGAACTAGATTTGTCTAAAACCCTGGAATGTCTCAAAATAATATCTATTCCTGCAGGTAATCAAGTACAAAGAGAAAAAAGAAAAGATTAAATTACTCCTTTCCAAACAATGGATTCAAGCTAATTGGGTTGTGATTTATCTTGGTGCTTTTCAAAATACCTATGTTTTTAAACTCTTTAGTGCTCAAATTCATTAAGTGTAATTCATTTAGAGATATCTATGATTTTTAAATTGTGGAAAGTTATGAAAAAAATAGAAGTTAAATGAATATCTTTGAGGCTTGATGGTGATATAAAATGATTCTCCTAAGCACCCCTGCTTAAGTTTCATTCCAAATGTTGAGATCTAAACCACCTGATTACTAAGACTGCACTATTTTTATCTGAGGGGGCATCAAGCAATACAAATTCAACATGAAAGCATTGTTTCTAGAGTGAAATAATTACATTCACCTTTATTAGAATAAATGTCATCCGGATCTCTTATTCAAGCACTTGAATAAGAATTACTGCTAATATTGATTTATTCATTCTAAAAATATTCATTTAGTGCCAAGAATTGTACTAGGTTCTAGGAATGTCCCCTGAAAGGCTTCCCAAGCTACATAGGAAATAGACACACAAATACAATTACAAATAATTATGGGTGAAATTGGACAAGTTAAGTAACCCAGCCTGGAAATGAAGTTGTACAGAATAAAATTCAGGAAATGGTGTTTGTCTATTTTAATACTTCAACAGAAACTAGCCCTATGAAGATGATAGCAGCCCAGTGGAACTGAGTGGGGGGTGGGTTGTGGTACTTAGAGATCATCCCAGCCAGAGGGGACATCTTGAGCAAAATCATAAACAAGGGGAAAATGTTGTATGTGGAAAATTACAATTGTTACTAGGCCATTTGAGACCAAAGAATGCCTTTTAGGCTATTCTTAAATTAATAGCTACTCCCAGTATAAAAGACATATAGTCAGACACTCTACTAATCCAACAAATTCTTTGTATGTTTCCAAAGTCCAAACACCTTTGTGACTTTAAGTTCAATAGATTTATCTTCATGCAAGAAAATATTAGTAGCTATACATGTGGCATTAATTTAGTAATATTGAGAAAGCCTCTCCCCCCCAGATGCTCTCCCTTACTCCAATATTTTTTGTATAGTTTTTAACCGTGCCTTAAATTGAATTATTAGACAATCCTTTTTATAGGAGAATTGTCCTCTCTTCCCAAGCACTCTTAAAAATAAAAAGAAGAAAGTTTCATTGAATATAACTAATGTGTGTATCATATTACAATTTCTGAATTACTTCCATGTACACAACCTCATTTATTTCTTATACTTATTCTTTAAAATAAGCCAGTTTTATTTCCATTTTATTGAAGTGGAAAATGAGATTGAATAACTTGCCAGAAGTCATGCAATCAGAGATGAAGGAGCAGCAAGTGTTAGTTTCTCAGAAATTAAGATCTTGTTAAGATCCAGATTTTGATTCAACAGGTCTAGAGTGTAGAATTCAGCAGTTCTGTTTCCACAGCCACTTGCCCGTGGATCACACTGTGGTTGTCATAGGTCTAAAGTATGAAATGTGAAATCACCTGATCTGAGTTGAGGTCCTTACTCAGCTGATTATTATCCCTGGAACTTTGAATTAATTACTTAATTTGAATAAAATTTAGTTTTATAATTTGTGGAAATTCACACTTGTAATAAGTGATCATCCCTGCCACGTATAAAATTCTATGACTTTTGCATTAATTTATTCATTGATGTAAAACCATTCTTTCAACCTTAAGATTTTCCTATTGTATTTAAGCTAAATGGTTAATAATGAACTGAGAAAATGTCAGTAATATAAAGAAATGTGCTCCTTTCTGTAAGGTCTGTCTTGTTACATATTTAAAGAAGAGTAAATTTATTGCTTGTGTTTTACCGAGTAGATGTTAATTTTATATGCAATTGTTTAAATAATTGAACAATTGTCATTACAGTATTCTTTGAAATTTACTTAAGATATTACCGAATAGAAATGTGCTAGGTTTACATTTGTTTATATCCTTGTGTAAAGAAATATTTTTGAGAAATTATTTAAATGTCTTGTAAATGGTGCCCTCTGGTGGAAGGATATGCTATTTTTTAGAAGCAAATGCAGTCCTCGATTATGTAATTAAAACTACTATCCTGTTTCTTTCTTTTCCTTTTTCTCTCCTCTTCCTCTTTCTTCCCCCTATTACTTTTTATCTACTCCCCTGCCTCTTTTTGTATTTGTTAAGTTAAAATCTATAGCTAAAAATGTAAAGTATCTTTGTGGGCAATATGTTTGCTCTTGCCTGACCAAGTACTAAATGTCCTTTAGAAATAACTTGTTTGTTCAAGAAACCCTCAATTAACCAAAAAGTTACTATAAGAAAATATCAGTCCCTTAAGATTTAAAAATGGCATGGCTACCACATTGAAAAAAATGGCTTAACATTTTTAATCACAGTAGAATGAATTGTGATGATTTTATAAATATTTCAAAATAGTAATATAAGTTTAATAAGTTTCCTTTCCCATTATCAAGGGTGTGTGTAAATGTATATATTTATATTTATATTAAATACATTATATGTAATTATATTTATAAATTACTGTTAAGGTGTTTTTAAGAAAAGTTTATTTCAAAAAAAATACTTCACGATGTCTAATTCTGAGGCAATTTTGAATGCAAACTTTTCTATTTATTATTTTAACAAATATTCACTCAACAAATATTTGCATCTAGAGTGGATTATGTCTTTTTCTGGGGTATAGTAAACCAATTAACTCAGCACAGTTTTATAGATTTTATAATAAATTTAGAAAGTACACATTTCTACAGAGAAAACTGCTTTGAAAAACTATTTTTTACAACTTGGCTTTATTTGACTTTGAATTTATAAATCAATCTGCAAGCTAATAATTATACACGTCTTTCATCTTGAGTCTATACAGTAAGTTCCAGGATTCATCTCTGATTTTTTCTTATCAAGAGTTTTTAAGTGGATAGTTTTTAGCTCAGCTTTATTTGACTTTACTTTGCAGTATTAGCCTTAGAGACATTTCCAAGAAGATATCACTATATAATTTCTTGAGAATCCGAAATAGAAGTGATTTAATTTGTTTTACCCACTTCTATGTATGTCACCTCTAATGCTTTGCACTGCTATATTTAGTGGCCTAGTATAAAATATCTTTTGATTTCTCTCTGATATATCTGGTTAAAAAAAGGGAAGCAGAAAATTTTAAATAAATATTTATTGTAATCTTAAGTACATATTTACCTACCAAACATGTATGTACCTAACCACATATGCAACGTATTCTTCTTTTTGTGTGCATCTTACTCTGTATAATTTACTATTAGTAAGAAGTACACATCTAATTCCATTCCTTTTTTTCTGTACTCAAGGGGAAAAAAAGATCCATTCACTACATGCCATTGTGCCTTGGGAAAAATCCAAGTTTTAAAGTAAATAGAGACCAAACACTGTTCTTTTAATGCCAGAAAAGTATTTCTATTTTTCGAATCCCACAGTATGCACAAAGTAATGTGATAAATTACAGAAAATCTTTGAAAGCATTCACTTCTTTAAAGTCTCAAAAATATTGTCTTAAAACGGCTTGACTTTATAAGAAAATACTAGGGGTAAACTATGAATAGAAAGGAGAAATAACTTGTAGAGAGAACAAGAGAAATAGTATACACTTCAATATGAAAAAGACCAAGGCAGACATCACCATGACTTAAAGTATTTTACAGATAAATAAAGAGGTTAAGTGACAAATATATATATAATATTACTTGGGCCTCATGAAATCTTACTTAATTGAATTGTCTCTCTTATTTTGATTTCTATAGGATCCTAGTTTGTTTTCATCATCCTGGGGTACTGATTCCCTTCCTTCCTTTGTCATTCCAGATTATAGAATACTCTCTTTCTTGAAGAAAAGCATCTAACATTATTTAAATCTCCCACTTGGCTGCAAATACTTAAGAGATTTTCTGTTTAATTCCTTCACACTATTTTCTAAGTCACTTAAGGTAACAGAAGCTTAAGGTGGGAGGATTTGACTTCTAGAATAAAGTGATGTTTTCTAAAGTAAAGACCTAAATACATAGCTTGGTACTAGGACAAAATATTTAAAATACATAATATTTTACTTTTGTAAGCATACTTTAACCATAATTTTAAGTAAAAACAATAACAAAAATGTAATAAAATATAGTAGTGGCTATAGATATTTTCTAACTGCTGCCCTCTCGTGGTGAGGAAAGAAAAATATTTCTGTGTTGAAAAAGCTAAACTTAAAGCAGGTTGATGTAAATTATTTGAAAGTCAACAGGTAAGTATGTTTCAAGTAATATTCATAATATAAGTGTGGCTTCTTTCATAGCATAAAACATCAAAATGGCACTGACGAATCATTATTTAAATATTGGGCCACAACTTGCATAGGTTTTTGTACCTGCCTGTGGAGTTATAATACTGGTAAAGATATTGTCACACTATGGTGAGACCATTGCGTGGGTGAGCTTATTGTGTAAAACGGAAAGGCTGTGGTCATTAACTGACACTCTTCCAATATTATGTGCCAATTTCTTCTGTCATTTACTGTGGAGAAACAGTCAGAGATTTATCAAACCACACCTGAAATCTGCTCTTTAACTAGACTGATTTTCCAAATGTTTGAGCCAATGATGCCTTTTAATTAATATTTGAGCCAGTTCTAATTGGAGTTTCCATTGTTTGTGACTGAATGAATCTTGATATGTCGCCTTTGAAGTATTTCATGGATAGATAAATGTTTGAATAGAAAAAAAATAAACATCCAGGATTTAGAATATAAATTAAAGCACTGGAAAGAATGAAGAAGGGTCACATGAGAGAAATTATAGAACAAAATGCTAGAAAGATTGAAAGTATTAGCTTCTTTAAGACCTCAAAGTTTTAAAAAATAATGTTTAATACTACACTAAATTTTTCCAGTTCTTCCTGATGCCTGCTCATTGGTCAACAACTGGTCTGAATCTACTATTCTAAACTGATTTCCCATTTTTCCTTTTTAATGTTCTACACACTCCAACAAAGCAGAGCACTCCATTACTCACAAAAGCCCATTCTCTGCTTTTTTCTCTTTATGCTCACCATTATCGTCATCCTAATGTGGTTTCCCTTTCACTCCATTCACTGGTGTCCAACAATAATCATCATTCAAGACCCAGATCAAATGCATTGTTTAATGAAGTTCCTTCCTTTATCCCCTCACAGGAAATTAAGATCCAGCTCTGTCTCTGGAAGAAATATACAAAGTCAAATAAGGTAATTAAAATTCACTGTTACTCAATTTCATTATAGGTTAAATGAAATAAATTATAACTACCTTTAGTAAAATTAAATAATGCATGAAGCCACCTCTCACAGTGCCTGGCATGTAAGTATCTAATGTATGACAGAGCACTTATTATCATGATAGTTAATATTGTTACTATTTAAATAAACCTCTTATATGACACTTGCCACTTTCTACCTCTCAGTTTTTGAAAATGGAGTCCATATGTGCATCATGTGCATGTTCCATAACTCTAGCCAAAATATCTGACAAACATTACAAACATGAACAAGGCTGAATAAATTCATCTTCCTAAGCTTTGTTATTAGGCTTCCCTTGTGGCAAAGGGTATTGTATTAGTTTTTTATATTGCCATGACAAATCACTACATTAAAGTAATAGAAATTTATTCTTCCACAGTTTAGGAAGCTAGAAGTTCAAACTCGAGATGTCAGCAGGATTGGTTCCTTCTGTGAGGGAGAAATCATCTCATGTGTCTTTCCTAGGCTCTAGTGGTTGGTGGCAATCCTTGTAGTTCCTTAGCTTTTAGATATGTCACTCAAATCTCTGCCTCTGTCTTCACATTGCTTTCTTCTTTGTGTCCTCTCTTCCTCCAAGGACAGCAGTCACTGGATGTAAGTAAGGCCCACCCTAAGTCCAGAATGATTTCCTTTCAAGGCCCCAATTTCACCTCAAGGCCCATATAAAGTCACTTTCTGAGGTTCTGGGTTCACACAAATTTTGGGGAGACACTATTCAACCCATATAAGTATGTTTAAGGATCCTTTCCACTTACAAAAATTGTAATTAAGAATATAAATTTGACAGTTAGACTGCATAGGTCTAGGCCATCCCCTACCCATACTGGATATGTGGTTTTGGTTATGTTAGCAATTATGCCCCGTTTCAGTTTCTGCATAACTGAGATGAGGATTATAATAATATTTACCTTAAGGAGTTTCTACATGAATTAAAAGAGATAATCCTTATAAAGGGCTTAGTATACCCTGGTTGTTAATAATCAATCAAAAAATGTTGGCTTCTTTTATTTTTTTTCTTTTTATAGGGCAGGTCACTCTGCCTGGAAAACTCACTATCCCTCCTACTTCTTACCTAACTCCTGAAGATTTGCATCTCAGTTTAGGTGTCACTTCCTTAGTGAGACATTCTCTGAAAGCCTCAAGAAAATCTAAAAATTCTTTTTATCCCTCTTTTCAGTCCTTATCACAACTGTATAATGATTGATTAATTATTACAAGCAAATAATAATTGAATGCACTTTAGGTAATTGACATTTAATATCTAGATCCCTATAAAGCTATATATTCCACAGAGACATGAACTCTGTTTAGTTTGATAAAAACATGGATGGCCTGGGATTGAACCGTGGCTCCTTCACCTTTCCTCCTTGAGTGAATTCCTTAATCTGCTCAAATCTCACTTTTCTCATATGAGATGGCTATAACATTATTTACCTCAAGCAATTATTATGAGGATTAAAAGAGATCTTGTTGTACATAAAACATATAGGTCACAGTGCCAGGTACATTTTAAGTGCTTAAAAATTGCTGATATATATATATATATATATATATATATATATATATATATATATATATATGTGTGTGTGTGTGTGTGTGTGTGTGTATACACACACACACACACATACAAACATATATATATATAGTCTTTGGTATCTAGTTGGTTAAGTGAATGAATGAGCTGGGTAATTGGCCAAATCTAGGAATACAGTCTGTGTCACAGAACAGTGTGGCTATTCCATAGGTTCCAGAGACCTTGTCCTCATCAGTGATTTTCTCTAACCAAAGGCGCTAGCAAGCCCAAGGGAAGAGCCTGACACTTCTGCCCTCAAATAATTTCCTCTATTATAACCTTTACAATCCCATTTAGAACCAGAATTTAAAAAAGGGGAAGAAGGTTCAGAAAATTCAATTTGTTGTTCGCCCTGGGTTGGTCTTTTGGAAATAGAGAAAGGCTTCCGGAGGGCAGTGACAAAGGTCAGGCTGCCTCTGGCTCCTGAACTGTTGAAGTGTGACTTCAGGTAGCAGTGCCTTCGTGGGAGGAGGGATAGGAACTCGTTAGGACTGTGCCGCTTCTTAAGTGTTTTCCTACTGTACAGGGAAAGAACAATGCTGCATGAACATAAATGGCCAGCTTTGAAATGCAGAAGAAAATTGTTCACTACCCTAAGAATAACTTGGTGTTGGGGAACAAATGTGACCGTGGAAGAAGACACAGCGCTGACGTTTCGCGGCACAGCTTGGCCATCAGGCTGACCCGGTTTAAAACTCTGGTGGAAATGTCAGTTCTATTTTAAAATGAATCGTGAATCACGTAGGTTTAACTCTACTTTGGGGGGCTGATGGATTTCCTCAGTCCTCAATTCCCAGGGATTGTGACTTAGTATGTCTAGGGTGGGTCGAAGATTCTAAGTTTAAAATATGAGGAGGTTTTAAAAATCTGAGGCAAGTACAATGCTGACGATCTGCAGACCTTACTCTGAATAATTAATAATAATAATAATAATAATAAAGCAAAAAAACTACTGCTGCAGGCAACACTTAGCATTGATATAGAAAAGGATATACACCTTTACATGTGTCCTTGTAAGACATGGCTAGTTGACTTCTCCAGCGTGACTTCCAACTCACTTCTCCCTGTGGCCTTCTCCTACAGGGCCCCTGTCTCCTCTGCAGCTATAGTTAGCAACCTGACCCAGTTTTGGCTTCTGAGAAATCTGATCTGTTCAGTGATAGAACAGAAAGGCACAGGGGCAAACGGATTGCCACTGCTCCCTCACCCTGTGAAGCAGACATTTACCATATTTATGACTGCTCATTTTCTTTTGAATTGCCTGATGTAGAAGTTAGGATCTCATAACCAGACAGGCACACAGTCAAAGCCCCAGAATGGTCTGAAAGGAGCACTGTTGGGAAACTAGGTCTATGTGGATTTTCCATTTGTTACCATAGACTGTTAATGGTTGAGGGATCTGGATTTAGACATCATCAGCAGCAGTGATGGCTGTTTCATAGTGGGACAGTGAACTACTCAGCCAGGTTTGCCCAGGGCTTTCAGTTTTCCACTGAAAGTCTTGTGTCCCCAGAAAATTGCTCAGTACCAGACAAGCCTGGACAGTTGGTTACCATGTGGCTAGGGCCACACTATTGATGTAGGTTAAGTAGTAAACCAAGTTCCTGGAATGTTGTGCTAAGCACTGGCTAAAGCTTCTAGTGTGTTTTGAAATTTTCTCCTGGAAGCTGAACCGAGGGTCTTTTCTCTCACCCTTCCAATGGCTTCACAAACTGTCAAATACACTCTAAATTACTTTTAAGCTGAAACTAGCAAGAATAAATGTATGTTTTCAACCAAGATTCCTGACTAATACACCCTATTCTTTCTTCAAATATGATACTTTAAGATATAGCAGCTATTTATAACATGAAATGATGAAAATGAGGATACAAATCAATAATGAGGAATAATAGAGTGCAAGGAAATAATAAACTTATGTTTTTGCTTACATAATTAAAACAATGAACAAGTCCTGGAACTGCCTGACTGTAAGACTTCTTGTAACTGATAAGCTGTCATGTTTTAAGTCATTGTACCCCATTTGAGTAGCTATTTTAACTGATATGGCTCTGCTATTATGTAACCTGCATTATTCTTTTTTTTTCCCAAAATAGTATGACTTCATGTTTCTCTGCATATAATGTAGATTGACAGCATGATGATGGCAAACCCTAAATTTTTTTGGACACCCTGTCTTCTTTTCCTACAAAGCCTTATTCATCTGTTTTGAACTTTTCTAATTTTTTGTGGCTCTGTCTCATCTTAGCTGCTTGTTACAATTTTAATAAAACCTGAGAGGAAAAACATTGTTATATTTGAATGTATTGATAAACAATAGACATAAATAGTTTTAAATGGTAAAAAAAAACATGCTATGTAAAAGCTGGTGGATAATTTCTGCTGATTTCTGCTGCAGCACAGATTTCTGTGCAACTAAAAAGAATATTTTACATCTTTTTTTGTCCCTTCAAAACTTTATGTCCTGACTCTGCAGAATTAATCTTGGAAGAGACAGCTTAGAACACCTTATATCTCTTCCAAACAAGGAATGAGACAGTTTTCAATTATGAGAAACTTTACTGGGTTGCTCTGATCAGATGATTAAGAGAGGAAAAATAAAAAAAGAGGTAGAGGGGGGAGGAAAGGGAAGGGAAAGAAGAAAAGGGTAAGAGAAAAGCAAAGGAACAAAAAAAATGAAGGATGTAAGAAAGAAATTTGACTTGAAGTTCCAGTATGAACAGCAAGTGATTATGAACACACATCATCTACTTGCTGATGAGCTAAACTCCCATTTGTCCTACTTAAAATCTCAGTTAACCCTGGTAATTTTATTCCCTTCAATGTGTTAGTGATTCCTTAAGAAGAAAGGTGTCCTTTATCTTCACAGAAAGAACATTATGCCAAAACAAGACACAGTCAGCGAGCACAATGCTTCCAGACCACATCTCCCTTCCCCCTGGAATCTTCCTGCTGCAAGGGCACAGGGGATGCAGACATCTTATTCCCACATACAAAGAAGCCCAGCTCTCTCAGGATCCATGATCCATCAGAGACTCACCAAAGATACTTTCTGCTGACGTACTAGTTGATATCTAAATATCTGGAAGCAGAACCCAACCTGACCATAGTCCCTGTTAGTGTCTTTGCTTCCCCTCAACTTGCTTTATCTAGCATGTTGCCTCGCACTTTCACAATGTTTATAAGAATAAAAAATGAATCATTTCTGACCCAGTATGTCAACCTATATCATAAATCTTCCAGGCTAGCCTTCACAGATTGTTTGCACTCCAACTAAAATCCCCAACTGTGTGGACTTCTTTTTTAACAGATAGCGAATTCATTTCACTTTTGAACAGGTTTTAAAAAGGGACGTTGGCTTCATTGTTTCATATTTAAGATACTGTAACTCTCTGAGCCTCAATTTTTTTACATGTGATATAAAGATAGCAATCCCTATATTACAAAACTGTGTTGACCGATAAAAGAAATAGTACATAATATTTAAAGTGCTTAATTTAACATAGTGTCCAGCACAGAACCAAATGCTGTTTCCCCACCTTCTGATCTCCATTATCTTAGCATTGACATTTCCAAGAAAGGCTAGGTTTTGACAGAGTAGGAGCATGGGTTTACAAGTAGTCTTAGAAAATTTTGAGACAAATAGAGTAGCAATAAAAGATTCAAAAGGTCGGAGCCCAGGAACAAAGAAAGTTTCTAGCAATAAGAGATGTCATCCCTTAAAGTAACCTGTCCTACCGGAAGATAGTATTGTAACTATACTACTAATTTTTATTCTTCAGGCAGGAATCCCGCCAATAAAAATACGTGAAAATGGGCACAGAGTAGAAAATACAGCATAATAATTAAGAACCGGTCTTATTTGGCCCTGAATCTAAGTCCTTTTTCTGGCATTTATTAGTAATATGCCTAGCTAGGCCAGTTTACTTTTGTGAGTAAATTTCCTCAGTTTGATGGGATCATAATATATAAAGTCTAGGAATAAAGGATGAGATGTGATGTTTAATGGTAAGCACACAATAAATGATCATTATATTTCATTCATTTAACAAAATGTTTTTAGTGCATGAAGGCATGTAGGGTGCCGCCATATAATAGTCTCCTGAACCACAGTCAGGTTTTCCTGAGGGTAACATGTGTGAATGGAAGCAGACTTTTGCTCTTTGCAGCACCAATTTTGTGGCACTGTCATCACCAAATCGCTACTTTGCAAGAACCACAAGAGTCTGCTATAGAGACCAAGACAGCTTTAGATACTTCCTAGTTTGGTAGAATTTTTTATCTATCTACATTATCCTTAATATTGTTTTGGTTAGAAGTACCAATTTAAGAATCAGAAATTGATTTGAATCCCAGCTCTACCAAACACGAGTGAGGAGAGCTATGGCTAGATTGGCTAGATTTTCATTGCTTCATGAAATAAATGGTATAATATGTTTTTTTTTTAACTTTAGTTAATGCCAGTGACACATACTTTATAAATGTCACCCATTTTAAGTTGAGGATAAATTCTGACAAATACCCATGTAACTATAACCATGGTCAAGAGTAGAACATTTCCTTCACCCCTAAACCTTTCCTTATGCCTTTTACCTGTTGGTCCTATCTCCATACCTAGCCCTAGGCAATTGCTGATCCTGTTCTAGAATTTCATATAATTGGAATCATACAGTATGTACCAGGGGATAATGATTTCTTTCACTCAGAATAATACTTTTGATATTTTTTCATGTTGTTATAAATGTCATTAATTCCTTCTTATTCTGTTCCATTGTATGTAGATGCCACAGTGGGTTTATCCAATAATAGTTAAGGGACCTTGAAGTTTATAGTTTTTGGCCATTGTGAATATTTTAGTTATAAATATTTGAGTTAGTCCTTGAAGTGTATATGTTTTTTATTTTTTTGGGCTTGCTAGGTCACATGGCAAATATCTGTTTAACTTTATAACAATCAACCAATCTGTTTTCCAAACAGGTATTGTACCATTCTAGATTCCCACCAGCCATGTATGAGAGTTTCAGTAGCTCTATCCTTGCTAACCTTTGGTACTGACAGCATTTTTTAAAATTAATTTTTATTAGCCATTCTAGAGACTAGGCAATCATATCACCTTGTTGTTGTAATTTGTATTTCCCTGATTGCTAATGGTTAGGAGTACATTTTCAAGGGTTTATTGGCTGTTTTACAGCCACAAATGAAGGGTTACCTCTCCCTTTTCTCTCCTTAGATATTGGTTTTATATGTCCAAAAGTCTCCTTCATAATTTTCTAGTACTTTCAATCGCTTAAAACAAAATTTTAGCCCATCTTTTCTAGTTGTTTTGGGGGTTTCAATGATCCAAACAAAACCCAGGCTATTAGCACTGGAAGTGTAAGTTTTTGTTTCTGATTATAAAGGGGATGAGTCTAATGTTGCACTGAGAATAATGTTTTCTGTATATTTTCCATTGATTTCTCCTAAATTTGATTTTTCCTTCCTTTTACTTTTTATTTTCATTGCTGCTAACTTCTTTTGACACTTAATCTGTTTTTCTTTGTTCTCTTTAATAGCTTAAAGGCTATACATTTCCCCTAAAAACAACTCACAAGAAGTATTTGATGCACCCACAAAATTTGAGCTATACAGTATATTTAGTACCATGTAATTAAAATTTTTTTCTAAACTCTGTGTTTACTTTGGTACATGTTATTTCAATGGCAGTATAATTTTCCTAGTTATCTTTTTATTATTGTTTTCTACTTTTATTTGATTGTGGGCAATTATCTGAGTGATTTTTGTCCTTTAAAATTTGCTTCTTTTTTTTTTTAATGGCCTGGTATTTGGTTAGATTTGTAAATGTTTAGAATGTGCTTGCAAAATAAAAATCCTATTGAGTACATTTTATGAAGGCAAATTAAGTCTATTTTTAAATCACGTTGTACAAATGACCATAGTCCATAGTTGTTTTTTTTTCCTTTATGGTAGTTTATACTATTACAACTTGATTAAGCTGGAGCTTCATTTCCAGAAGTCTTTTCCTTGTATAACATCTGGTTAAATTTGCAAAAAAAAAAAAGGCAGACGGAAGCAGGAGCTATTTCTCTCTGAAGGTTTGGAGGCCAGAAATTGTGAAGGACACATACAAATGTATCCATCCAGTGGGCTCTAGCTTGTTCTATTTTCCGCTCCATGTCTAGATATCTTCCTGGACAGCAGTGGCCCAAGCACATAAATAAAGTTTGGTTGAAAACTCATAGAAGTAGTAGCCATACAGAAGCAAGAGCTTTCCACAGACTTCCTTACTAGCTTGTCTTCCTGGCCTCATGCCAGCACCTGGACATCTGTACATGTTCCAATTTGTCCACTATGGCAGTGTTTCAGGAGAGTGGGCCCCCCAAATCTCCCTTCCAGACCTTTACCAGTTCCTTCCACAATTTCAAAAGGCCGATTTTCTAAAACAAATTCGTTATAAGAGACATAGTTTTGTTGTCCTGATAAAATCCTATCTAAGAATCCTTTCAAATACTTAGAATGTAATGTATTCACCATAATTTCTGGTCGACGTGCACTTTTCTTAAATATATTGATAAAAGCAAGTATATTATCCTCCTTTTAAAAAATACAAGTAGAAACTACAGTTCTAGGGCTCTTAGGGCATAAGATTTCAATTACTTCAGCATGCTGCAGGATTAGAGGGGTTCTATGAATTTGGAAATCCTGAGTCTGTGCGACTTGACGTACTTCCCTAATGGGTTAGAATGATAAATGAACGTTTGAGAGTTATTACAAAAAATGCTTTAGGATAAGGAATTTGGCATTTTTATGAAATTCTCATCAATCTTAAAACCCCAAAGTTAACTTTGAAGATTTTTTTAAAGCTCCTCTCTCAGAGGCTCTGTTCTTAGAGATCTAGGATGGGACCAAAGGAGGTGCATTTCTCACAAGTAGCCCAGATTATTCCAACAAAGATAGTCATGGATTTCTTTTTGAGAAAGATGGCACTAGAAAAAAAATTCAGAAAATATCTCAACATACTATTTGTCTCCTTTGGCCTTTCTATTCACCTATATCACCTAAAATAGAAAAAATAAAGAGGAAAAACAACAAAAACTATCACCATCTCCAATTTTTCTGGACCAGCCAACCTCTTATTTCAAGGAATTCACATCTCTAAATGTGACAAACATGTAACTATAATTAAATTTGTTATATGTAATAAACTTTTTCTAAAAGACAAATCATGATTTAAAACCTGTTAGAGCACTCAAATTCAGAAAAATTATATCAACTTTTACGAAATGAACAAGTTGAATTCATGTCAAAATATAGTCTAAAATTAAGTATTATATTATACACTGCATGAATTTGAATCTCTTGAGATTTATGTTAACAGCAACTTTCTCTCCATACCTGCATAGCCACTTCCTCTTCCATGGGTGTGCACACACACACAATTGTAAGGAAAAAAAAAAAGAAAAAGCAGAATTTATATTCTTGGTTAATAGCATGGCACATAATCACTCACAGGAAAGACATACTTAGTCAAATATTTTGGGAGGATGAAAGCAGGTATCTCACACACACCAAACCACACTATTCTTTTTAATATTCTCATGAATTTTTACATAATGCTGGAATAACTGACATACTTTAATTATTACACATAAAAAAGAAGAGTAATAATTTGTCTGGGAAAGGATTAATGTAACGCTTATAGTGAATCATGGTAGCAGACTTCTAAGCCTGGCCAATGGTACTTTTTGCAATGCCATTTTCCTTAAAACATTATTTAATAAGATAACAACTATTGCTAATTCAAAACAACCTGAAGAGAATTTTTTTTTTCAAAACAATAAACTCCTTGTTTGAATGAGCAGTACAAATTCCTCACCCTAAATGGAATTCAATCGACAGAGATGTAGGGCTACATGTTACATCTGACACTATAAAATCACTTTGGAATTAGTTTTTCTTTCGACACATCAGTTTCCACTATGAAATTTCTTTGGCATTTCTCTCACCCTCATTAGATGGCTTAGGAAAGACATTTCTCTCCCCCCTCCCCACAGCTGCTCCATACCACCTCCAGACAACTCTCTCCCCGTGAAAACCTGTGGAGGTTCTTAAGGACAGAACTCAATCTTATCTCCTTTTCCCACTGTCCCCCCTCTTATTTATCATCTTCTTTCCTTCTTCTCTTTGATAACTTGCTCAATGACTTAGATAAAAGAAGAATGCAAAATCCAGGAAGAATCATGAGATATAGCAAAAATAAGACAGCATTCCATTAAATTAAAATATTTCCTTCTTGATGGATTCCTCTACAACAAAGGTTTTGAAGTGGATTCTGCTTCTTCTGTTCAAAGGAAAACTGATGAAGACAAGGACTGAAGATGACATTAAAAAAGTGTTAGATATTTTTCAGCTTTTGCACTTAAAATTATTTCAAAGAAATCTCAAATACTTTTGGAACATTTCTGAAATAAATGGTTTGATCGGTTGATAAAAATATCTGCCATGCTGATAAATATCAACTTACATTTGGTAGTCATGTGCTCTTAATTCAGCCCTCCCATACTAAGCAATGGTTTTAATTAGATAAGACAAATCTGAGTTGATTTGGCTTCAGATTTAGGCTAGCAAGCTTTTAGATAAGTGATGAATACTTGTATTTCACTTTAAAATCTGTGAAATAAGGAAAAAAGTTCTCGGTAGAAAATTGAAACATGAATACAAAGTATTTATTGATATATTAAAAGGAAAACATCTGTCAATCATAGGAACTGTTAACTGATTTTAAAACAATCTGCTTCTTGTTTTTCATACATCCTAGAAATCCAACACTTGAGTTGGTTTAAGATTGAAGTGTACAGACAACTGTGACATAAATATGTCTTTACTTTCTTACAATCTATCTCTATAGATACTGGTAGGCCATAAAATAAAGCTATAAGAAACTAATTTCCACACTCTTATTTTTATTAGCACCCAGGAAGGAAGCAATATTAGTTGTGTACAAGGTACAACATTTTACTAACAGAGTTTGAGTTTAACAATCCAAAAATACTGCATCTGTGGCTTATTTCATAGTAACACTGACTAGTTTTTCCAAAGAAAAACATATATCTCCTTCACATGTGAAATCATGTTTAAATAATAAGATCATTTCAAATTATGCAAAAATGTTCATAAGAATACACAGTGGATTATAAATTATAACTGCCAATATTGGGGAAATTGTTTCATGGTTTTATAAAATTCTTGATCCTCAGTTCTAAATGCTTCATATTGATTATTAATTAATACCACCTGCCATATACTTAATACTGGCAATTCCACAAAAATCGATTAGCATCAAATAATGAAATGCTACTTAAAAAAACTTGTGGTAAAGTTTCTTCTTTCATGTACAACTAAAAAACACTATTCTTTGGAACTGAAGTGTAATTTAAAACTACAGATTCAAGTAATATATAATAGAACTACATCTCTTTATAGTGTTAAAAATATATATGAAATTTTTAAGAGAAATAACAAGAACTAGTATATATGTGCCATAGGCCCAAGTATGAAAGAAATAATTCAACAGTTTTTTTTCCCACTTAACTAACTAGCAAATCCATCACCTCTCTCTTACTTAGTTGATTCACTTTTGGTGTTAAATTCTGTGATTGACGTTAAACTGACAATTTCTCTAAATCATTTGAGATGTTACATCACATCAGATCAACAGCCAACACCACCACTTGTGTGTCAAAGGCATAGAGACAAGGCACTGAGTATTGTATGAAGAGATGAATCAGTAAGAGGATTGTAAGTGCATTAAAAGATCTGAGATTGCTTTAAACAAAAAGATTGAATTTCATAAACAATTTGTACCTAACTTAAACAAATAGCTAATGCTATTAACAGGTTTCATGATGCACAATAGGCACTGTAGAAGACAAATAATTTTAAAAAATAATTTAAAGAGTTTTTATATTAAGGTAAATAAATTAATCAATATACATTGTCTTGCATTCCTTAACTACTAAGAGATATTTAATGTTCTATAATATCTTTCATTTATCTGAAGACCTGAAGCAATCTAATAACTTAATGCTCTTTTCCAGATAAGACAATCCAGTCTTGAAACTATTGTTATCAAAATGTTATCTTTAAAGAACTGAGTTGTTAGTCTTTTGTGGAAACCCAAACTTTCAGTCTCTTGAAAGATCAGTTCTGCGTTTACCCGGAAGGACTACCTGGGATTCTGATGTAAGTTTAATTTATTCAGGACGATTTTAGAAACAAACCTTCACCATGATATTCACCCAATATTTTTAATATGTGAGTTTTCTTATGTTATTTGATTTTGGTTTTTCATTCGTATAGTCTAAAATGGCAGGAATACGGCTCATTTGGCCTCTTCATTTCTTTTATTTTTGTCCCAACTTTTGTTTTGATGGGAAAGAGATGAAAAACAACCCATTTGAAGACCATGAAAATGTGCAGATTCCCTGGAAGGTGAGGGGATAGCTCAAGTTTAATTATAAACTGCAACATTCCATGATTTTCCAATATTCTAATTCCACGTGCACTTTTAACAATCATTTCTAAAATTCCAGAAAACAATATCTAGGGAGCAGACAAGTGGTACTCTTCCAACTTCTATAAAAGTGTACAAAAACTTTGAGTTAAAAAGAAAGAGAAGAAGAAGAGGTAAAATTAACACATAGCTTCTGGCCTCTGGCCCAGAGAAAATTGTGAAGCCAGACAGGCAACCAGCTGCTTACTCATTACATTGACTAGATTGTTGATTTAGCCAGCTGTACTTTGTTTTCCTGAATCATGACTTCCTTGACAAATTCATTAGAATCCATTTTCAAGTTCTCTTTTAATTGGTTAAGCTCAAAGTCATGGAGAATCTTGACAGTCATTAACTTTTCTCGTTTGATTCTTTCCAGAACATCTTTTGAAACATCGGGGATCATCCAGGCCAACAAAAATTTAACTAAAAACACAATATGCTAGAGGAAACAGAAGAAAACCAGAAATACTGTTAGAACTGTCAAACGTTCAGCAGAAAGTTCTTACAAATCATTTCATTCATTCAGTAAAATGTGCTTGACAAAGGAGATACAAGGAAAAGCAAAAAGACATGGTCCCTGTTCTGGAAATTTCTAACAAAGACTAACCAATATTAAACAAATAAATACTAAAATATGTAATACAGAAATTTCAGTCTGGGCATCATTATTAAATATACACTTTATCTCTGCACCTTCCTGAAAATGTAATAAAATATTTCCAAAGAAATTTACAAAAATGATATAACTTACAAAAAAAAAAGGGGGGAGGAGACAGTGATAGACTCCATCAAGTAAAGAAAGCTGGCATGTAAACTTGCAATTGGTAATATGAAAATGGTAGAAACCAATAAGACAAAAGCCAATTTTATTTCAGATCATCAGAAAAGGACTTTGAAGGCATAAGTGTGAGGGAGTTGAAAACAAAAGGATTAGGTAAAAATTTGTGTAAGGAGCAATAGAATTTTCAGAACCCTTCACTCATCTGTATCCAGGTATTACTTCTCTCTAACCTCATCCTGGTAGCAACTGAAATTAGAACAGAAAACTGTGGACTCAGTGATAGTAAAGATGGTGAAGGACAGAGGTGTTGCATAATACTGAAAACAGGGCAACTAAATGAATTTCAGCACACTGAATTCTTAGATTCCTAGTCTCTTCTGCCTTGCTCAGTTCTCAGAACACAGGCAGCCATGAAACAGCTCAACAGTCAAGAAGACGGAGGACTTTATCCTGGGGAAAATAACTGATCTGTGAAATCAGCACTATTCATATCAAAATTTTGTAGGTCTCAAATGAAAAGGTCCCCTCACTACCTGATCACACTACAGTGAAACCCATGAAATGGCATTCCTCTTCACACATGCACACAGCTTTTATCAGCATTCATTGCTTCAATCTTAAATATGAGCCAACTGCCAAAAACCACTTCAAAGTATCTAACATGAAAGAAAAAGACTGAAACAAAAATAGGAACAAGAGGAAACAGATAATGAAGGGAATAAAAGAATAGTAGGAAAGAAAGACAAAGATATAAACCCACCTATTTATAGAAAAATACAAATGATAATTAAGATTTCAAAAGAGCAAGTGTAACATCTGAATAAAAGAAGTCCCAAAAAGACAAGAGAGAGAGAAAGAGAGAGAAATTTTCAGAGAAAGAATACAAGCAAATTTTCTCAACTTGGACATATGCTTTCAGATCTACAGGATTTAGTGAGTGTCCAGAACAAAGAGTACTGTCCAATATTAAAGAACTGTCTTGTGAAGTTTCATAAAAGAATGAGTGAGAGAATTATCAAAGGTTATTGATATATGACAGATCATCAACAAATAATAGGGAATCAAATGGCATTGCATTTTATAACAACACTGGAAGCTGAGAGAAAATAGAGTGATGTCTTTAAAAATTTCAGGAATATGTAAATAAAGTTGGTTGAAAAATTTTCAGAGAAAATGACTTTCAATCTTGAATTACATACCAATTAGTCATCTATAAGAAAAGAAATTTTTAAAATTCAAGATCTCAAAAACTGACCACTCATAATTTTCCTCAGAAAATTACTGAAAGATATGCTTCATTAGAATGAGCTATGCAAGGATGGGAGAAACAAAGATTGCAGAAAAAATAGTATTTAATACAAGAGAAATTAAAGAGAAGTCCCAGAATGATGGTGAATAAGAGTCTGGGATGAATTCAAAATTAAAAATAATAATAAATAAACAAAAACAAAAAAATCAAAAGTTCCTGGTGCAGTTTACCAGACTGAAAGGTGATCTAAACTTCTGATGAAAAATGTGAGAATGAATGAATGATAAATTCATAAAGTGAGAGAGAGAGAGAGAGAGAGAAACAGAGAGAGAGAGAGAGGAAAAACATGGAGAGAAATGTTACATGTGATTGCTCTTTTTTATTATGTAGAATTATTTGAATTTTTAAGTTAGTTACATGTATAACCTTGATTCAAATAAATTAAACAAAAACTGGTTGTAATTTGTGTGTATTTGCATTAGACTTGTCCAGTACTGGGCTTTACTGCAGAGTGAAAAAATGCTTTACATTGACCTCTTCCTTATTGGCCTTCATGTATTATGATTTGTATCACTCAGCTGTTACTTAGTTAAGTACCACCTGTGTATTCATCCTTCTATTGTATGTGTTATGTCCATAACTATATTAGAAATTCCACAAAAGAGAAAACATAGACAGAGCAGAGGCTTGAGAGGGAGATATCTGGCATTAAAACTCAGGTCTAATGTTAACTGATTATCATTCACCAAATATCTAGTTTGGCTGAGTCTCAGATTTATTTTTCAAGGGTGAATAATAAAGTTTAACTTATGCGTTATTATTATAGCCTCTGGAACTAGTATGCAATAGGTATTCAATAGGTGTTCTGCTTTTTTCCTAATCTCAAGGGAGGAGGCCATATTATTTCTTTTGTCACCTCGATATCTTCAACAATAGTGAGTGAAAAATATGCAATCCATTGTATGAGAAATCTCTAAATTACTTATTATGATAATAAATACTTCTGTCAAAACAACTTGAGATAATGTTAATTTTCTGCTGAGCAGATATCTTTAGAAATATGTGACTTAAAGGAGACAAACTGGAATAAAAGTTAAGAAAAGCTTACCTCCATAACTATGATAAAGGTCATCTTTGCAGCAAGGACGTGCCAGAACTGCATGTTATGGAAGTATTTATGATCATGATCAGGAGGATATCTATAATCTCTATACCTGAAAAAATAGAAATGCAAAAATTAGTGATAGTTTCAAACAGAGAAACCTAACATAAATTCTTATTGTTCCTCTTAAGAGACCTTATTAATTGACCACAAAAGCCAAGTCATAGTAAGATAATTGCTACTATAAAACATTTATTTTTCTTGTATAGATAAAAATCATGGGCAAATATTGCTTATGTATAGTATAAATGTAGCAGAAGACACACATGAACTCCTCTGCTGCTCTTCAAAGACAAATTTTGATATCTCCATTCCCTTTCCTCCTACTTTCTACTCATTAAAGTTGATTCAAAAAATAATAATAAAAAAACAAGTAAAGTTGGTTCTATTCACCACTCCATTGAAACCAATTGTCATTAAATTGAAGAAACATTTTAATTCTCACCTTATTTGATCTTTCAAGAATAGAAATTGACACTGTTAACCATTTCTACTTTCTTGAAGCTCTGTTTTCTCTTGGCTTATCTGACACTGCATTGTTTTCATTTTCTTTACTATCCTTCTGGAGTATTCTTAGTGCTCAGCTTTGTGAGCTCATTGTTTTCTACAAAGTTGCTAGACAGTGATGTGCTTCAAAGTTTTAGTCTGCCAGTGAGGGAGTGATGGCATCAAGAAATCTGACACAAGCCCGTGCTCTTAAAGACTATGCTATGATTCCTCTATATGCAAATATAGAATAGAACAATGCTGCAGTCTACCTGTGTTCCAACATTTTGCTGTTTCTTTGTTGGAATCCCAGATGAAGCAGTTGGTTTAAGATTTAAGTTAAAGAGCATTGGTGTTTCTTTCCTTCCTTCCTTCCTTTCTTTTTCTTTTTCTTTTTCTTTTTCTTTCTCTTTCTTTCTCTTTCTTTCTTTCTTTCTTTTTCTTTCTTTCTTTCTTTCTTTCTTTCTTTCTTTCTTTCTTTCTTTCTTTCTTTCTCTCTCTCTCTCTCTCTCTCTCTCTCTCTCTCTACCTACCTACGTATCAATAAAATAATTACATACATATTATATAAAGAGTATATACATATAATCTTTAAATTCTTGAGTAAAAAGATCCTCACAATACATGAGACACTAAATATGGAAACAGTAGGTTCATAGATCCAATTTCACATTCTCTGAATGGAAGAAACCCTTTAAGTGGGGTGGATGGTGAAGTAATCATATTTTTATTTCTTTCTCACTCTATCATTTTTTGGTTAAATTCATGTAAGTTAAATGCACATGTAATACAGTCATGCTGCATGATCTCTAGATATTATCACTTGGGATTAAGGGGCATTTATTGGTCAGAAATCTTTCAAATAAATTTAGGAAATAAAAAATAATTTGAAATTGACATTATCTTTACCCATAATATTCTTACTTTTGGACATTCTACTTTTCCAATTTAGAATCATACAATGTGTGAATTCTAGAATTGACACACTCAATTTATCTAGAATTTTTACTGTCCCAAGTAAATTCTTTACATTGCAAAGCATGGTGGAAATAGAAAACGTAAGGAATACATTTAAAGGACAAAATTAAAACTTAAGAAAACAAGAGGAAACCTGCAAGTGGCGAAGTCTCGTTTTTCCGAAGGCGCTGTGTGGTTTGGAAAATCAGCTATCAGGAATATTGACAAACTGTTATTTACATATCCTTTCATAGGCTTAACAGCATTTGTTGAGTAGGCATAGTAGTAAACTAAACGGGGAACGATGTCCGATGTAAATGCAACAATAAAAGCCTAAAGGACAAAGCAAGAGACAGATCATGAGCTAACAATCTAGCTTTTAAAATGTCCTATTTGTGCATCTCTCATTTTCATGTACCATGTGGATGCAAAATGAAAAAAAATGCTGTTACAAATCATGTTAATACATAAATCTTTGGCCTAACACATGAAGAAGCTCATTTATAGTATATGACTAGTATTCTGAGATTTCATAACTAGAAAGTGACTAAGTTGAAAATTGAACCTAAGTGCATCCGTCTCCAAAAATCATGTCCTTTTTACCATGTCTTTCTACTTCTTACACTTATTGTTTCATGGCATAGTTCTACTGTCCTTAACCAAATTCACTTGCCTGGACCAACCCCATAAGTTAGGACAGTGTGAGTGTGAGTGTGAGTGTGTGTGTGTGTGAGTGTGTGTAGGAGGTTGGTGGGGAGGGAACAGAGAGATAGAAGACTATGAGCTGGTAAATTTCTCACAGTGCAGTACAATTAATTTTAGTATTTGATTTAATAGAAATGGCACTTTCCCATTTTTCCTAAACTACAAATAACATAAACAATGTTTCCTTGAGGTTAGATAAGTCAATTTAAAACCATCTGGCTTTGCAATCTATATTTTTTGTGGCAGAGTTTAAAAAACTTTAATATTACTTCTATAGGTACTGATCCATTTAGGTTTTCTATCAATAAATTTGGCAGTTATTCTTTTCTAACAAAGTGACAATTTCAAAAATATTTAAAAATTTATTGGCATAAATATGTACATAGCAGTCTGTCAATTTTCTTACGTGTATCTTGTAACTTTTTTCTTATTTGATATTTTCAGAGTTTGCTTATGTTATTTTTCTTTTCAGTAAGTCACCTTTTGACTTATGAAGCAACAATATTGCCTTTTCTTTGTTTTTTAATTTGATTATTCCTGATTATATCTTTATTAATTCTCTTACTACTTTCTATTACTTCTGCATTTTCCCTTAGTTTTAAGTTACATGCTGAGCTCATGTTTTTCAGTCTTCTTTCTTAATAATAAGAGCATTTATTGCTATAAATTTCCTGTACCTGTGATATTAGCTGATTCCTATGGTTTGTCATTTTAATAAAGTACTCTATAATTTCAATTTTGTTTCCTCTTTACATAATAAAGTGGACTTAGAAGAGTGATTTTTAAGTGGTTATTTGTTCTTTTTGACTAACTTATTATCAACGTTACATACTATTACCATAGGTGAATGTGCATTGTAAAATTTCTGTTTTGGGGAATTTAGTTTTATTTTCATTTCTCAGTAAGTGCTCTATAGAGATACCGTAAATGTTGTGTATTCTCTGTAGCATACAACTTTACATATGACCAAGTTTTAATTGTATTAATCAAATCCTTTATACCAAACTTGTTTCCTGTCTACTTTGTCACATGCTACAAAACTGGATCATGGAATTAATGAGAGTGATTTTATAGCTTTCTTTGTATTTCTAAGAGTTTATATATCACAGATTTCTCTACGTTGTTTAGTGCATAAAAGTTGAGGGATGTTTTATCTTCATAGACTGTCGCCATGATGAAATCAATGTAAATAAAGGTCAAGTTAAGCACTGTTCACATCTCCCCTTTCTCAAGAAAACAAAATAAAATACAGTCATCCCACCGAAACAGGTCCACTTACATTAGTTGCAACAGAAAGGACAGCCATTCCATAAAGAATGTCTTGCCAAACACCTATGCTATGGGCTTTAGCGGCTACAGGTCTCCTGTACTGCGTAGTAAGTTTCCAGGCATCCACTCGGATCTCTATAATATTATTCAAGAGAGCAAGAAGAGGAGCCAAAGGAAAAGAGGCCACAAATAATGTAACAAATCCAAATTGGATAACTGCAGGGAAAAAAGAAAAATTCGTGAACTCCTTATTGTGGAGAGGAAAAGGGGGGACACTCTGCCTAACTTCTGCCACTTCCTTCATTTTGGAAGGATCTACACCAGCAAAACTCCAGGCCTCTTTCTATCTGCCCACTTCCTCTTCCCCATAAGAAGCATAGTGACTTATCTGCTTACTAGAATAGGAAGGAGAAACAGGGCATGTATAGCTCAGTTTTACCCTTACTGTTTCTTTTGATATCTGCTAAGTATCTACTCTTGTTAGATAAGGTAGTCTTAAAACACAGTCTTTCATTATAGGCTATGTTTAGGTCTATGCTTCTCTACCTTTTACCATGGTGTTGCCATATTAGTGATCAAGTTTTTCTACCTTGCTTAACTATCTACCTTTTGAGGTCATGAATAATTACTGATTCATTTTTGTGTTTCCAATGGCCATGATGTGCTGGGTATATAGAAGTACTCAACTACAAGCCTATGAACAAATGCATTATTTGAGATTTGAAAAAGCTAACAGATATAAAGGAAGTCCACAACAAGATATTCAGAATAAACCAGAAAATGAATCACATAAAGCATCAGAAATATAAATAAATTACATGTGGGCAAAAGAAAGATACATTTTCTGGAACACAATATTTGTTAAGGTCCTGATCCTCTGTACTAATTTGACATCTTCCTAAATAAGTTTTATTCTCTTCCCTCATTAAGACTTAACATCTGCGTAAGCTGGCTTCTCTCCCCATTTTTATTCTTTTGTTTCCAATTATGCTTGGGATAGAAGAATCCATGCAACTAGCAGTCTGGGCTTCCCATGAGTGAAGAAAAATAATAAGATATATATTAATGGCTTTCCACTGAAAGAAGAAAGAAGCTTCCCCTGGTCCTTTATTTTTAGATGAATCTTGAGTGTTTCTGGATATTAGCTTTTCTCATAAAAATCAGCCTATCATATACTAAGCCAAGTGAACAAATTACCTCCTTTCTTCCCTTCTCTACTGAGCCAAGAGATAAAAAATTAAGAGGAAATATGTAGAAACAACTTCAATTTTCCAGGTTCAAATTCTAGTTCTTTATTTACCAAAAAACTCTGGCCCATGGCAAACTAATTAACCTATCCATGTTTCAGTATCCTCTAAAATAAAAAGCAGTGAAGAATGACTAGTTTATAGAATGTTTCAAGATTAGAGATAAGGTATGTAAAACATCCAGAATAAATTAACTTAGTTGTGCTTTAATGAATGGTAATTGTATAAAAACTTGATTTCATCTTTTATTTTCAGTGATAATGTCTGATGCACTTATATGCCTTCATTTGAAACTTATATAATTAATTAAAAGTTACAGCCTTATCACCCCATAAATCAAAGACTACCTAATTTTACAGCCAGTTATATAAAATAGACTTTTTCTATTTATCTTAAATTTACCTATTTCAGTTCACGTATCATATGTATGTATTACAGTGGAGAATCAGCAACAATTTCAGGTCATCTCATTCACTCCACCATGATTGTTATAGGCCTTAATAAGTTAAGAAACTATCCTCCTAATTCCACAAAAGAATAGAGAATGTCACTGAAAGGAAACACTCTGAGTAAATTATCAAGTAGGACCCATCATTCTCTTTCCTAAAAGTTCACCTCAAGATCTTTTCTTTGTTCACTCCTTAGAATAATTTGTTCATTTATTGTGTTCAATTTGAGTTTCCCTTGAGTAACTGCTTTTAGCCTTCTTTTCAGCCTGAAATAATGGACATACATTAAAAGTATGCCAGACTCTGAAAATGTTTTTCAACTTATTCTCTCTCTGAACTGTTGCTAAGGCAAACAAAAAGAGAAATAGCTACATAAGCTAATTTTAGACAGGTTTTAAAAAGTGATCCTTACTTTTACTTGGTTCAACAATATTAACATTTAATTTATAGGAAAAATATCTCTAAGATTGGTGTTTTGAAATTAAACTTCATTCTGTGGTCTATTTGGTGGGTGATGTAATGAACTAATCTTTTCTATATCCTTCCCTCTATCTCTCACTCACCATCTAATGATTTATCGAATACCTATGTGCAAGGAAGGAAGAAATACTAAGAGCTGAAAAAAAATCCACTTATTTTTCTCAGTCTGACTTTATCATTCAAGACAAGTGATTGAAAATTACCTGTTTCTAAGTATTCATAGAATAGCCCAAGAGATCCAAAAGTTTCAAGGTCATGATCCTGTTCCCATCGACTGTATAATTTTTCAGAATTGGTCCGAGCTTTTCGGCGTCTCCACCAATTCAGAACCAAGCTGTTGGAAGTGATAAAATTAAGTACATAAAAAAGAATTAAAAATAGGTGGGGTCACAGAATCAGTGTTAGATCTAGAAGCCAGCTGTAAGAGGGGTTAAGTAACTTAAGATCACAGAGTAAGTAGAGACATGGCTACAGCTAAACTCCAAATTAAAATCTAATGTTATTTTCACAACACACGTTGAGGTCAAAAGTTGTTTATGGGGTGAGTAAGAAAATACCACAACTCTGTGGCTTCTGGACAAGATAGAGGAGTAGGTAAATGCTATGCTCACTCCCTCCCAGATCACATCAAAATTACAACTAAACTATAGAACAATCATCATCAAGAAATGCCTAAAGTTTAGCTGAACAGAAGTCCTAAGGATATACAGAAGCCTTGTCAAGACTGGTAGGAGGGTGGAGACTCACACCCATGTACGTTGGTTAAAAATCCCGAGGAATATCTCAGATTTAGAGGTCTTCCCTGAGGAGAAAGGAGTCCCAGTGCCACACCAGGCTCCCAAGTTCAGGGTTCTAGTGCAAGTAAGAGAAGCCCCCATAACCTCTGCCTGTGAAAATCAGTGGAGATTGTGGCTGAGTAAGACGGAGGGCTGCTGGAGTCCCAGGTGTTCCTCTTAAAAGGCCTAGCTATGAACTTATAATGACGAATTCACTGGTTTTGAGCTCCAAAGCTTGAGCAGCAGCTTGAAAAGTGCCAGGGACGTAAGGGGAGGAAGTGAATTGTCTGGTGTCAGGGCAAGGGCTGGAGGGGCAGCTCTCTCCCAGATAGAAGTGCCGGCAAAAACCATTGCTTCTTTGTTGAGCCTTCCCCCAACCTAGCCTACACATGCCAGCAGGCACCATATCTGAGTCTCCATTAACACAGCTAACAACGTTCATCTGCTCTTCTCCCCTTGGTGATAACCTGAGACCTCACCCCACTAAACTTGTGGGATCACCCCAAATTACTTCTGGTGGCTTTTCCATACAAACAGCCTGTCTAAGCTTATGTTGTGGACTTTCTTCGAAAATATCTCAAAAATTCACAAACCCCAAACAAGCAGCATCTGGCCATAGTGAGCCCTGTACCTCTTGCTATACAGCCCCAAACCTGGCACGAGCAACAGCCAAACTCAGTTTGTAGCTTAGCGTCTCCCAGGCACCTCCAAGCCCAGCACAAGTGGCAACCGTCTGAAGATCACTTTGTAGCTCACAGCAAGTGGTCCCAGGATGGAGACTAATCTTGAACTGAAAGAGAGCCAATCCCAACAGGCCCCAAACTAACACACTCAGTGGCCAGATACAGACCACACCAGAGCTCCACCCAACCACTTCCACAAACGACACACCCAAAGAGCAAACTTAGCAGGCAATGCGGCTCTGCTAAAGTGAACCCTATTCCACAGGGTCAGCCCCTGAACAGCATCTCCTCTACTATAGTCCCTGCCAGTCCTCAAGACCAATCAGCCTGAGGCTCAATCCTTCCCATTGATTTGCCAATAGCAATCAAGACTCAACTACTACAGGAGGGCACACACACTGAACACGAGTGACACACCTGGAGCACCCAACTCAAGTGACCAGAAAGACTGTGCTACTGAGCCCCACAGGACATCTACTATATAAGGCCATTTTACCAAGCCAGGGAGACAGAGTAGCTCTACCTAATATATAGAAAGAAATACAGGGAGGCAGCCAACATGAAGAGACAAAGAAACATATCACAAATAAAATAACAACTAATTTAATAGAGAAAGATAATCTTAAAGTGTTTAAAAAAATAAAAAGTAAGTATATGAGAATATCCTTTTGATCTTGGAGTAGGGAAGGATTTGTTAAACAAGACAAAAAATGTGAACCCATAAAGAAAATATTAATAAATTCTAATATAATAAAACTATATTGCCCATCTACAGTAGTGGTTCCCAACTGGGAGTGATTTAGCCCACAAGGATACATTTGCAGCATCTGAAAACATTTTTGATTGTCACACTGAGGAGAAGGTGGGCTATGGCATCTAGTGGGTAGAGACCAAGGATATTGCTAAATACCCTATAGTGCAAAGGATAGCCCCCCCACCCACCCATAAAAGAATTATCTGGCTCAAAATGTCAACAGTGCTGAAGTCGAGAAACTGATTTAAACACTATTACAGAATAAAAAGACAAAAGTTATTTTGAGATAAAATATTTGCAACACATTTATATAGATAAAATATATATTTTTCATCAGAACTTGTAGTTTTCAGTATACAAGTTCCATATGTTTTTGAGACTTATACCAATGTATTTTATTTTTCTGGAGCAAATGATTTTGCATCCTACACCTCATTTTTTGTTTTCTTCTTACTCAAGTACAACTTTCACTATTCTTCCAATAAAGGTCAAGTCTACGAATGTAAACTCCTAGTTCTTTTTTATTTAAAATGCCTTAATTTCATCTGCACTTTATACAATAGTTAAACTGGTTCTAGAAATCTAAGGTGGACAATTATTTTCACTCACAATCTTCAAAATACTGTCTTTTGTATCTAATGTTATTAGTGAGAAATCTGTTGACAGTGCAGATGGCATTTCTTTTTTGCAGGAAAGGTTTTAAAATTATTCTCTTATCTCTGATGTTCTGTTGCTTCACAATGCATCTCAGTGTGAATTTATTTATCTTGCTTCATACTCAGAATTCATTTTCATATCTGAAACTCATGTTTTTATTTGTTTTTGGAAGATTTTCAGTAATTACCTATTCAAAGAATTTTTTTCCCACTATTTACTCAGTTTTCTTTTTCTGGAACTACTAGTGAATTAATGTGAAAGCCTATTAATATAGTTTCCTGTCACTAATTTTTTAAAATCCCATTGTTCTATTGCATTGTACAATGTGAGAATATCTTAGTATTGTTTTAGAATTCACAAATTCATTTTTCAATTGGTCCAGTCTGTACTTGATCCATCTATTATATTCTTTATTTATTTAAAGTACCATTTCTCATGTATAATTGATTCCCGTGTTCATTTGTTCTTGTTTCATTTACGTGTTTTTATTTAAATTATTTCCTGGTCATTTTTAATGACAATATCATCTCCTTTTATGTTTTTAGGCTTTGCTAGAATCTTCTAGCCAGAGTAAGTTCATTCTCTAAAACCTGATTTCGTTTGCAGCTTTGGCAGTATTAAATCTCGTCATAAGCTTTGAAATTTTGGTTTGTAGGCTTAATGTTACTCATTTCTTTTTTCTTTTACTTCCTTTCCTCTCCGTGCATATTTATTCTCCCTCGTTTTTGGTTTAGAGGTTACCTCTACTCTGCCATCCAGATTCTCAATCTAGAGCTAGGACTTAAAATATCAGTTTGAAGTTATTCCTCTGAGGCAATATAGAAATATCAAATACTATCTGTAAGGATAAGTCTATGTTCTTTGCCAGCACATGAAATACAGCAGAATACTACAGAACTGTGTGTGTGTGGGGGGGGCGAGAGGTAGGAATGAAAGGGAAACTGTTTTCAACTTCATTTATGAATAAGGGAAAATAATACAGTCTCTGGCTTCAAATACAGTTAAACTGGCCAATCACTTGTCTTAAATAAAGCACTTTTAGTCCACTTTATAAACTCTGACACTGTCATTTTCTAAATAGGAGCCCTATAAGATTATAGGTTTACGATACTTTCTCTTTTTTGTCCACGAGAATTTTCATCTTACATTTGAGATCAACTGTCATTTTGGTTTTCTCTTTTTCTAATGTATTAATTATTTCTATGCTTTTAGAACAAATATCAATCCCTTCATGAACCAGCATTTCGTTCATGACCAATTTTTGTACCTAGAAGTGTCCATGAAAAATGAGTACTTTCACAGAATTCAGTTTCTTGTTATCTTGAGAAATATTATGTAACATGTAGAAAATCTACAGAGGATATAACATTTACATTTCTCAGTGGAATCTTCCCAGGAGTGGAGAATGATTACTTTTCCCTCAACTTGACTCAAACTATGACGATGCATATTTAAAAACCTGTATTATCTTAATTAATTATTGACTGTTGATTAAAAGTAAATTATCTTGTAGACTTAAACATCTGCTAACAAAGACACAAAGATAACTGAAGAATTCCATCTAATTACAGAGGAAATCTCTCATGGTTACTTAAATCAAGCAAAAACTTTTAATTCATACATACGGATAAATGGCTTCTTTCACATTTCCAAAGATCTGCTTCCCAGTCATGATGATGGTCAGCTGGGTCGTCAGTTCTATGAGACAGCCTCCAGGGTCACACTAGTCAGAAGCCAGCAGAGCAGAAAGAAGTGAAAGATGAGAGATGGAACTTTTGCAACAAAAGAAATCCCAATTCAGATCAGAATCTGAAGATTTGGGTTGGAATGGTTATTAAAAGATATAAAGAGATATTTATCTCAAGTGATCACAGACCAGTGCCAGGCTAGCTAGCTGCATTAGGTTCATGTTTGGAATGTGTTAATATGAGATTTCTGGACCTCACCCTTGGAAAATTATGTTTCCATATGTCTGGGTTAGGGAGGGAAATTGTTATTTTTTCCATGTGATTTGGATGCAGTCAGGTTTGGAAACCACTAATCGGGTATAACTTTTACACATGGTGGAGCCCTTTCTATTATTGATCCTTCGCAGGAAGCCTTCTAGAATATAGAACTTACTTATCACATTTCACAGCTCACATTTTACTACCATGCAATAAGCATAACACATATTCTTGCCCCCAAAGAACTGGAAGAGCTATCAGATGACATGGATTTTAAGACCAATATTCTCTGTGGACAGAGTCACTGTCAGACTTCTCTTGCAACTTGAAAAAAATCTGTTAGTGCTGGACACAAAACAGTATTTAGTCAAATCTGAGTTATTTAAACCACAAATCTCACCTCTCAAGAGACTCTTACCTCTTCACTTCTCCACACATTAAACAAATATGTATATTTTCCAGGATAGCCAACAAACTTCCCTTTAAAGAAAGCTACGTAGAAGCAGGATGAGTAAAAATTCACAAACTGAAACAGGAACATTTTCAAGGTCAGGCTGCTTTCATACTCCTGATAAGTTCGAGGAATTTCTAGTAAGTAAAAAAAAAAAACACTAAGGTTTAATAATGCACCTTCCTGTTTCTCCTTATATTTTGTAATCTCTGGGACAAGTAAACATATAGTCATATTATTCTGAGAGCCTGTTGAAATGCTTGCCAATCTGGTCATAACAGACCCTAATATTAAGTTAACTATAGATCTGTGGTAGGCTTTCTACTGGAGACTTTTTTTAATCTCATCCCTGGAGAAGCCCAGGAAGCAGTTATTATTACATTTAGAGAGGTGAAATACTTGCCTGGAGTCTCATAGTCAGAATATAAAATTCACCCCCATATTAGACTGAAGAGGCTTTTTCAAATTCCCATATACTATTTGATATCCCATAAATGCATTAGTTATCTCTCTCTGCTCTCTCACATCTGTTTTCAATTTAGTTTTAACAAAGTAAACTTATATCAAGGGCAGAGAATGATTTCCAAATCAAATTGTTTTTCCCTCATAAATTAAATAGCTATGTAAATTTTGAAAACAATGTCATACAAATGGTGGCAGTAATACCACACATTTTCCCTCTCCTTATCATGATTAATATTTAATGAATTTCAAATATAAGAAAATATTATATTTTCTGCACACTACAATAAAGCATCATGAGGCATACGAAGGTAAAGAAGTATGTTTTTCTGAGCTGATGATCTCCCATAGCATGAGCAGATCCAAACAAATCCATGACATTTTTAGCAATACTGAATAATAACATATTCTTCAAAAGACACCGATAACATTTCCATTTTAGTGAAATTTAGTTGCATTCCTACACAATCTCCTAAGTGAATACAAGTGACTTTTCTCATTGAAGAAAGCTACAATTTTTTAAGTACTTCATTTTTAGGTGTTATCTGAGCGCGCACGCGCTTTCTCTCTCTCTCTCTCTCTCTCTCTCTCTCTCTATATATATATATATATACATATATATACATATATATGTATATATATATGTATATATATGTATATATATATATATATTTGCTATTGCTCACAGAAAGAAAAAAAAAGTAAAATTAAGAGAAAAGAACTCAAAACTGGAGGATAACATTTGGTGAGAGCTGCCTCCCAGTGCTTCCTCCAGTGCTGCATGAAAATGTGTTCTTTCCGGTCCTGCTGGGCATGCTGTCACTGTACAATGGCAGAGGGGGAGCGCTTGGATAGAGCACTCAGAGGAGAAGCTGAGGCCTTGGGTAGATACAGTCTCTGATCTATTCCCAGCTGTGCTGTGTGCTACTCTCCCCGATTGAATCTGCCCTTTCACCTTCCCTTGTGGTTTTAGGGTAAATTTTAATATTTTAAAAATAAAATAATCCAGGTTCTAAGACATGGCAACTGAAAAGAGAAGGGCTACATGTCATCTTTATTTGGGAAAAGCTGATTGTCCTATTTTTATGATGATGGTTTTTAAAACCAAATACTTGGTGAAAACCATATGTGAAATAAAAAGTATCTGTCTTATGAAAAGTGAAGATTTTACTTAGAATTCAATTAACCCCATCAAGGGAGATGATAATACTCAAACAGACCTATAATGTCTTAATTCTTCTTTTTAGTACTTCCTGCTTCTACTATAATGGCCTGAATGTTGCTATTATGGGATTCTGAAGTACCAGTTGGTCTACCTGTAGAGCAAAACTGTCTTAAAAATGTGTTTTTAAAAAATTAACTCCCTGGGGGATGATCCAAAATGGATGTAGAGCATTGATAGGAAACCCTTTTCAGAATCACACTAATAATTTGGTTAGCTTACCCATTTTTGTAATCCAGGCAGATAGCTTTTCATAAAAAAAATTCAAGAACAAGATGACAATAAAGTTCAAGCATGATCCAGTGAGTGATGTGGTTATCTGAGGAGTGAGGATACTTTTGACATGCTTTAAAGATGTTTCACTTTCCATGAAGCTGGCAAATGTAGCAAAGACTGACAGGCGGTATATAATCACAGCTACCATACACGCAATGACAAGAGCCATCTGGGGAAGGAAAACAGGTTGGTCATTCTGTTCTCTGTAGCACTGTGCTGCATACATATCTGAAATATATTAGTCTCTGCATCTCATTATATAACATTTAGCAGCTCTGACATGGAAAGCAAACCAAGTCAGCCTCTCACACCACAGATGGCAGGAAACGAACAGCAATAAGTTAAAAGGGGTAAAAATAAGGCATACGGTAGCAACTGAGTAAGCCTAAAACAGAAAAGCATTCATGGCCCATCCTCTAGGCTCACCCTAGAGCAAGAATTAAGAAAATTAGCCAGAAAGCCAAATCTTGCTTGTGGTTTTGGCAAGGCCCTTGAATTTAAAAAAAAAAAAAAAAAAAATTGAGTTTTTAAAGATTGTAAAGAAAAACAAAAATAGTCATGTGCCAGAGACCATTTGTGGCCCCAAAAGCCTAAAATATATCAGCCCCTTTACAAAAAATGTTTGCCAACCTCTGCTCTAGACTATAGTTAAACATGTAGTATGAAGATCACTTACTTGCCCACGAAAAATACATCTAAAGATTGTAGTTCATTGCCTATTAGGCTGTTGCCATTAGTGGTCTGATATGCCTGATAGTTCAGACATTTGTCAGATTTGCTAGAAATTTTATACACTCCCCATATTGCAAAAACACAAAGGTATAGGGATGGCTTTAAACTAATAACTGGAATATTTTATTATGAAAGTTGAGGAACTAAATCAAATTGAATGAATACTAGAAATTAAAGAATAATCTTTCACAGACCACGCTCCAGAAGATTTCTCAAGGTATGTCCCAAATTTACCATTACTGGCTTTATTTTATCCTCTCTCCTCAGTGATTATTTAATCATCTAAGAAAACACATAGTTAAAATAGAAAGCCAGTACTTTTAACAAGAAATTTTGAAGATAAATTACGGGACAATATGGATTAATGAGGTTAAACTATGGTCCACAATTGCTAATTTTATATACTTCAACATGATAAACTCTCAAAGGGTAACATTATCTCTTTTCCTAAAATTAAAGTCCAACTGTAAGAGGGCACAAATTTAGAAAAGGGAGGGCAGGAAATAGATTGTGATCAAGGACTCTATTAGCTAAAAGGCATGAAGAAAACCTGACTTGCTCACAATGGGGTGTGATACTTAAATTCTTGAAGTAGAAGTAACATTTTCTTATTTATCTCAGCGAGAGAATAAACCTTAATAGTTTGAGGGGCCTTCTTTTCATTTTGTAAATATATTTTAAGTAAAGATAAAGATAAATTAATAATTTAAAAAAACTAACCAAATAATCTGCAATCAAATTGTTTGTCAAACTGGTGTGGTTTCAAGTTATCACCTAATTAATAGTTGGGAGAAAGGGAGGGACAGGCTCTAAGACAAAGCGCCTCTACCCCTCACCCCCAGCTATTTTCCAAGGTTTAATTGTAGAACATCCATGTAAATTAAAGCTTATTTTATATAGGAGCTCTATTCAAGATAGAAAGACTGCGGAGGAAAAAGGAAAAGAAAGGATTCAAGATAGTTGTATTTTAGATACAACTATTGAGATAATGCTAAGATGACTGCATGTCAAAGCAATGGTAACGTTTTTTAAAAATGCTCACCCATAATGTTACTGTGGCTCCTGATACAAAGTACCATGGCATACGACGATGTAGAGGCATGTGAGGTTCCATCTCCTGTAATTTTGAAGAAATCACAGCAAAATTTAAAATTGGCCCTCAAAGTTAGGACTCCAAGAAGTAGTCAGTCACAAAGCCCAGTTAAAGTAGCAACCTCCCGAAACAGCTCATGGAAAAGCTACATTCCAGCAATGGTTCCTTCCCTTTAAGTAGAAAGCTTCAGGCCTCTTAGATGACATATTTTATACATGGTATGAGATATGGGTACACTGCACGCTATTTCCTGTGTGTTGTATTAGAATAGTATTCAGGGCCTGGTAGACAGGAAACAAAGTCAAACATGAAGGCAGCTGCTTTAGCAGACATGCTTTAATAATGTTATAATTTCATTCCAGCTCAGTTAAATTGAATTGATTGAATTGAATTGCTCTGTAATTGCTCTGCAGGATAATAAATAGAATGCCTTCTTTACATTTATAAGATTGTGTTATTCTTCACAATTCAGGGGCCCAGACTTTTTTCCATTTTCATGCTTTTTAAGTCATTAACGGGAGATGTTATTTACATCAGCTAACATTCTTAGCTACGTAAAGAGGCAGTTAGATTTTATTTAAAAGAATACTGCCATACAATAAAAAATTAGATATGGGCAGAAATCTAAATCATACCATTCTATCTTAAATATAAGATTTTACATTTTGTGTATTTTCAGGGCTGAGTAGAAGCAGGTAGAGGAAGCTGTCCAAGAGCTCAAGTGAAACCTGGGATGTGTGCATGTGATTATGTGCGTGTGTAAACTGTTCGTGTGTATGTGTGCATATTGGTGTGTGCACATGTGTGTGTCCATACGTGCATGTGCGTGTCCTCAATACAGACTCAAATGTGAGCATTTTCGTTGTATTTAACCATTGAAGAAGCCCTGAAAGTAATTTAAAAAAGAAAAACTCTTGATTTCAAAACCATTAAAGCTAAGTGGATGATTAACAATGAATCAATATATATTGTTTTTCAACTAGTTTCAAAGGTAATCATGCAGTACATCTGGTTTTTACTGTCAATAATTTTTGGCAAAGCCAATAGGCCAGGTTTTTCTTTTTATCTCTTGAAATATGAAAGACTCTCTTTGATAGCATCTGGTAGCACAGTGATTACAAATTATGGAAAGGTAGGAACTCTAATATGCTGCCAAGAGTCTGGTGTCTGAGGGCAAAGTCTTTTTCATTTTCACATGAAAGAAAAACTGAGGCCAAGGTGTCAAATTTTTCAGTCACAGTATATGTCTGGTTTGCTGGTTAAAAATCCCAAAATACAGACTTCCACCCCTAGACAGCAGTGCAGTGACCTTTCCATTATAATCAATTAAAAGGGGCCCACTGAATAAAATTTGGTCTAATAAAACAATCACTCATAAGCCCACTATCTTGATATGATACTCATATAATTTTTGCATATTAACAGTATCATTTCCACGTATAAGTATTTATATACAAAGCTCACAACATAACACACTATTTTCCATTTTTTTTATTTAACTTAGTATCAAAATAATGAATTTCATGATATGATGCCTTGGATTTACTTTGAAATAATCTAGTGGCAGGGAGGAGTAGGTGTGATACATCATTATTTGAGAGGTAACCCAAAACAGTGTTTCCACTGAGATACGCTGCCCATTTCGGTTTCCTAATCTACCTTAGTCACTGGATTCATTTTCCTGTGTTTACACATAGCTTCAAATTCAGGTCTCAGCTGAAGCTGCTGCTGTTCCTCTTCAAAGTCCACCAGGTCCCATTCGTATTCTAGTCTGGCTTGTCGCTGTTTCCAAAACTCCAAAAACAATGTGACTATAGGCAAATAAATGTACAGAAACAAATATAATCAAGAGATGGAGAAATAAAGTGAATGAGAAAATAACTCAGTTTTTCCTCTATTTTTAAATACCAAATTGGTTGCATAATGGTTCTTTTGTCACTACTATGTTTGATGATAAAATTATTAAATTATTAGTGTTGGCATAATATATAACACTAAGCTAACTCCTATAAAATTTCTAGTTAATTCCTTAGATAGCAGTCCATGCAAAAAAAAAAAAAAAAATTCAGGTTCATTACTCTCTCTCTTCATTAAAATAATTAGAAGTAATATTTAAACAATTTTTTACTAACACTGATTTGCAAAATCAGTCTTTGACTGAAATCATTCAGTCTTCTAGGGAAATCATTCAAGCAATTATACCTTAGGGAAATTTAAGAAAATCATAAGAGCCATTCCATAACACATTCTCATTCTCTGTCTCTCTCTCCCTGTATACCTATGTGTTCCATGTCCATTGCAGCATTACTTACAATAGTCAAGCCATGGAAACAACCTATGTGTCCAGCAGTGGATAAATGGATAAAGAAAATGTGGTAAACATATGCAATGGAATATTATTCAGCCAATAAAAAAAATCCTGCTATTTGGTTGTGATAACATGAATGGTCCTTGAGAGTATTATGCTAAGTGAGATAAGTCATACAGAGAAAAACTAATAATGTTTGATCTCAATTATACGTGGAATCTAAAAACAAACCAACAAACTCATAGAAACAGAGTATTGTTTGCTGAATAAAAAAGTAGGTTTAAAACTACAATATTGTACCACTTATATAAAATTATATGAATACACACATCCATACACAGAGTAAAGAATTATGAAAAATTCCAGCCAAAATAAGAAATTCTATTTCTGGTGATTTTAACATTATTTTCTTTTGTTTCTACATACTGCTTGAATTTCCTATGATGGGTATATATTTTAATTGCAAACAAGCCAATAAGTTAAAAAAATATAAGCATTTCTTACCATCCAGTACAAAGCACAGTACGCATTATCTTATTTTCAGGCCTCAATCTCTTGGACTAGTGCTATTCCTTAACCTGGAATGTTTCTTCACACTTACTCTGCCAACTGATCCTTTGATTCAGCTTACTTGTTGATTAGTATTTGTACTAAAACAAATGTACTTGCAGTTATGTTTTTCACAGAATTTGGTCAAGATCCTCAAAAACCAAAGCTAAATCAATTCACTGCTACAACAAACTTTTCTGAAAGAACTAATTGATGATAGCACCTCTTCAAAACACTTGTAGTGCTGCTGTGTTCTGTTCTATGGTTTCTCCTCTATTTATGATGAAATATAAAGTTGGTGTGGTATACTATCTCTCTCAATGGAAGCAATAAAAAACTACCATATTTCTTTTAATTTGTGTACCTATCATTCACTTCAAATTCCAATTAACAATGAGGCAGGACTGGCAGCCACACGATGAAGAGATGTTCATACACCAACTTACCAAACTTGGTGCTGCTGAAGAATTGTTACTAAGGTTTCTCTACCTTCTATTCTCTTTGAATCTGGTCTGCTCTCTTTAGTAGTGAGCAAGCAGAAGTGACAGAAACCCATAAATCCATCTGCTTCACATATACACCAAGAAATTTTGTTGTCTTTTGACTGGATCAAGCTAACTTTGTCCCTTGCCCAGTTTTTAAATGCACATATTTATATTGTTAAAGACTTTTTTTTTTTAATTGGAAAGTAAAAAAGTCTAATTTTTCCAGAGTTGCCTAAATTCTGGAACATGTTTTATAAGTCCCTAGGCCTCTGCTTGCTGAGTTACTTTTACAGAAAATATTTACCTCATTGATGGTAGAAACAACTTCTTAACACCTCTACTTCCTATGTGAAATGAAAAATATGAAATACTATAACATTTCCCAAATTAAGGGCAATTCCACTTTATATGGAAGATTTTTATCAAAAGGAACTGGAAGCTAGAGCTAGAATTAGCCACAGGAAACTCAGATTCAAACACTGATTTATTAGTCCTCAATTATTTATTTTGATTCTTACTCCAATTTGTATTCATGACTCAATATCCTCTAGCCACCAAATAATTATATATATTCTCTCCTGATTTAACTATTTATTGAAACTGTTTTTTAAACATAGGGCTGAGAGACAGTATGAGCTGAATACATATGAAGTTTCAAAAACTATACTGTCTCTCAGAGAAATGAGCAGATAATTAAATGGGGCCTTTCTTGGGCCAAGGACTAAAGAACATTGAAGTAGGCTCTATCGATGTTCTAATCTAGCAAGGACACAAGGATCTAAAATCATCTTTAGTATGTAAGGTATACCATCTGTATTGTTATACAGATGAGCCATATAACACGTAATATGGTGAAAGTTGTTTTTGATGTGACTATTTACTCACCCCAAATTCCCATGAATATTGCAAAGAACACTGTTGACTCATTATCAAACAAATGAGAGACCTGTATAAAACAAGAATAACATCACAAATAGTAATAGTTTCAAATACAATGCAAAAGGAGGAAAATCACGTCTTTTCAACATCCCCAAATACATACATACCTTTGAAGCCAAACATGTACTATTTAGCCTCCAATAATCACACACTTGATCACAGAGTGGGCACATGATAATCTGACCTCCAATATCAGGGTCACAGATTTCAGTGCTGCAGAATGAAGAGCAAAATTATTTTTAAAGTCATGCATGTTTCGGTGAAAATCCAAAGCTGTTTTTATCAGAACAAAGCAATTTCTGCAGTAGGTCAAGTCATGCTTTGAGGAACTGGATCTTTAGAACTAATCATTATATACAGATTTTTTATAAAGCACCAGGTTAGGGGCAGCTGCTTGGGTCTTTTTCAGATATATCAATTATCTGCTGCCATAAAGAAATATTCTGAAATTAATGCCAGGGAAGTAATAATACCAGTTTCCATTAGTATAAGATCAAGACGTTTTCTCTATTTAGGCAACTCAATTGCACTTACCTGCTTGAGCTACCATGCATTGATAATAAGCCATAAATAAAACAAGCTAAGCCAACTACAGCTGCAAAGAATAGCATTTCTGTGTAAAATCCGAGGAAGACAAAATAGATGCCAATTTTTTCCCCATAATAATTCCTATAAAAGAAAATAAAAACAAGAGTCAGAAGTTGAAAGAATAATTCAAGTACAAACAGCCTAGTTTTGTATTCAGACAAGCCTGTATGCTAATTTTGGCTCCACTGCTTTCTAGCTATATAATTTGGTAAAAGTACTAAACCTCTAAGCTTTAGTTTCCACATCATAAAATGCAGGCTGATGCCTATCCACAGAATTGGTGTAAGGATTAAAAGAGATAAGGCTTCTAAACAGGACCTCAGTGTCCATAATGAAGCTTGAGATAATCATGTTAAGCGAAATAAGTCAGGAAAAGTTGAAAACATGATATTATTCATATGTGGGATGTAAAACTGTTCTTTTTAAATCCAGCACCCCTTTCTGCTTCAGAAAACCATGTATTTGTATGTTTGTTTATTTGTTTGTTTTAAATCAGCTTAATCCTCTTTCTTTCTCATATAGAACCCAGAGATAGATCTGATCCCTTTTTGGTACAAATAGCATGCTACATATAAATCAATGACAAGACAAAATGTTAGACCGGAATTTCAAAAGGCAACTCTGAACATGAAGGGTATAAGCTGAATATCCTAATGAGAAGATTTTAAAATACTTTTCTTATATTCAATATTAATTTCATGTAATCTCCCACTCTTCAGTTTTCAAAATTTCTAATCTTTTCTAACCAAACAAGCATCTTACTGCTTGTACCACCTTCCATTCTTTTCAGTGATATTTTTACACTGTTGTTTTCTTTGTTCTGCTCTTCACTATAAATTTGAAATTAAATTATAATCATATTCCTTTGTTAATTTGCCATTAACAACTTCCTGAGTTTCATTCTATAATACTATATAACATCAAAATTTTTAAAAAAGAAGAAAAAAGATTTGATTTTGTGGGATTTATTATTCACTATGCCTACTTCCATTTGATGTTTTAAAAATTAAAGAAGGTAAAACAATATTATTGCGATATATTTAACCTAAAAATTCTCCAGGAATTCATAAAGCAACTGGCTATTTCAACATTATTTTTAAAGAATTAATTTTTTCCCTTTCAAATAGCAAGAATCTTATTTCTTGAGAATTAAAAAAAAAAGTCCTGAAGAACTCCAGATCTTTAATTAGTATTATAAAGATTTTCAAAAACAGAAATTATCAGATAAGCATTTATTATATATAAAATTATAGAAACTTTTTTACTAAACTTGGAGTTGAGGGGCTTAACAATAACCAATTAACAACTAAATCATCCCTTAGGAGTGCAAAAAACAAGAGACATGTCTTAGATTTGCACTATGATAAAAATGTATATATTATTAAGATTGAGATGTTAAACTAAATTATTATCATTCATAACAAAGAAAATGAGAGAAATCTAATCAAATGAGACACTCTATAAAGACTCAAATGTAGGTAGAACCCTTTTTTTAATTACTTTTTAAAAAAATTGCACCTATGGTTACACCTATGGTATTTCTTAATCTGTCCATTTTACTTATTAGACTTTCAACTCCTCTGTGTCCCTGTATCATCTAATGTAGCATCTGATAGGTAGAAGATATTCACTAATATTGGTTGTGAGATTTTATGAGAAGGCATTGGTCTAATTTTGTATTCTCAGATTTAGTACTTAGTCTGAGACCCAGAAAATTATCAAAAGAATGATAAAACTGAACTGATACAGAGTAAAAAATGAACATATTCAAATATCTGGTCTAAAGAGATTCATTTTTACAGTGAATTCATGGACATCTGAGAAATTTAGCTTAGTTTGGCATTGTAACAGTACTATTATATTAATTGTAAATATATTTATTTTAAGAGCTATATATGATATTGCTTAGTACATCAACTTTATTTCTAAGTATTAAGCCTTCATAATAAGTGATATAAAAATTACATGGAGCACTTAAATTGAAAAGAAAAATTGGGATCAGAGGGAATATAAAATTGAAGACTGATAAATCAGTGATGGCAACTTTGGGGTTAGCATTTTTCCTGGAAAAAAAAAATCTAATATGACAAAATGGCCAGTGTCCAAAAGGCAGTAAAACTTTTACAAATAATTGAATATGAAACTTAAGTTTGTATAAAGATAACATGAAACATATGAAATCTAGGAATTCTGAATCCTATATTCTAAATCTCTTCCTAGGTACCCAAGTCATCCTGCCTTTATTTCTTTTATCCTCCATATCTAATCATTCACTAGGTCCAATAAATTCCATCATAAAAATCTTTTTTCTAATCTATAGTCTCCTCTCTTTCCTTTTACCAGTACCTTGGATATGATCTTCAATATCTTTTACTAGAAAATTTTACTAGCCTCCTAAGTTCCCTGACTTCAGTCTTATATCCTTTTAAAGTATTCTCCTTTTTTCCAATAGTGATGCTTCTAAAGAAGAAAAATAGTGTCCTTTTTCTCCTTCAAATGTTTTATCCTTTCATCTCAGCACTGTCCCTTGGAATTTTGTTTCTGATAAACATTTAGGTCTCTCCTGCTACTACTCCTACATGCACAACTAAATGTACAAAGCTCTTCCTCAGCCCAGGGCTCTCCACTTGCTTCCCTGTTGAAGATATTCTTATCTTTTTTACCTAGCTACCTAGTACTTATCTCTCAAAACACAGCTTGAGAATTAGCATTATGAAACTTCCCCTGAGGTAGGTATTTTTCCTCTAAGCTCTATTCTTTCATGAGTATCACTCTGCTGTAATTATTATGCATTTGGGTGTCTTCCTGAAAATATATTCACATTGGGAAACCATGTTCTAGTTATCTTTGTAGCCCTAGCCTATTGCCTGATATCTAGTGATGTTTAAAAAATTCTCATAAAAGGAATGTATACACTCTAATTATGCATGTATGAACAATTCCTCTCTTTCTTAGGATATTTTATTTGTGTCAAGTTTTCTCACTAAACCTTTCCTAAAGACCATACAATCAACAAGGAGAGGAAATAAAACCACACTTGATACAAACCTTCAGTCTCATGACAGAGAACACCATCACCATCAATTACACGTAAGTAATGAAATACATCCAGTTCTAAGAGCACCCCATCATCTGCTACCACAAATGTGAGGTACAGAAAGCAGTGAAGATGCTTAGGAAATTCTAGGGAAAAACGTGTAAAGCATGCTGGAGACATTACACAAATACCGACAAAATCACCCCTGGAAACAAATGTTGATATCTAGTCAATTCACAGTATAAGCTAAAAGGAAAGGATCTGAAAATGAGCAAAACTGGAAATGACAGTCTCAGAGAAGCATTGTTTCTGAGTAAGAATTAGGGATAAAGGTTGGTACTCGTTAAAAATGTGGCCATGTGAGAAAGATGAAAATAGGAGGTACAGTTAGGATCCTGTAGAAATGAAAGAAATAGCACGTCACAACCACATACCATCATCCATAAAGAAACCACATGGAATAGAAAAGCACTAACAGAAGTGTTCACTCTAATCTAGAAACTTTGTGAATTAAACACAAATAAAAAAAAAAGCAGGCCATATCCTTACAAAATTAAATTTTCTAAAAAATGAAAATTTGAAACAAATAATTTTAGCTAATAAAAATGCTCCCAAAAGAACAGGATGAATACTGTGATAAAGCACTACAAACAACTAAATGTTGTCAAATAAATAATTATAACTATAAGAAAACACCAGAAATATAAAAATAGGTAGAGAGTGGAGGTAAACAGAAAAAAAAAAAAAACAAGAGGTGAAAGAATTCTAGAAAGAGAGGAAAAAGAGAAATCATACAAGATCATGTCAGAACTGATACTAAAACTATAAGGTACCCAAGAGAGAATAATAAAAAAATTAAGTGAAAAATCTAATAATAGAAACTAAAAACAGAAAACCTTTCAAAAGAATAAAAATGACATATAGAAGTAAAAAAGGTCTCAGAGAAATTGTTTGATATAAGACAGGCAAAAAAGACAAAATATACATATATTGGAGTCCAAAGAAAATAAACAAAACACTGCAAAATAATTAATAGTTTAAAAATATAAACCAAGACAATTTTTGAGACAACAAACAAAAATTAGAAGCTACACATTGAAAGGATCCACCAGGAACCAGGAAAAACTAAGAAAAATCTATTCCAAGACATAATGTGTTAAAACAATCAGATTTCAAAACAAATAAACAAGCAAATAAAACTCTCAAAGTCCCGTGGCAAAATGCAAAATAATGTACAAAGGCAAAAGGAATAATGAGGATACACTAAAGACATTCCTACTAAGATCAGGAATGAGGAAAGGATATCCACTATCTCCACTATTACTGAACATTGTTTTGGAATTATTAGCAAATGCATCTGAATGAAAGAAAGTGATTAGAGATATAAGAATTGGTAGAGGATAAAAAATAATACTTAGCATTAAACTTTAAAAAGTTTCATAACCTACACAAAGAAAATTCTACCTAAAAGTAAGCTTGAACAAATACATACCTTTTCCTTGATTAGAATGTCTCAATATCATCAAAATATCAAGCTTACCTAATTAATTACAAACTCAATGTGATCCCCATAAAAATACTAACAATCTTTTAGTAGAGAGCTAGACAAGTTTATATTGAAGTTTATGTGGAAAAATAGAATGCAGAATGTACAAGAAAACACTGCAAATAAAAGCTATGATTAGGCATTAGCCCAATTAGATATTAAAACATACTACAGTGAAGTCACAGTAATTAAAACAGCATGGTATTGGTGCATGAATAGTTAGCTAGATCAACAGAATAGAACAGAAAATGCAGAAATAAACAACTGCATATAGAAATCTAGAATATGATAAAGGTGGTACCTCAAATCACTGGAGCAACAATTAAACTTTTCAATAAATTGTGTTGGGGCAAGTAGATAAAAGTAGATCTATCTCTCACACAGTATGTAAGAATCAACTCCAAGTGGTTAAAGCATCTAAACATAAAAAATTTAAACTATGCAAGTAGAAAAAAACGTGGGTGAGTTTCTTTACAATTTGTGCATGTGAAAAGGCATTCTGTAACTAAAAATTCAAATGCAATAAAAAAATGATAAGCTTGACTTAGATTTTTGTGGCCATTTTTTCTTTAACATAATGCTTTTAAGATTCATTCCTTGATTTTACATGTATTGGCAATTTATTTTTTTTTATTTTTGAAAAAAATCCAGTATATGAATGCATGATAATTTATTTATTCATTCACCAGTTGATGGACATTTTGGTTGATTCCAGTTTTCTATTATTATATTGAGTTAAGTGACTATGAGCATTCAAATAATGGTGTTTCCGTGGTCATACGCTACATTTTTCCTGGGTAAGGACTTAGAGATGGAATTGCTGGGTCATATAAAAAGGGCATATTTAACTTTATAAGAAACTGTCAAATTGTTTTGTAAAGCTGCTACACCATTTGTATTCCCACCAGCAATGTTTAAGAGTCCAAGCTGCATTCCTGTTAGCACTCGCCAATCTTTTAGATTTTAGCTATTCTAGAGTGTGGTAGTTTCTCAATGACATTTTAATATTTATCTAGTGAATAAAGATGTTGTGCATCTTTTAATATATTGGCCTTTATTAAGCATATTTTTGGTAAATTATTTGTGATAATCTTTTGTCCATTTTTAGTTATTTTTTCTTATTGAGTTGTAAGAATTCCTTAAATATTTTGGATAAGAGTTCTTTATTGATATGTGTGTTACAGGTATATTTTTCAGTTTGTGGTCTGCCTTTTTATTTTATTTTATTTTAAAGTGAAGACATTTTTAATTTTAATGAAGTCAAATGTATCCATTCTTTAAATTTCTCTTTTTATGTCTTATCTGACAAGTCCATGACTAACTCCAGGTCACAGTGATTTTTCTCCAACATATTCTTCTAGAATTTTTGTAGTTTTATCATTTATACTTAGTTCTCTAATCCATTTAATGTTAGTATAAATTTTTATATAGGACAGCATCAAGATACATTTTGTCATATGAATATCTATTTGTTCTAGTATGGGAAAGGACTATCCTTTCCCCAAATGAGTAAACAGACACCTCTGTTGGAAATCAATTGACCATGAATATGTGGATCTATTTCTGGACTCTACTTTTACTGAGGGTCTTATTTGTAAACAATTTAAAATATATAGAAAAGTTGCAAGAATAATTCAAATAACATCCATATATCCTTTATTTTATTGTAAAAATATTATCCATTTGCACTCTCTTCATATGTATTTCATTTTATAACTATGTATGTATATATAAATATCTTTTTCTGAACCATTTAAAAGTTAATTGAATACATCATGACCCTTTATCCCTAAATACTTTGTCATCTATTCCTAATATTATCTTACATAACCAATGAAAAGGTACCCTAGGAATAATAGCCATTTTCTATAATTGCTACCTTTGTGATAACACAGTGTTTTCCTTTTTGCCTTTACAGTTACCTAGTTTAAAACTTTATACCTAATTATCAATTCTTTACATTAAATTTTATTAAATATTTGAATTTATTAAAAATTTTCTCATTGAAATGGGAAAGCAGTGTAACTTGTTATATATGGAAAATTACTTTAATCATAGGATGAAAAACTTTAAAAAGTTGTTCAATTTAAGCTTGACATTGTCATCTCATGAAATATCTCAGCTTCCACTTCGTTGTAAAAAATTAGCAAATGCTAACAAAGTATTACAGATAGACCTGCAATGACCTGAGATGTGTTTGTGTATATCTAGGGTTATAAATACAAATCTTTGGGGTACACTTAAAGCAGAAACACCTGTAAACAGTTAAAAATGTTAGTTAAATAAATATATTTTTAACAATGTAAAATACATCAACCTTCATTCTGACAACTTTGCTTCTTTGAAAATATACTATTCACCAAGGGAACAATGTCTGCAGATGTTCTTAGCAGCCTTGTTCTTACAGTGAACATTTTGGAACAACCTAATGTTTTTAAATAAAAAATTAAATGAATTATCAAAATTTATAATATTGCACTGTGTTCTGTTAAAAAGGCATAAGCTAGATTTGTGTGTATTCACAGAAATGGGTACCAACAACATATTATTTAATGAAAAAAAGAAAATCTAAGCAAAAAGTAAATAAAGATACCACTGCTCTGGTGGGAAAATGTGTTTGTGTGCTTTATGATGCATGCACATAAAAATAAGACTGAATAGATACTATCAAATCAAGAGTAATTACCTCTATGGAGTACAATAGAGGTGGAATTTCACTTAAAACTTTGCACATCCCTTTATCAGTTAAAATTTTTGATAAATGTGCTACTTTTAGAATTTAAATAAGTCAGAGAAAGATAAATATCATATGATTTCACTTATATGCGGAATCTAAGGAACAAAAAGAACAAATTAATCAAAAAACAGACTCATAAATATAGTGGACAATTTGGTGATGGACAGAGGGGTGGAGTGTCTAGGGGGTAAAGGGTTAAAGAAGTACAAATCAGTAGTTGATAGATGGTCACAGGATTGGGGAGCGTGGCATAGGGAATGTAGTTAGCCCTAATATATTGCCTAGGTGGTAAACCAGAGGAGAAAAGGAGCAATTAGGGGAATCGTTTTATAAACTATATAAATGTCTAACCAATGTACTGTATACTTGAAACTAATTAAAATAAATAAATTAATTAAAAACATTTTTTAAGTAAGAAAAAATCAAATGACCATTACTCAAAACAATTAAAACATCCATCTGACAGAGTTCATACAATGATTTACACAAAACATCAGTTTATATACTCTAGTTGCCTTTTATTCTAGATGTTTCTCCTTATTTGCCTTAAACAAAACTGTTGAGGTAACATTTCAGTTGATTTAGATACATGAATCAAAATCAGTCTCCTAAAAAGGATGCTGTGATGCCGTGCAAGCATCACAGTGGAAGCATAAATCATCAAGTGAACTGTTCTAATCCAATTATTCCTTTACCCAAATCACAGTAGGAGTCTTTTGTCATCCTGTATGCATGTAGTATTGTTATGGTTCAAAGCAGGAACCTGTGACCATAGTCTTCTTGCTTAGCTCACAGAACTGTCTAAAGAAATTACCTGAGAGCATAGAACTCAGACAGGGTCAGGCACTAAGTTTTACAACTGCCTGAGCCAAAAGATTTTTTTAAAAAAGAATTAAGGTTACAGAACCAATAGCTTCACAGCTCTCTGAGATCAATACACACACACAAACACAACAAAACATATTCATACACAACCTTTCTGCTATCTTCTAAATTCCTGAACTGAGAGAAAAGCAAAAGTATGTATGAAGCACTAAATGCTAGGCTAGCCCCTATGCTTAAAAATATACATATCTCATTTAATCATCAAATAACTCCATGAAGAAAGTACTCTTGCTATTCTCATTTTACAGATGAGTCTCATAGATGCAAGCACTTTGAATAAATTTAGATAGCTTCTAAGAGGAAGAATGTGAACATAGCCTACCTAAATACGAAGGCCCAAACTCTGAACCATCGAGCATTCTGGCGACAGCATTCTGTTCACAAATGAATGACTAAATGACAGTGTAGGTATAAAACTGGGAATGTGTAAAGTGTAGTGGGTGAGAAGAGTAGTAAAAAGAATGGAATATGATGCCATTGTAAGTAAAAATCATATCAGGTTTTATTTGGTTTAATCCTGTGTAAAACTTACCTAATTAAATCTAAAGGCTGCTCCTTGTAAAAATAGGAAAACCGAGCCCAATTTTGGCAAAGCGTGTACCTTTCATTGACAGGATTAGGAGGTTCTGATGGCTTCCAATATTGGCCCTACAGATATTAAAAAAAATATATATGTGAATAACAAAGAAAAAGACAAGGAGATAAGTAAACCAACACTGCTTTTATGAGATTAGTGAATGAGGTGAATGTACTTTTACTTTTAGATCTAGATTTTCATATTCCACTGATGTGAAATTATGCACTAAAATCTATAATGAGCTATAATAATAGTGATTTATTTATTAAATATTCACACCTAGTTATTTAAAAATGCAGGTTAAAGTTTGAGACATTGGCTTTCCTCATGTTGTTCCTTTTACCTGGAATGCCCTTTCTTCTCTAGTCAAATTGAGTATAAAATTCACAGTTCAGGAATTCATATAACTGTGTAACTTGTTGGGACTTTAGCAACTGGCTAAAACTTTTATTGTATAGATTGAAAAATTAAATCCCAAGTGAAGTTAAGTGTATGATCCAAAGTCACAATGCTATGATAGGACTCTCTTCCAGGGAATCTGTCTTGTCCTCATTGAAATATCCATTTCCCAAAGAACTTAAAATATATGCAATAAACTTTGGCCCTTAAGAGCCTCAGCATTGTTTCATATATAAGTTCTTTTCCCACTATTAAATACTAAGTAGCTTTATTAATGTCCTAGCAGAGCACTGACCGCACACACAGCTGCTCAATACATTCTTTTTAACTGTTTGCCTAGTGAGGTGAACTGCTGATGACAACACTGAATAAATACCCAATTTAAAATTAATTTTATATCCTCCAGATTCCAAGTTTTCTTCTTCTGTAGTTAGTCCTATTGAATCTTGAAAAATAAAAAAGAAATGGAAAAAAAAAAAAGAGTAGTCTATATTTGTTTATCTGAAAAAAAAAAAATGATTCCTTAAAGTACATAAGGGAAATTCTAGTACCTAAACTTGAATTCAGTAGAAAAAGAAAGAAAAAGTAAACTTAACAGTGCATTATAGGTATCTGCAACAACTACTCACTAACAATGATTCTAGCAAACATGAAGGACTCTACTGAAAGGCTAGATGTGTGGATTAAAATTTCTGATGATTGAGAGTATTTAGTCTTTTTAGGCGGGCTTTATAACCTGGTACCAGCAAGAAGAGAATTAATGTTCTAAAAACAAACAAACAATCCTCAACATCTTCAAAAAATGGAACAAATCCTTTTGTGAAGAAAGGTTGACAAAGAATGAAATGTTTATTAACCCACTATAGACCTACTTTATCAAATGGCCATGGCATTAGTTAGATTCCATAATCTCCTAGAAATTCTTTTGCCAGGAGAAAAAATATGGGGAAGGGAGAAAGAATATGGGTTGGGAGGAATGATTTCTCTCAGACTTAAGTTAAATTCATCTGACTTGATACTCCTGTTGAAATTTGCAATTCATTTTGGAAAATTCTGCTATACTTTTATAGGAAATGTATCAAATATAATCAACTAACCAGTGTTGAACAGACTAGAGTGAATCACCATACTGTTGAATAAATATTGACAGTGGAAAGCTGGTCCAATAGTTTAAATCCTGGAAAAGAGAGTTTGCCTTTGGACTTTTGAAAACTATTAGAGCAACACTACCTTCAAAACAATAGGCAATGATTTAGATCCCACTTGTTTAAATGGAAATACTTGATTCTTCTATATTCCTAAGGAATGTGTTTCTCAAAAAGAGCACATCATCAAAAATCTTTCACAAGTATGGAAGAATAAAACAGAAAGAAAAGTAACAAAAGTTCCAAGGTTAGATCTTAGTTTACATATGTTCAGCCATATGATGTCTACTGTGAATGGGTGGTAATATTTCAATGCTGAATATCCAAAGGGAAGGTTTTCCTCAGAAACTCCCAGAAACTAGGCTATCAAGCTTTCAGGTTTGGTTAAATGGGTGCATCACTCAAAATGTCATTTCTTTGGTAAACTTATAAAGCTCAATAGTTTTGTACAATGATTCACCAGCCTCAAAGAATCATTCTTTTAAATCTCAGTTATTTGTCTGACTCTTTCTTAGGACTGAAGTTGTTAGCTTATTTTGCAGTTGTATGCATGCATTATTTCCCAGAAACTCCTAGTCTGTGAGCTTGGATCCCTGGTTATATTCCAAAAATACCTAACAGAATGCTTTACATATAATTAAAGCAACTATGCTTTTAATGAATGAATACATGAATGCATTTAATGCATGCATGCAATGTAAGTCCTTTATAGGAGTGCTTGACCCCAGGCAGCAGACTGGGACCGGTCTGTGGCCTGTTAAGAGCAGGGCTGCACAGAAGGAGGTGAGTGAAGATTCAGCTAAATACAGGTGCTGCTCCTCAGCGCTAGCATCACCACCTCAGCTCCACTTCAGATCATCAGACAGACATTAGATTCTCTTAGGAAAACTGGTCCCTGGTGCCAAAAGGTTGGGGACCACTGCTTTATAGCTTCGAAACTTTATAAATAAGAAAAGATCTCATGAATTCAGATAGAAATTTCTAAATATTATGTTCTAAAATTTTTTTTTTAATATAACTGCTATTCTCAACATGGGTCCTACAGAAAATCATATGCAAATGTAATATTTTTTTCAAAATAAACTTCCACTGAAATCTCAATGTGAAGAGGTATTAACTACGTGTTTCAGCACAGCTGGTAAAGCTCTCTGCTTGAAACTAGAGAGTTTTGGAGAATTTCCCAAACATGTAAGAGAATTAAGCAACCTGTAATGAAAGAGGAAGCAAATGGAAGTTTCTCTCTCCCAATAAGGCAACCTCTGAACTTGGGAGAGGGAAAAGAGCTCAATATTTCAAAACCAAGCTTATACTTACATCATGGAGTGGATAGGCAGATGAATAAGTGTGAGAATTTAGCAGTCTTTCAATCCCAAACCTTTTCTTCCCATCTTCTGTGCTAAAGGGACACCGTGAAAGTATATAATAAACCTACAAAGTGAGCATAGAGACATGCATTTTAAAACTTTATGCTTTCCATACTTTTTTCAATCGCAGTTTAACAATGTCCACTCAGAATGATTATATTAGGAACATTCCCTTCGTTGTCCAGGGTAAGATCGGGAGAGGGTAGGGCTATGTGGAGTTCGCAGGTATTTCAGCTCCTGGATATAAGAGCTCCATATTCCTTTAGGAAGAGGGGAGAATGAATCATAACTTATTTTGTTTCTGCCCCAAGCTCCTCTGGGGTCTCTTGTGCCAGAAATTCCTACTATAATCAGGGCTCAAGTTGGAACCTAATTTTGCCGCTATTAACAGTTCAGATAGGGAAACATGGGATAGAATTGATACTTGGGCAAGTTGTCTTGAATAATTTTTCAATGAATTACTCTCATAATTTAAACAGGGCCTTCTCTTGCTATCTGCATTTATTAACTCAACATTATCATATCTACAATGATTTCACAATCATTTACATCTTTATATCAGTTTTCTCCTCCATATAATTTGGGCTTGGTGTCCTCAGCTCTTGTATTCCTGTCAATTCAACCTTACCTCCTTTTTGTGTTCCAGCAACTTCATAAAATTTCTGCTTTTCTGATTGCTGAATTTGGTCTTTTTAGCACTTTTTTAAAATGTAGTTCCCTTCATCCCCTTTTTTATATTTCATCATTTAAGGAACTGTTGATTAAAATGGTTGTTGTCCTTGAATGACCATTATCTAATTTGGTTATTCACTTTACAGACAAGTTTAATACTCCAACTTGGTAAATAAATCATAATTTATGTAAGGTTGTTTTAATTTTTATAAATAAAGTGATAAATATTAACTATTCTATATACTTTGAATTATTTCCATAAGAAAGAGTCACCAAAATAAGAACTCTGTCGTGTGGTGTTAACAAAGTGGAACATTTACTTTACCAGATATTAAGATTTATTATAAAACTATGGTAATAAGTATAGCATGGGATGGTCAAGTCAAAACAAATCCAGACATAGCAAAGAAATGATTCAATTCAAAAAGATTATTGAAAGAGAGTGAGGGAGACTATTACAATAGAGGGATTTGTAAACATATGCAAAGTTGGGCAAAAAAAGGGCTTTTATTTCACAGGGAGAAGAAAGCTAGGTTCAGGAAATGTCTTTTTTTGTATTAAAAAAGGCTATTCTACAAGCCAATGTTGGCTCAGGTTGAGAGTAAGTCCAACTTTAGGGTCCTGTGGGGAAAAAATAAGTTTAATTAAAGTTTGATCAATTCAGCTAACGAGTACTCTGTTTTTATCAATGGAGACAAATAATTTTGGCAAATTATTTGTGAAACAAAAGAATGGAATGGTGGAAGACCTGAGTCTAACTCTTATTACTATAAAGTAGTAAGTGGGGAGAAATTGTAAGTGTAGCTACAGAAGTAGAAGAACTAAAATTTCCCTGGTGCTAAAAGAGAATGAGACTTTAATTCCCTTTTCTTAGAGCATTTCCTATATAGTGATTGTAATGATCAATTCTTTCTCTGTGCCTTTGAGATGTACATAAGTCTTTTTACATGCTAAATAAACCTCTTGCCAGTTTTACAACCCAGGAGTGCTTTTAAATCTTTGTAAAGTTAACATCCAGAAAGACAGCATTCCTATCTTCCTGTCTCTACACTGAGTGTAACCTGGGCACCTGGCTCCAAGTTGTAAATTTCTGCTTGACACAGAGCTTTGAGTTTTATGTTTTATTTTTATTTTTTTGGATAAAGACAACTAACTCAAACGAACAAGTCAATTACAAGGTGAATTTAGGATGAACTATGTGGCAAAACGTGCTGCCAAGTCAGACTGGTGTGGAGGTTATCTTTGAACATGCTTTAAGTCACATAGGGAAGGGCGATCCTTTACAGTAATCAGTTTCTCAGAATGAGAAGAATGGGAGATTCCTTTAACTATCCCTGTTTTCCAGGACTACAGAACAGAGGAAAAGTTCAGTATTGGTAGTATTGACACAAAAAGTAAACAAAGAGATCAAAGCAGCAGAACTAAGCCCAGTAAGTAGTCCCATGAGTATATAGGTACTTGAATTATGACAAAGGTAGAATTGTAAAACAGTATAAAAAATTATTGAATGTTTTCAGTAATTGGTGCAAGTTGAATGACTATAGCTATGGGGGAAAAACGGCCACCATCTCAAACCATGCACAAAAATTAATTCCAGGTGGATAGTAGTTCTTAGTGTGAAAAGCAAAATAATACAACTCACAGAAGATAATATATGAAATTAACTTCATGATCTTGGTGGTGTTAAGTCTTCTGGGGAAGGGCCAACCAGATACCTGCCTGGAGACTCCCCAGCTTAACACCCGGAATCCAGACCTGAATAGGGCCCACCCTAAAGCCCTAGGCCTCACCACCCTTATCCGGGAGGCTCAATTAGCATTCGATTAAGATTAACGTCCCCCACCCTATACCCCTACCCCCACATAACCCATAAAAGCCACACCCTCGCACCCCAGGGTACAATTTCTCTAGCCCCTCTCCTCTCTGGACCAGAGAACCACGCTGGGGAGTGCTCTCCCAATAAATGCTTGCTTCTAAAACTTCTGTATGTGTGTCACGCGTTTACCTTACAGGTGGTAGTTAAACTTTAGGAGAATTATTCATATAATAAAGGCTTGAGAAAGTGAACTACATTACAATTAAAAACATGTTTATCAAAAGGAACTATTAAAAGAAAGAAAATAAAAGCACAAAGTAGGAAAAGGTCAGTAAAATATATAATGAATAAAGGACTCTTATAAAAAATAATAAACTGTTCTTATAAGAGACCTAACTGAAAAGTGGAAAAGAGACATTAACAGATACTTCATAAAGTGCATAATAAACCCCCAATAAACATATATAAGGAGATGAATCTCTTATATCAGAGAAATGCAAATTAAAGGCATAGCAACACATACACAAATTTTCATATGCAGCAACACAAATGAATAGCTCATACAAAGCTAAATTAATCACCCAAATAAATGCTGAGCCAAAGAAGCCAGATTCAAAGAAATATATGCTACATCATTCCATTTTGAAGAAAATTAAAAACCGGCTAAATTAACCCCTGCTGTGAGAAGTTAGAGTCAACCTCTGCTGAGGAGGATGAGAACAGTGATGGGGAAGAGGCACTGGGGCTCCTGGGGCATTTGGGAAGTTTTTCTCTTTCCATCTGGCTGGTGGTTATATGATTATGTGTTTTGTGATAATTTAGGGGTACACTTATGACTTGTGGCCCTTTCTCTATTTATGTTGCTAGACTCTAAATTAGTACATCTTTTTGTAAAGCATGATAGTGTAATACATATGTAAGATTTTAAATGTGCATGCCTTTAGATCCAGAAATTTTGTATGTGGTAACCATTTTGCTGAAAAATTTACATATTGGTGAAATATGTAAACACCAGGTTGTAAACTGCAGAATTCTTTGTAAAATCAGAAAAGTTAGAAACAAATTCAATAGCTGTTTTAATAAAACATTCATATTACATTTAACAAAACATTATACCATATCTATATAAGATGTTATATATTGTGAGGCACTTATGTAATGATGGTTGTACAGACGTTTTGAAAAGTATGAAATTCTATAACAGTGTAAGATGCCCTGGTAATAACTGTTCAATTTGTACATACATAGACTATACTGTTCTGAGTGAGGATAGGAAAGACTTTTCTATGTTAATCTCCCAAATAACTTCCTCAATAGAGCAAGAATAAAATTGTTCTACCATAAAGGAGAAGAAATTATTGTTTAAATGTTTAATTAATCTAAGATATTGACACTCTTTACAAAGAACTAGTAAAACTAAATGAATACTGACTTTCTATTCCCGATGAAATCCCTAATTTACAGTTTGCAGTGTCTCATGTATATTCTTTCATTTGAATCTCTCAATAATGCCAGTATAATCGTTATCTCTATTTTAAGAGAGATTATTTTATTTAGAAAGTAGTAGAGTTATAACTTGAAACTATGCTTTCTGATTTCACGTCATGTGTTCTTTATTCCCTTACTGGCTGCCTCTTAGGTTTGTTGTTTTTTAAACTGGTAATAAAAGGGAGACAATTTTTAGTTTGTAGATTCACATTACATTTTGTTTGATATTCCTGTCAGTGAATTTTTAAAAACAGATGTAGAAACTAAAAAAAAAAAAGATTATTTCAAAATCCTTCCAAGACACTTAAGAGTACTGAACCTAAGGTGAATAAAGTCTCTAGTTGCTCAAGAAAAAAAAAGTAAAATCAAGGGAAGGAGCTTGCAATCAATCGTTAGAGCCCTAGTAGTTACATTAATAGGCAATGAATAGAGGAGATAAGAGCAACAAAGAGCCTGACTTTTTTTCCCTCTAAAATCAGGTCAATAATAATACTATCTAACACTTACTGAGCACTTAGCATGTTCCAGAAACTGTTCAAAGCCTTTCATACCTTAACTATTTAATTCTAAGGGTAACTTTTTTGGTGGATATTATTCCTATTTTTTTTTAATTAAAATTATTGGGGTGACATTAACAGAATCAACTAGGTTTTTTTTCAAGTGTACAAATCAATAACATGTCACATGTATAATGCGTTGTGTGTTCACCACCCAAAGTTAAATATCCTTCTGTCGCCCCAAAATTGAAAACATTTATCCGCAAAAATATATGCACCCCGATGTTAATAGCAGCATTGTTCACAGGGGTCAACACATGGAAACTACCAAAGTGTCCATCAAAAGATGATTGAATAAAGAAGATGTAATATATACAGACAATGGACTATTACTCAGCTATGCTAAAAGATATTCCTATCGTAACATGAAGAAACTATGGCACAGAAACTTATTCTTTGAAAAGTTTTTAATGGTAAACTTAAAGATTCTAGAACTATAAGTGGAGAGGAAATATTATCATTCAAAAGACTGGTTTTAAATAAAAAGAGAAAGCTCTGAGGTTTCTCAAATGCTATCTACATATAAAGAAATTAAAACATCCCATTTCCATTTAGAAATACCAGTACTGCTCCTATGATTCACTGAATTTATATATAAAAAGACTCCTCTAAGATCAGAAAGCCATTGTACAAACTCATAAAATCAAAGCCCTGTCTTTCAATCACATTGCTTTTCTCAGTATTATACAATGCTTTTCTTCACTATTTCTACAATGTCAACCATTCATTTTTAAACAAGTTTCTGAAGTAGGGAGGTTAACAGGTTTAAGTGGTCCAAGTGGACTTTCAAAGCTGCCCAATACCACTAACTAAATTATCAAAATTTACACAGAAACACCTAGCAGACATAGTATTACACATGCACATGTATAAAAGCACACCCACAAACAAACATCCCTTACTTGAAGGGATGTGCCAAAAGTTCTTCACTACCTACAATTCTGTTTCTTGATGAGGATGGGAAGAAGCTTGACTTGTCATCAATGAGGAAGAGTTCCTGGCGATGTCTGGTGAATTGGGCAGTGAAATACTCTGGATGAGGATGCTTCACATTCCGTGGAAGCTTCAGAGGCCCAAGCATATAGCTAAAGGGGATTGTCTCAGGTCGGGGAATATCACTCTCCTTAATAGGCATTTTGATTCCCAACACTTCAGCATAAGTAGCTAATACCTCCCAAGGGGCATGGATCTTGACAAAATATGTTTTCCCATCTTCAGAGTTCTATAAAAAAAGGAGGCAAAACAAGAGAAAGCTTACTGATCCGTTACTGAATTAAAGAAAAGACATAAAATTGTATAAAATCGCAAATAAAGATGTCACAACACTTTCAATTTATTGAAATTTTTCAGCAAAACTATTAGAAGGGCAAATGCTAGGAACAGATATATACTGTATATTATATTTACAGGTACATGTATATATGTTTTATATATATGTACAGGAGACACACAGTAAGATGTACAGAAAGAAAGAAAGACAGAGAAATACAGAGAGAGGGAAAGAGAAAATATATTTAAAAATAAATTTCAGGAGCAATGTACAATAGCCTGAAATTCACAGATACATATGTTCTTCTGGGATAACTTTTAAGTGTTTAGTTACTAGCTATGTGCTCAGAATTGTAGGTAAGGTACATGAGGGATACAAAGTATAAAATGCATTCACTCTTTTTACCCAGCTTCTACACCTAGAGGAACTTTAGATAATAAAGGTTCATTAAACAGGAGAATGATTGATTATGTTATAGATTGTGTGGTATAATACATACTTATTAATTCAGTAAAAATAGGGATAAGAACCAAAGAATATTGATTTAACTAAAGAGTATTAGCATTTCATGGACAGAGTGGGATTTGAAATAGGTCTTTATAAACAATTTCGAAGGAAATTCTAGAAAACTTGTAATTGGCAGGAGGTAAAAAAAAAAAAAAGAAGAAGAAGAAGAAGAACCTGGCATATTCATGAGGAGAAAAATTACCTTGGCTTAAATAGCAGTTGCACTACAAAATAGCCAGGTTAATTAGGGTGCCAGATTATAGGCAGTCTTCAAAATGAGAGAGATATGAAACAAAAACCATGTGTTTACTTTCTTTGTATCCTCAAGAGATTTATATCTATTTTTAAAGTGTTCTATTCATCAGTGTGTGTGTGTGTGTGTGTGTGTGTTTTAGGCGAGGCAACCCTTGGTGGACCTCATAGATTGCAAGGACCTTTGTCATTTTACAATCCCTTATTTTGTATGTTTTACAGCTATAGCACCTGGTCTTCCTAGGTGGTCTCCCATCCAAGTACTAACCAGGACCAACCCTGCTTAGCTTCTGAAATCAGACAGGATTGGGCTTGTTCAGGGTGGCAAGGCCATAGACTCATTATCTTATATTTAAAGCAAAGACCAACTTATCTGAACAACCACAGGCATTATCATTCCCAGTGTTCATATTTGCAGTCAAAAAACCTATTGTATTGCTCCCAAACACAAAGTGTATCCAGTCAAGTGCCAGGATAGGAGAAAACAACACTTAAAACACCAAGATTCTGGTATAAATTAACAACTATTACGGTTTTGTCTTCAATTTCCAACTCAAGACCTGTTTTTCTGAGATTTTCTTCAAATTCTTTTCTTCTTTCCTGTGAAAAAACAAATCAATAAAATTATATAGAACACGTTTATTTACACAATGTTAGACTTGATACACAATGACTCTGCCTCCAGATGATCCTCTGCCCTTCTCAAGGTTGCATATAAAAGTACTCTATTTATTATCCCCATCTTCATTCCATGTACTGCTTTCATCTAGAGTATAATTCACAATATAACTATAAAGCCCAATATATCTTGGAATAATCTCCAGGAAATGTGCAAGAAAACTATCAGAAAAAAACTAAAAAATTACATTAAAAAAAAATTTGATAAACAGAGACATACCATGCTCTTTCTTAGTTGAGAAAACATAGTATTACAAAGATATGAGTACTCTTCAAATAAATTATGTATTTAATGTAATTTTAAGCCAAAATACCATCATGATTCTTTAATCTTGAAGAACAGCTTCACTTAGAAATAAATTAAATTAAATTAAATGCAAATAATCATTACTTGTGGGATCCAAAACAATACATTTATTGTCAGAAAATCTTTTAGTTTTAATTATGATTTAAGTGTGAAAAATTTCATAACTGAAATTTTAAAAGGCTTCATTAGGATAAGACGATCATTTTCAAATGCATGTCTACCTTGAGATATCTTCAAACTTTACAAAGAACAAAAGATAATTTTAATGTGTTCTTTTTCTTCATTTCCAATGTTTACTACATATGAGAACAGATCTATGATAGTGGTGCAAGTTCTACTTTCTCAGCTACTATTTCACAGCAGCCCTTCTCCTATGTTACCAAAGTAAGGTGCACAGGAAACAAGAAAAAAGGGAGAGGGACATTAAAACTATATTATCAGTACTGAAAAAGTGAGTAACTCTTCTCATTGTACTAACAAATGTTTTTGTAAGTTAGATAGTTGTCAATTCTGAGTTCAACAAAATTAAAGGCAGGGCTAATAATATGATTGTTTACACACCACTGAACATTACTTTTATGATGAATCACTTCTCAATTTGTATAATTGATGAGTTCAGAAAAAGATTAAAACTGCTAAAACAATACTCTATTTCAGTCTACTTATTTATCTGAAAAAGTTTTATTTACACTAATATATACATAAAAACAAAACAGCAATTGTGTACTCATACAATTGTAAAAAATCTCAAAATGAAAAAGCATAAGGCTTAGACTGTTATAGTTAAAGAAACTAAAAACAGTTCAATGTAAATACATATATTCAATGTAAATACGAATATTAGTAAGAACTTGTGACTGAACAAAAATAAATATCAAAGAAAACATTAACATTAGAAAAAAGTTATGTGGGGAAAGTAGAAAGAAAATTTTGGGGAAGGAGAAAAATAAATGAGAAAATTTCAAGTGTTAAAAAAGGTTTCTTCACATAATTTATTTTCAAATGGATGATGTTGGTTTCCAAATTTCCATGGCATTTACTTTCAATGAATATATGCTAAAAAGTAATTTAACTGGACCATTTACAATAAAGTATAAGTTATATGCTTTGCTGTTAAAATGTGTGATGAGTAATAGTAGATGAGGAAGACTTTTAGATGGATCAGGCTTTGGGGGCAAGTTCAAGAATTAATTTTAGACCTGCCAAGTCTGAGATGTCTATGAGATTTTCAAGCGAAAATGCAGAATAGTCATAAGGAAAAAAAGTACGGACTGGAAAGGTAAACTTTGAGATTAGTAACCATAGGGTTTTAAACCTGTGAGACAAGATGCATCATCAAAAAATCAATGTAGGTTGAGAAAAAAACAGGATTAGGAACTGGGCCCTAAGGCATGACAATAGTAAGAGATCTGGAAGAGGAAAAGATTGAGAAATAGCAACTAGTGAAATAAGAGAAAAACTAAGAGAATGTGGGGTCCTGGAAGCCAAGTGAAGACTCACAAGATACAGAAGGGAATGATAAACTGTAGTGAATGTTCTTATAATAATTCAAGTAAGATGAGTGTTGTGACTTAATCACTGATTCATTCATATAAATATCAGCAGAGTGGTTGAGATAGAGCCCTGATAAAAATGGTTTTAAGAGAAAACTGATCAGAAGGAATTTGAGAAATGAACAATAGCTGGCAGGGAAACTGACTGAGAGAAGTTTTTTGTTCATTTTTTTTTTTAATATGGAAGAATTAACAGCTCATTTGTTTGTTCAAATAAATGATCCAATAAAAAACAACACATAGTATAATTTAGTAGAGAGACGAAAGACTTGTAGGAGCAATAATCCAAGGCAGATATACAGAAAAGAGTTAATATAATAGTCTTGAAATGGCTATCCTTAGAAAGCGAGATTGGCACTGGTACCTGGAGGGTTCCCACCATTCCCAGAAATGATAAAAGTCACTCACTTTACCTTAACTGTATAAACAACATAATTTATGTTAACCAATTAGGATACATTTCTAGAAACATACAATCACCCAAGACCAAGTCAAGAAGAAACAGAAGATCTGAACCAAATGATTACCACCAGTAATCAAAAAACTTCCTAAAATAACAAAAGTCCTGGACTGGATTGCTTCATTGGAATTTTACCTAATATTTAAAGAAAAATTAACATCTATATTTTTCTCAAATTATTCCAAAATTTAAGAGGAAGGAATGCTTCTTAATTTTTATGAAGCCATTACCTTGATTCCAAAACCAAAGACAATACAAAAAAAGAAAACTATAGGCCAATATCCCTGATGAATACTAATGCAAAAATCCTCAACAAAATATTAGCAAACCAAATTCAGCAATACATTAAAAATATTATACAATGTAATCAAGTGGAATTTATTCCTGGGATGCAAGGTTGGTTTAATATCTGCAAATCAATTAATGTGATACACCACATTAACAAACTGAAACATTCAAATCATATAATCATATCAATAGATGCAAAAAAGCATTTGACAAAATCTAGCATCCATTTGTGATAAAAAAAAACTCTTAGCAAAGTGGTAACGGAGGGAACATACCTCAATAATAAAGTCCATATATGATGAACCTACAGCTAACATTATATTCAGTGGGGAAAAGCTAAAAATGTTTTCCTTAAGATCAGGAACAAGACAAAGATGCCCACTTTCACCACTTCTATTCAATTAGAAGTCCTAGCAATAGCAAGCAGACAAGAGAAATAAAAGGCATCCAAATTGAAAAAGCAGAAGTAAAACAGTCATTTTTTGCAGATGATGAGATACTAGAGAGAACCCTAAAGATTCCATGAAAAAACTGTTAGAATTAATAAATAAATTCAATAAAGTAGCAGGACACAAAATTAATATTCAGACTTCAGTTGCATTTTTATACACTGATGATGAACTACTGGAAAGATAAATTAAGAAAACAATCCCACTTATAATTGCATCAAAAACAATAAAATCAAATGAATCAAATGAATCAAGGAGGTGAAAGGTCTGTTCTCAGAAAATTATGTCATTGAAAAAAGAAACAGAAGAAGGTACAAATAAATGGAACCATATACTGTGCTCATGGGTAGGAAGAATCAACATCATTGATATGGCCATGCTACCCAAAACAATCTATAGATTTAATGCAATCTCTATCAAAATACCAATGTTATTTTTCTGTGAACTAGAAAAAGTAACCTAAAAACATATATGGGTAGCTACGACAACCTTGAGAAAGAAGAACAAAGTCAGAGGTATCGCACTATCTGATATCAAACTATTCTACAAAGCTATAGTAATCAAAACAGTATGGTACTGGCATAAAAACAGATGCATAGATCAATGGAACAGAATAGAGAGCTCAGAAATAAATCCATGTCTACAATATGATAAAGGAGACAAGAATATACGATGATGTAAAGACAGTCTTTTCAACAAATGGTGCTGAGAAAATTGGACAAATACATGCACAAAAATGAAAGTGGACCACTTTTTAATACCATATACAAGAATAAACTCAAAATGGATTAAAGATTTAAATGTGAAACCCAAAATAATAAAACTTCCAGAAGAAAACATTGGCAGTAAACTTTCTGATATTGCTATTGGTAGTTTTTTTCTGATATATCTCCTCAGACAAAAGAATCAAAAGAAAAAAATAAACAAGTGATACTACATCAAACTAAAAAGGTTTTGCACAGCAAAGGAAATCATCAACAAAAAATAATACTGAATGGAAGAAGACATTTGCCTACAATACATTTGAAGAAAGTTAATATCCAAAATTTATAAAGAATGCAACACCAAAAAAGTCAAAAGATCCAGTTAAAAATGGGCAAAAGACCTGAATAGATATTTCTCCAAAAAGGAAATGTAGATGGCCAATAGACATATGAGAAGATGCTCAAGGTCATTAATCAGAGAAATGCAAATTAAAACCATAATGAAATATCAACTTAAACCTGTCAGATTGGCTATCATCAATAAATCAAAAATAAATAAATAAATAAACAACAACTGTTGGCAAGGATGTGGAGAAAAGGGAACCCTCGTACATTGCTGGTGGGATTCCAAATTGGCAAACAGTTTGGGGTTCCTCAAAAATTAAAACCAGAACTACCTTTTGACACAGCAATTGCAATTCTGGGTATTTATCCAAGGAAAACCAAAATATTAGTAAGGATTTATGCCCCTCTATGTTCGCAGCAGCACAATTCACAATAGCCAAGATATGGAAGCAACCTAAGTGCCCATCAATAGATGATTGGGTCAAAAAGAGGTGGTACATATAAACAATAAAATATTACTCAGCTATTAAAAAAAATAAAATCTTACCATTTGCAACAACATGGATAGACCTAGAGAATATTATGCTGAGTGAAATGTCAGACAAAGATAAATACTATATGATTTCACTTATATACAGAATTTAAGGAACAAAAGAAATGAACTAAATGAAAACAGACTCACAGATACAGAGAACTAGAGATTGCCAGATGGGAGGGTGGTGGGGGCCTGGGTGAAGAAGGTGAAAGGATAAAGAAGTACAAATTAGTAGCTACACAATAGTCACAGGGATTTAGAGGACAGCATAGGGTATATAATCAATATTACTGTAATGGTTGTGTGCAATGACAGATGGGTATTATAGTAAGTTGGGGTGATCACTTCATGGATTTTATAAATAAATGTCTAACTTCTAAAATTTCAAGTAAATAAATAAATGAGTAAATGAGTAAATAAATAAATGAAAATAAACATCTGATTTCCTTCGGGGACTATGAAATGTTGGTGTGTGCTAGACGGAAGATGACAAGGTAATCAGCTCCCCAGTAAAATCCTCGGGCACTGAGTCCTTTATGATATTCCCTGGTAGACAACACTTTACCTGTTACCAGAGGAATTAAATACATTCTGTATGAACCCACTGAGAGAAAACTCTTGTAAGCTTAGTCCTGGTGTCCTCTAGTTTGCTTCATGTATCTTTTTCCCTATGCCGGTTTTGCTTTGTATTATTTCACTGCAATAAAACGCAGCCATTGAGTAGGACAATATGAGTGTCTCTAATAAATCACAAAACCTGGGGGTGGTCTTGGTGACTCCTGAATCATAAAAGAGTGATTACATTTGTCTGCATGAGATTTAAGTTGGATAAGCAAAGGGAAGAGGTGGACACAGAGCGGCAGTAAAAATGTGGTTAAGATAACTGTATCTTATCAGATCCTGGTGCACTTGAAGGAAGAAGGGTATTGGTCAGAAAGATTTGAGGGTTTGGTCAGACATACAGGTGCCTGGAATAAGATTATAAAGAATCACAGATTTTACTAATGACAAGTTTTAGAGGAGTGGATGGCTGAGTTACAGACTATGACAGTTACAAAAGGGAGTTCAAGGCACAGAGAGGTTGGGATGCCAAAATAATCATCTATATGTGCATGGGGTTAACAATCATTAAAAAATAAATATTAGTATGGAGAGTGAGAGTGAAACAAGAATGAAAATGGAACATCCAGGGACAGATTAAGGACAGCAACAATGCAGGGCAGTGACAACTCAGATGAGATTTAAAGCTCAGAAACTTTAGAGATAAGGGAGAGAGAATAGGCTGTAATCAACGAAAAAGATATAAAAAGGGCAGGCATTTACTCATCTCTAGAAAAAGTGTGTGTAAGGGAAAAATAACCACTACTTGAGAAGACTGCTGGGGAAGGCAAGGAACTTCAATGAAGAGCCAGGTGTGAATGGGACATTCAGAGAAGAGATAAAAATTATGAAAGTGAGTAAATTTCAGAGGCCGGGTAGAAGAGTTTCCAGGGAAAATGTGGAAGAAAGGAATAAAATTAGTATATAAAGGGTCTGATGGGGATAATATCTATAGTTTTTTATTTTTATTTTATATGACATTTATTTCTTATGTATGTGAGTAAATGAGTGTATATGTTACACATATGAATTAATCTATTAATTCATTATTTGAAATATATAATATTTACTGAGCATTATGTTCCAACCACTGTTCCAGGCTGTTGGGTATACAGCAATGAACAAGATAAAGTCCTTGGTCTTATGAACTTAATTTATGGTGTTTGACACAGTAAACAAGTGAAAAAATAAATAAATTCAGAAAGTGACATGTGATAATGAAAAGATAGAGTAGAAAGTAAAAGCTATTTCAGATAGAGTAGATTAATGAAAATTGATATGAAAATTGCATACAAAAGATGCATATTACATTTAGATATACAACTCAAATTTTAAAGGTCATATTTAACTATATAAAAATATTAAAATATATAAAAAAATAAATCAGTATCTTGGAAGAAGAAAGTTAGTGTCCGAAATGTCCAAAAAATAAAACTGATTTCACACGTTCATTCCTAGGCTGCCTGTTTTGTAGTTGCCTCATTCAGTTTCAGCTTTCAGTAACACTTCAGAAGTCTTTGACTTTTACAACATAATTTAACGGGAACATCCCTGTTAAACTACAGAATGTGCTCCTTTTTATTATTCCCATCTCTCAAGTAAATACTTACCGCCTTTACGTCTATGTCTTTCTTTATTTCATCAACATAGGAAAGCACAAAATCGATTTGCCTAATTCCATCTCGAAAGAAGATAGAATCTTTGCTTTGTTTATCTTTTCTAAACTGTAGGAGACATAAATGACACAAGTTTAAATTATAGCTTTATTTTCAAATAGCAAAAACCTAATAAGGATTAGCTAAAATTTGGTTACCAACTAATTTTTTTCAGTTCTGAAATGACAGATAAAGACAAATAACCAGAGTTTTCAATAACAGAAAATTATGCTCCTTTTATAAAATAAAATTCCATAAAGAATACATATATACATTAAACAATAGACTCAAGATTATAGTTTTACTTTCAAATGGAAAAACATAATAAGGATTAACTAAAATTTGGTCACCAACTACTTTTTCTCAGTTCTGCAATGACAAGTGAAGACAAATAACCAGAGTTCTCATTAACAGAATATTATGCTCATTTTAGAAAATAAAATTCCTTAAAGGATATATATATAATATACATAAACATTAAATAATACTCAAGTCAAAACTATTAACAACATGCACACACAGCAAAAATGATGCAATTATACCAAAACAGAAAATGAATATATGTATATATTCATCCCAAAACGCATATTCGGAGACTTGTTATCTTCATTAGACAACATGCCAATTAGTTCAAAAAATAATTCACGGTAATACACTACTTTGGAGATATAATTATAGACCAATTAATGAATAGCACTATAAAAAGTAAACTTGTGATTAATGCTTATACCAAGATTTCATGAGATTGCCACTTACTAACTCAACTTTTGAAGGCTTAAAATAACATATATGTGCAGTTAAAAATTAGGAAGCAGGTAGCTTTCCACTGGCTTCACTACAAGTAATCTCTCATGCAAATCTCTTTTCAACATTAATTTCTTAGGTGACCTAAATCAATCCTTTGTTTAAATTTGTGTCATCAGTTTTCTCAGAATCAGACTTGCAAATTCAATATTCATGTCGTATAGGTCATTAGTTCCTTCCCTTTCAAAATTGCAAAAACATTAGAGTTTCAGAAAAAAGAAATTTCATGTTTGCGTGTTTTGATCTTCATAATTTATATGTTATATATAATATGTAGTACTTGGAATTGCCCAAATAAAGTTAGAACGATGCAAATAGAGTATGCAGTGGATGACACTGATCCCTCTAACTTAGTGATGTTAAGTTATATATAACTTTCCAGTTGCTTGAAGGGGGAACTAGATGTTTTAAATTTTCATAACTGGCATTTATATTAATTTATGAGTTTATTTTATGATACTTTATGCTGTTTTTCACCCAAGTCAGGCACAGCAGTTCTCCCATAACAAGGAACCATTGTAGAACAATCATGTACAAATAAGACCAAAACCTCATGTATGATCTGTGGCCTATGAACAGAGTAACTGTTCTCAGAAAGAAGTGGCTACCAATGCACGGGAGGAAATGAGTGGACAAATGGACAAATAAAAAACATTTAGGGAAGCTAATGATTAAATATTAAAATACTGTACCCCAGACAAAGGGGTACTTTCCTAAAAGTAAAAGAACCTGAGAAAACTCAAACTGTTACATTACACCTTGATTATAAATCACTAAAAAAAGCAAAAGTAAACAAATAATAATTTGAGTTCTCTTGTAAATCATAGTATTAACATATGAAATCCATCAAAATGTGTGGAAGCCAATTAGGGCAAAAAAAAAAACTAATTAGACTAAATATAATCAAAGCAAAAAATGAGAGAGAAAAAAACAATAATTGTTTAGCTCTAAGTCTGTGAAAGCCATATTTTGCATGCTAGAATATTTCTAATAAAATAACAGATTTATATGTGCTCTTACTGTTTGGGCAAGCTAAATCTAGGTCCACATAGAGTTCTGATAACAGAAAATGTGCACATAAAAATAAAAAAAAGTCACATTCAAAGTATTTGACTATTTAGGAATAAACAAAGTACCTAGAAGACTAGTGACTCCAATAATTTTCCTGAGTGTTCAGTCAAAATGGTATGTATACTTCCCTTCCCCTGAAAGCCAAAGGCTACCTAGGAAAACCTGAGCTACTATCATTATGCCGTGCTCTCACTACAAACTGTAGCATTTTTTAAAATACAGAAAAACCACTGGTAGCCTTACTAATCACCATCAGATGCATGTCAGGTCTGTTTAGAAAGAATAGCTGAAGCCAACAGGGGGAGAAAAACCTGATAATTTTGTTACATATATCTGAATACTATGAAAACCCATCATTCTTTTGTTTTCCCAAAATGTCACATTAAGATCACATTTTTCAATATGTCTATGAGTTTGTATTTATATTTGCTTTGTTCTTATAAATGCCTGTTTATAATGAAGCAAACATCTGGGTGGCTTTTCTTTGAATGAGGCAGTTATTTTGAAGTACGCAGACCTGGATTCCTAATGAGTGTTCGTAAACCTCTAAAGTTGTATGTAAGTTGGAAGTACGGTATGTATATGTGTGTGTGTATATATATATGTGTGTATGATACATACACACATTATTTTTTTTAAAGAAGTTCCATAATTTTAATTGGATCCAAAATATATTAAGAATCACCATTCTAAAATCTCAATTGCCTGTGGAATAGAAATCAATAACAAAGTCCCTTCAAATCAATACTATTCATTAGAATAAAAATGACTCAGACTGTCATTGCAGCCATCCAGAGCATAAGCAGCATCATTCAGCACTGGTTTTACCATAAGTCGTCGCTTCAGGAACAAATTGTATCGGTTTGCAGGCTGTGAAGCAACAATCAATAGAGAATTAGAAAATCCTGCCCAGATTAAAGATTCCCCCAAAACAGACACGCAAACAAACCAACCCTCAGTATAATCACTCAGGTGAATATGAATGTGTATGCATGTGTGCAATATTTAAAGTAAGAGAATTGGAGAAGTTAGAAAAAAGGAAAGAAGAAAAATAGAAAGAAAACAATAAAGAATAAAGGAAAGAAAAAATGGTGGTGGTAGGAAATTTTACTTTGGGTGGTAAACACATAATGCAATATACATATATTATTGAATTGTATACTTTAAACCTATATAATTTTAGTAACCAATGTCACTCCAATAAATTTAATAAAAAAAGACTTCAAAGTAAATTTCTCTAAGTAACTTTAATAACATATTTGTGGAACTAAAGCAGAAATGGGAGAGATAAAAGAATAATGAAAAAAACACAGAAATAATGGAAATGTAAAGTAAATTAGGTATTGTGTTAAGAATGCTTCTCTCTCTCTCCTCTCTCCCTATATATACATATATATATACACATATATATACACATATACATATATATGTAAACACACACACATATATATAATATATACATCAGGCAAAGAAAGCAAAATTACTATAATTATACTGGTACTACATATGGTATGGAAAGTTTATCCAATCATGTAAAATATTTCATCGCCTTCCAAAATATTGAGGAAAAACAGGAAAAATCATTCAATTATTTAAATACTGAGTTATCTTCAATCTTCAATTACCATGGCTGTTACTTTTAGAACACCAAGGCAATTACCTAAAAATGTCTGGAATAATCAATAATATTTGAAAGGAAAACAAACCTATGGCACAAAAAAGCAAGTATAGTGTATATTATATGTAGTATTATAAAACGATAAATAATCTAATACAATTATCAATAAGGACTTTTAGTTCTTGTCATGTGAAGTTTTGCTTAGACTGTTGTTTTCCTGGAATAGGCTAATGATACCTAAGGAACTGGTGACTGTTGCAGCAAAAACCCCTGCTCTGTAAAGTGATGAGCCTACTATGTGTTGGTGAGTTAATATTGCTGTTATTTAAAAGCACAACAGATAGAAGAAAGATTTGGTCATTGTACAAAGTGTATTTTAAACTGTATTATTCTGTTGGGCTAAAATTTTTCACCTCAGCACTTTGATTTTCTTGGAATCTTTCAAGAGATTCACAAGTTTACTGTTTTCCTCAGATGTCTTCCTTAAGTTCACTACAGAATTGTTAAGGGAGATGAACAAATTGCACACTAAGGAGCCAGTCAGGGCCACATCGTGACTTTTATTGGGTATGGCCTATTTTCCTTTGTGAATCCCTTCCTTCATTAAAACAAAACAATACGCTGATGCTTGTGGGTTCAGCAATAGACTTCACTTTGAGAGTGTATGTGTAACTGCCTTGAGGATTCATGCTTTGGGTAGATTTTATATTCTCAGCCTCTGTGGTCTACATATTCTTATGTTTAGACAGTAGCATCGAAATAAACAATAACAACTGTGTGAAATGTTCCTATCTATTTTCTACTGTGAAGTACTAGATGGGTTAATCAGACATAAAAATATTTGCAAATACCTGCCATGAACCTTGAAGAATGTACAGTGAAACATCAAGCTTTATGACTGTTCCTTGAAAACCAGTGCATAGAAAAGTGGTGAATACCATTAACCACATAGCAAAGAATTTTAAAAAATGGATATTTATTTGAATATAAAAAGATTCCAATTTATGAAAAATAAATGTCTGAAAATTGACAAAAGATACCACAACATCTTACATGACCAGAAGAAATCAAAATTTCAATGTCTGAATTCTGCAATCAGAGCTTAGAGTATCTTATACTGCCAGAAAGTAAGAGAATGCTAAAAAACAAACCAAAATTAACAGGGGTACATCAAAGGGATACAGGGGGTCAATCAAAAAAGCTCCCAATAGCCAAAGCTAGAACAACTTGAACAGCAAAATAAATATAGTAGTATTGGGTTTATAATACAAAATATAAAATAAATATCATAAATCTACATTGATATTAAATAAATACACAGATGATATACAAATAAACACAGGAATAAATAAGAAGAAAGAATCTCCAGTGCAGAATTCCAAATAATTAATTTACCCTTAAGGAGGTGGGGCATAATCCTTAATCCTTAAGTGTGGTCTGCACACAGTAACTTTCTTCCAAAGAGTACAATATGAAAAAGGACAATAAAAAGCATAACTTTGTGGTACAGCAACCTGACAAACATGACTTCAAGTCAGGCAATCAAGGTTAACATCAAGGGTGGTAGGAGGAGTTACCCTTGATACAATGTGATGAAAATAGCACTTTACTTTTATTATATCTTCCCCCACCAAAAAGAAAAAACAAAAATAGAAAACATTACCCCAGTCTAATCACAAAAGAAACCTCAGAAAAGTCCTAATTGAGGGGCATTCTACAAAATAATTTGACTGATATTCCTCAAAACTCTTTGGAGGTCATCAAAAACAAGAAAAAGTACGAGAAACTGTCACAGCCAATATGAGTCGAGGAGACATGACCACCAAATGCAAAGTGTTATCCTGTATGGGCTCCTGGAGTAGAAAAGAATATTAGGGAAAAACTAAAGAAATCTGAATAAAGTATGAACTTTAGTTAATAACAACCAATATTGGTTCATTAATTGTGATAAGTCTACCATACTAATATAAGATGCTAATAGTAGGAAAAATATTGACTTATAAGAAACTTTATATAATATGTTCATAATAAATGTATAAATCTAAAACTACTGAAATAAAAAAATTATTAAAAAAGAAACTTTGTTTTTAACAATTTGCTCTTTAATCAAAGACAATATTATCATAAAGGATAAAGTATCATAACACTTTATAATCATTTGGAATTTAAAATTTCAATTATTAGTATATGACATTACTCGGGAAATTGTAACTTACATCATAGGCAAGAGAATAATAAATATGTAAAACAGTTCAAAAAATCAAGAGAAAAAAACTTAACAGCTTGACAGGAAAATAGACAAGATAAATGAACAAAATGATCCAGCAAAATATTTTAAAATGACCATCAAAGCATAGAAAATGGGTATTGAGGGAAACACAAATTTAAGCAACACTAAGATACAGAGCTAACTGCAAAAGCTCCCAATAGCCTTTATCTACCTCATTATCAGGTAGGCAAAACTCTTAACTCATGATAACACACTGTTAGTAAGGCTGTGGGGAAATATCTACCCTCATACATATGTTAGACGTGTAAATTGAAGGGGAATTTGGTAAAACTACATATGCTTCTACTTTCTGATACAGAAATCCTATTTAGAGAAATACTCTGGCCAAAGTGTAAGACTGATTCCCAAGGTTATTTATTGTACCAATATTTGTAATAGCAAAAGATTAAAAGCAACTCGAATGTCCATCAATAAAGGGACTGGATAATACACTATGCTAATCCCCAACAATGGATTATTATGAAGCATACAAATGAATGAGAATGAAATCTATATACAATATAGAGTGAACTCCAAGCTATGTTTTGAAGTGAAAACCAATGAACAGGGCAGTATATAGTATACTTCTTTTAGTGTAAGCAGCAGGAGGAATACTAATATATATAGGACATGTACACATGTACACATATACACACACAGACACATGGAGAAAATAAAGGACACATTGGAAGGATAAAACAAATAAAAATGGTCACTAAAGAAGGATTAAAAAGAACAAGAATGAAGAAATTGTTCTCTGAAAAATGCTTTGTCTCAGTTTCAACCTGAGATAGCTTTGCCTTCAAGCTAATAAATTCTTAAGTTTCAGGGCCTCTTAATGGCACCAGCACCTCCAAGGGGAGTCTAGTCCCTTTAGGAAGAGCTCTAGCAATGTGTTGGTCTCATGGTCAAATATGTTTATCAGAATGAACCAAAATAAATGAACTAAAATTTTTAAAGTAAATTATTGTTCCATTATTCTTCTTAAAGAGTGACACCAAGCTTAAGGCTCTACTAAACCTTATTTGGTCCATGGTTTTCAACATTAGAATCATGTAAATGTTTTATATGATCAAAAAATAAAAAATTATTAAAAAAGAAAACAAAACAACAAACTTTATTATAATTTTATTTTATCCTCTAACAGTAAAGTACAGAGCACTAGTGAAAAACAAATCATCCATCATCTATGTTAAAACTGTCAGCATTATAAGAATATAATTCTTTTCTGATTTTTCTAAACTACCATTTATTTACTAAGCAACTAATGAAAAATTTTGAATCCCTTTGGGAAAATCTTACTTGATTTCTTTTTTTATGGAGACATTGGTTAACGAAATCCGGTATCAGTTGTACATTTTAATAGTAAGGCATATATATATTACACTGTATGTTCACCTCCCATAGTTAGATTTCTTTCTGTCACTACTATTTGACCCTTTTATCCCATCTACGTCCCCTCTTCCCTGCTACTCTCTGGTAACCATTAGTCCATGAGTCTCTATTCATTCGTTGCTTTTAGGTTTATATCACACAAATAAGTGATATCATGTGATCTTCAACTTTTTCTATCTGGCTTATCTAGCTTATCATGATTATCTAGAAGTCCATCCACGTTGTCACAAATGGCAGTATTTCAATTCTTCTTATGCCTGAGTAATATTCCATTGTATACATGTACCACAGCCTCTTTATCCAGTCACCTATCATAGGATATCTCGGTTGCTTCCATGTCCTGGCCACTGTGAATAATGCTATGAATATTGCTGTGCAAATATCTTTTTAGTTATGAGTTTTCAAGTCTTTGGTGTAAATACGCAGTAGAGGGAAAGTTAGATCATATGGTAGATTAATTCTTAGTTTCCTGAGGAACCTCCATATTGTTTTCCACAGTGGCTGTACCAATTTGTAGTCCCAACAGCAGTGTATGAGGGTTCCTTTTTTTCCACGACCTCTCTGATATCTATTACTTGTTCTGTTGATTACTGCTATTCTAACAGGTGTGAGATGGCATCTCGTTGTGGTTTTGATTTGCATTTCCCTGATAGTGAGCGATGTTGAGCATCCTCTAGGGAGAAGTGTCTGTTCAGGTCCTCTGCCCATTTTTTGATTAGATTGTTCATGTTTTTTGCTGTTGTTGTTGTTGCTGTTGTTTTGAGTTGTATGAGTTCTTTGTATATCTAGGCCCTAATTGAAGGCATTACTTGCAGATATATTTTCCCATTTGGATGGCTGTCTCTTTACCTTATTGACGGTTTCTTTTGCTGTGTAGAAGCTTTTTAGTTTGATGTTCTCTCATTCATTTATTTTTGCTTTTACTTACCTTGCCATTGAGGTCAAATTCATAAAATTCCCTTCAAGTCCAAAGTCCTTGAGTTTTGTTATGTTTTCTTCTATGCGTTTTATTGTTTCAGGTCTTATATTCAAGTCCTTAATCCATTTTGAGTTAATTTTGGTGTGTCCTGATAGACAACAGTCTAGTTTCATTCTTTTGCAGGTGGCTTTCCAATTTTCCTAGCACCATTTTTTGAAGAGGCTTTCCTTTCTCCACTGTATGTTTTTGGCTTTTCTTGTCAAAAATTATTTGCCCATATAAACATGGGCTTACTCTTGGTTCTGTTCCATTGGCCTGTGAGTCTATTTATTATTTTGTAGCAAAATTTGAAGTCGGGCAGAGTGATGCTTACAGCCTTGTTCTTTTTTCTCAGGATGGCTTTGGCAATTTATACAAATTTGATGATTTATTTTTGTTCTATTTCTTTAAAAAATGCTGATGAGATTTTGATGGGGATTGCATTAAATCTGTATAATGCTTTAGGTGGTAAGATCATTTTAAGTATGTTGATTCTTCCACTCCAAAAACACAGAATATCTTTCCATATCTTTGCATCTTCTTTGATTTCTTTTAATAGGATCTTGTAGTTTTCATTATATAGGTCCTACACGTGTTTTGTTAGATTTTTTCCTAGGTATTTTATTCTTTTTGTTGCAATTGCAAAAGGAATTGTTTTTTTCACTTCTTTTGCTGACACTTCATTATTAGTGTATAGAAACAATGTATTTTTGAACACTGATTTTGTATCCAGAAACTTTGCCATATTTGCTTATTGTTTCTAGTAGTGTTCTTGTAGAATCTTTAGGTTTTTCTATATAGAAAATCATGTCATCTGCAAATAGTGAGTTTGACTTCTTCATTTCCAATTTGAATGTCTTTTATATCTTTCTCTTGCCTGATTGCACTAGCTGGGACATCCAATATTATATTGAATAACTGGCAATACTGGACATCCTTATTCCTGATCCTTAGAGGAAAGGTTTTTAGTTTTTCAGCATTAAGTATAATGTTGGCTGAGGGTCTGTCATAGATGTCCTTTATTGTTAAGGTACTTTCCTTCTACACTGATTTTGTGAAGTGTTTTGATCATAAATAAATGCTATATCTTGTTGAAGGCTTTTTCTGCATCTATTGATATGATCATATGATTCTTATTTTTTAATTTGTTTATGTGGTGTATCACATTAATTGATTTGCATGTGTTAAACTATCCCTGTGCCCCAGGGATGAAGCCCACTTGGTCGTGGTATCTAATCTTTTAAATATGTTGCTGTATTTGGTTCACCAGTGTCTTATTTAGGATTTTTACATCTGTGTTCATGAGAGATATTGGTCTGTAATTTTCACTTTTGTATGTTATCTTACCAGATTTTCGTATCAGGGTAATACTGGCCTCATAAAATGAGTTAGGAAGTATTTCTTCCTCTTCAATTTTTTTGCAAGAGTTTGAGGAGAAGAGATATTAAATCTTTGAATGTTTGGTAGAATTCACTGGAGAAGTCATGTGGTCCTGGACTTTTACTTTTTGGTAGGTTGTGATGATTGTTTCAATTTCCATACTGCTGATTGGTTTATTTAGATTTTCCAATTCTTGATTCAGTCTAAGAAGGTTGCATTTTTCTAAGTACTGGTCCATTTCTTCTAAGTTATTAAATTTGGTATTATATACTTTTCTTGTATAATCCTTTGTATTTCTGCAATACCAGTCATAATTTCCTCTTTTATCCACGATTTTATTTATGTCCTTTATGTTTCCTTTAGTGAGTCTAGCCAGGGGTTTGTCAATTACATTAACCTTCTCAAAGAAGCAGCTCTTTGTTGCATGTATTGTTTCTATTTTTTTTTTTTTAATTTTCAATTTAATTTATTTCTGCTCTAATTTTGATGATTTCTTTCCTTCTGCTGACTTTAGGCTTCTTTTGTTCTTCCTTTTCTAGGTTTTTAAGATGAAGCATTAGGTTGTTTATTTGTGCTCGTTCTTATTTTTGGAGATAGGCCTGTAATGATATGAACTTTCCTCTTATAACTGCATTTACTGTGTCCCAAAAGTTTTGATATGTTGTACTATCATTATCACTCATTTATATGCATCTTTTGATCTTTTTATTTCTTCTCTGACCGAGTTATTCTTCAGTAGCATGTAGTTTAATCTCCATGTAGTTGTGGTTCTCCCCACCTTCTTTTTACAGTTGATCTCTAGCTTCAAGGCATTATGATCTGAGAATTGATCGGTATGATTTTAACCCTCTTAAATCTGTGTCCTGTATGTGGCTAATCCTTGAGAATGTTCCATGTGCTCTAGAGGATAATGTATAGCAGCTGTTTTGGAATGCAAGGCTCTGTAAATGTCAATTATGACCAGTCAGTCTAATGTGTCATTTAAGGATGTTATTTCCTTATTAATTTTCTGTTTGGATGATCTGTCCATATTGACAGAGGGGTATTTAGGTCTCCTACTACAATGGTATATTGGTCTGTTTCTCCCTTTAATTGTTAGTAATTGTTTTACATATTTTTGGGCTATTTGATTGGGAGTGTAGATATTAATAAGTGGTATGTCTTCTTGGTGCATGATTCCCTTTATTATTATGAAGTGTCCCTCAGTATCTTTCTTCTATTTCATCTGTTATTAGTACCACTACTCCCACTTTTCTCTTAATGCCTTTTGTTTAAAATATCATTTTCCACTCTTTCGCTTTGAGTCCATATTTGTCTTTGGAGGCAGCTAATGGTTAGTTTTTTTTTTTTGTTTTGTTTTTTGTTTTTTTTCTTTTTTTTTTTTGATACAATCTGCAACTCTGTGCCTTTTTATTGGTGAGTTCCACCATTTACATTTAGGATGATTATTTAAATATGAGTTTTTCCTATAGCCACTTTTTTTTTCTTCTGTGCGTGCCTTATCTCCATTCCCCTTTACAAATATGGATCTTTGAATCCTCCCCTTTTCAGCCATTGTTGTCTCAAATTCTTTCCCTATGTATGCTGAATGTTCAATACTATTTTGCTATAGCAAATCTCTTTTTATTGGTTAAGCTTATAATGCCCTCTTCTTAGTAAGGGTTGCCCTTTTCTGCTTATATTTGCCTGCTAGTCACCCTACTCCTAATTATATATTATTATTTTTTGTTGTTACTTTGTTTTAGGTGAGCTGACCCTCTCAGTATTTCTTGTAATTCTGGCCTCATAGTGAAGAATTCCCTCAATTTTTATATGTCTGGAAAGACTTTATTTCTCACTCATATCTAAAGGAGAGCCTAGCTGGGTACATTATTCTTGTCTGGTAGTTTCTTTCACTTAATTGTTTAATATTTGATTCCACTCTTTTCTGGCTTGTAAGGTTTGTGCTGAGAATCCCAATGATAATCTAATGGGTTTTCCTTTATAGGTTACTGTCTTCTTTTCCCTGGCTGCCCTGAGAACTCCTTGTCACTGATTTTTGATAATTTTAATACAATGTGTCTTGACGAAGGCCTTTTTGGGTTGAGATAATTGCATGTTCTGTTGACTTCTTGAATTCCAAACTCCAGTTCATTCCTTAGATTTGGGAAATTCTCATCAACTATTTGTCTGAAAATGCTTTCTAATCCCTGCTCCTTTTCCTAGCCTTTGATAATGCCCATTATTCTTATGTTTCCTCTCCTGACAGTATCAGCTAGTTCTTGTATTTCTATTTCATTATTTTTCATCCTTCAGTTTCTCTCTGCTGCCTTCTGATTTATTTCTAGATTTCTGTCTTCAATGTCACTGATCCTTTACTCCATTTACTTGACTCTTTTCCCCAAGCTTGCTATTTCAGTTTTCAACTCTTGCAATGTGTTCTTTATCTCCAGAAGTTCTATTTGGTTCTTTTTGAGGGTTTCAATCTCCTTGCTAAAAAACTCATTCTGCGCATCTAGTTGTTTTTTCAATTCCTGAAATTGTAGAATGAATTGTTTCAGATCTCACAGCGCTTTTTCAGAAGTGGCATCCTGAATTCTCATTTAAATCTCACATTTCTATGTATGTAAGCTTGTTTTCTGGAGATTTTTCTCTTTCTTTTTGAGATGCCTTGTCACTTTGGTTGTTCATGGTGTTTATTTCTCCACCTGGGAATTAATGGAAGTGTATTCTACTGTTTTTCCAGAAAGGAGATTTATTATATAAAAAGGTCTCTTTTTAGCCTGTTGCAAAGAAGGTGCTTTTCTTTTGGTTTCCAGTAGGTGCATCTAAACCTCTTATCCCTGCTTTATATAAAACCTTAATAATGCCTTTTTTTTCCTTCTTATAGATGTTTAATCAGGCTCGCTACCTTACCTTCTATCTCAGTCCATGTCAGTATTAGCGATAGTTTCAGTAACATTTGCTCAGATTCTCTCCAGGCTCTGCAGTGTTTGGTCTCAGAGGATATGGGGGAGGGGCCCTTTGGGTTGTAGGATGGGGGCTGTGGCTCAGCCTTGAGTTTTGCAACCATGACTGGTAAAATTCAACTGTCATTCCTCTGCCATCCCCACTTCTCTGCTTTCTACCCTGATGACCAGGCACTGCTGCTGGCTGAATGGAGCTCACACTCTCCCACGCTGGGCTATTCAGGGAATTTGCCTTGCCTTCTTCCCTCTCCCTCCTTCTACAGGGAACTCTAGATGTGAGGCAGCTTCTTTGCTTCTCCTAGTGCACTGCCTGACACCCAGGGTTCTGACCTGTGGTAGATCTTATGTGCAGACCCCACGCTCAGATGTGCTGATGTGAAGTTTGTGGGTTTTTTATTTTTTGAGTTTTAGATGTTCAGCTTATTGTTGTTTCAAAAGAGGAGATATGGGGACATCTCTCACTTTGTCATGTTTCTGACATTACCCTCTTACTTGATATTAAAGTTTGATTTTATATAAATTGTACTCCTTCATGATTATTCTTAGATATGTATTTATGGGTAAGAAAAAATGATGTATGGAAAAATAATGGTGAGTTAGTCCTCAGAAACTTGAGTTCTAGTCAAGAACCTACCCTTTAAACATATGGATGATTTTGGTCAAGTCTTTAAACCTCTCAGATCCTTCATTTTCTTATTTGTAAAACTGAGAAATTAAATTGCAAGCAAAGTGCTATGCTTTATGTATCTTTCTCATCAATATGTCTGACATTACTTTTTACCCCCATCAGAAGCTGATTTTTTTCCAAAGTAATAAATTCTCAAAAATCATGTAAGAGGACCTGAAAAATAACTGAACTCAGAAAAAGAGCATCACCACAAAAAGATACCCCGTTTGTGTCCATGCAAGAAAGTATAGTATTGATTCCTGCTTACCGTTCGTTCTTCATGGATGAGCAAGCTGGTCTCTCTGCTGCCCAGGCTCTGCTAATGGTACCATGGAGAAGATACAATGTTGTTAATAATGAAAGTGGGGAACATATAACTTTCAACAACAAAAACTCTTCAGTTCTCTTTGTAGAAACACTAAATTCAGGGGAGCTATGAAATACCTGAAATGGAATGCAAATCTGTGTGTATATATGTGTATACATGGTATGTGTATTCATGCATGCATGGGTATATATATGTGTGTGTGCGTGAAGGGAGAGCTTGAGAATAAGAATTTTGGAGGCAGCTTTATTAAATCATAAAAAAACCTGAGACACAGAAATGATTAAGAACCATATTATAGAGAAATAACAGGAAGGTATATTTTTAATGGTGCTGAATCCTGAACAAGACCAAAAGGAAGGGCAGAATTAAGTGGCTATTTTAAGCCTTTCAAACATGTGATGAGAATTATTTAAGTGAATATGTTGGAAAATGCACTGCCAGAATTCTTAAGAATTTGTACTTATAACCCAAGAAAAAGCCACATATGGCTATAAATACACACAAACCACTTTTAATTAAAGCAACAGTGATGCCTCACTTGGTGTATAGTGGATTTTATATCCTCATGATCCCTGATAGATGGCACACCACAGCAAATGCTCCTGAGAAACTTGTCAACAGTTTCCAGTGACATGTATAGTAGCGTGCTATGGGGAGGTAGCAGCTAGCAGAAATGACCTGAAACACATGCCCAGACTGGGAATTCATTTACTTGTTTCTTTAAAAATCACAGACAATATCTTATTACACCCAGGTGGTGCTGGGCATGTCAGTTTTGAAAACAGGAGATAAAACATGCCATGGACATATTTTTTTAAAAAGAATTCAGAGAGTACCTTGGAAATACACCTAATGCTATAAAAGTTAAGTCTCAGAGTGTGCCACAGTAAAACAGTAATTTATCTGTGTTCTTAAGGAGAACAAGAAAAAGATTACACTAAACACATATCAATTTTCATACAACAGTATTCAATATAAATTCCATAAAAGGATAAATGTCATCTATGGTATTAAAGTTATAGTGAGCAAGTCGGAAGAGCTGTGGGAAAACTGAGTCTATTAGTAAATAAGTGATCAGAATCCTATTTCACTGACATGTGATTCTATCTGCCTGTAGACCATAAATGAATCCCACTAACTCACCAAAATACATCAGATATAATATAAATAATGAATATCTTGATCATTCAATTCTAAAATAGCAGCCTCTAATAATAAACTGTGTATCTACATTTCTGTCTTTAAGAAATATATAAATTTATTACAACTTCATATTATATTGACTCCTCATAAAATAACATTTTCAATTATGCTAGAGAACAGTCAGTTGTTTTAGTTAAGAAGCATACAATATCTATACATACACACACACACACACACACACACACACACACACACACACACACACACACACATATATATTAAGTGGTCCAAAAGCAATCACACTAGGAATTTTACAATCTCTCACTTTAGAAAAAATTAGTTTGCTGTGACTTTCCAATCAAAAGCTGTGGTTATATCTTCAGTTTGCAAAATATAAAATAAAATAACATAGAATCCTTCATACTTTTTGCTGAATAATCCACTGTCTCATTTCTCACTGACCTTGGTCTCAAGCAAAAAGAAAATCCATACTATTCTCAATCCTACATTTCCCTCTTTAGTGGCCATGACTTTCATATCTCAAGATGTCTCTATCTCTGACCCTAACCATAAAGGAATTGAAAGAAATGGTACAAAATGAATGAAATGAGTACTTGGATGAAGGAATGGTACAAACTTCCACTAGTAACAAAATGTGGCAATATTCCGAAGATCTGTAAATCAACATAGAAAAAGAGTAGCCATTCTGAATATCCTAAACATAAGTAGCAATGATTTGGAGATTAGAATTCAGAAGAAAAAATACTTCTGGACAGGGTTCTTAAAATGGTATTCTTAAAGAAGTAATATTGGGGGGGGGCAAAAAAGTAATTTTGTAGTGATTAAGAGAGCAAGCTCTAGAATCATATTGCCTGGGTTCAGAATCCCAGCACCAACACTTTGTAGATAAAACAATAACCCAATTTATGCAGTCTCACTTTATAGACTCTTCATAACCTTTTTTTAATTATGCAAAACTAATTACTTTATATATGTATACTTGAGCAAGTTAACCTCTCTAAGCCACAATTTTTTTACAATGATATTAAATAAGATTAACACATGGGAGAGTCTCAATAAATGTCGGCTTCTTTAAAATTAATTTTTGCTTAATTTCTAATGGTACCATAAATATATTTACCATAACTTTTCAATTCACATACATTTTCTGGATCTCTAAAATTATATTAATGTCAAATGATGACCTACATTAATTATAAACCAGAGGTAACATGCTAGGATTTAGTCTCTTTAAAGTTTAAGCAATCATGAAAGCACAGAATATCCTTTGACAGTATAGAACAATTGTGAAATAGTGAGCCTGGAATTTCTACATATTCTTCTGTCTTATAAAAAGGCCCATTCATTATAAGTATAAAATTCTAATGGATTAAACTCAATGATTCTAGTCATCTCTGCCTCAATCTAAAATTTGAAGAGATGTTCTGTATTATCAATATGTCTGTCTTCAAAAACTGACTGCAATGTGTTTTCTTTTTTTCAGCATTAGTGTGAGTAAAAGAAAATCCAGTAGGCACTGAAGAATGTTAAATAAATTGCACTCACTTTTTTTTATCTTTTCATTTTGAAATAAGTATAGATTCACAGGAATTTGCAAATATAGTACAGAGGGATCTGTGTATTCTCCATCCAGTTTTCCCCAATGGTTACATAACCATAGTACAATGTCAAAACCAGGAAACTGACATGAAGACAAAGTGTATGTGTAGTTCTATGTCTTTGTGTCACATGTATATTCAAGTAAGAACCAGTCCAATTATGATAAATAGCTGTTCCAACGCAAAGATTTTCCTTGTGCTACCCCTTTTAAAGTTATGTCTGCTTTCTTCCCACTCAACATCCATGACCCCTAGCAACCACTAATTTGTTCTCCATCTCTATAATATTGTCATTTTGAAGATGCAGTCTTTTGAGATTTTTTTTTCTTCATTTAGCATAATGTCCTGGAGATTCAAGTTGTTGTATGTATCAATTTGTCCTTCCTTTTTATTGGTGGGTAGTATTCCATGGTAGAGTGCCACAGTTTGTTTAACCAGTCACCTACTGTAGGACATTTGGGTTGCTTTCACTTTTGCCTACTACAAAAAAAAAAAAAGCTGCTGTGAACATTTGTGCACAGGTTTTTGTGTGCATATAAGTTCTCATTTTTGTGTGATAAATGCCTAAGAGTGTGATTACTGAGTCATATGGTAAGTGTTATATTTAGTTTTTAAAGAAACTGCCCAACAGTTTTCCAGAGTGACTGTACTATTTCACATTTCCATGAGCAATTATGAGAGATCTAGTTTCTCTGCATCCTCATCAACATTTGGTACTGTCACTATTCTACATTTTAGCAATCTCAGTTTGGTCATATTTTTTAATTCTCGAATGACTAGTGATATGGAACATCTTTTCATGTGCTTATTTGCCATCTATATATCTTTTATAGAGAAATATCTCATCATGTACTTTGCCCATTTGGTTTGGTTGTTTTTAATACCACTGGGTTTTGTTATTTCTTCATATACCAAAGATATGAGGTATCAGATACATGATGTGCAAATATTTTCTCCCAGTCTGTACTTGTCTGTTCTTAACATGATCCTTCACAGAATAAAAGTTCTTATATTTGATAAAGTCCAATTTATCAAATTTTACTTTTATAAATCATGCTTTTGTATCATTTCTAACAACTCTTCACCAAGATCTAGTTTCTAAAGAGTTTCTATTTTTTCTTCAAAAAGGTTTATCATTTTATGGTTTACATTTAAATTTATAATGAACACTGAATCAATTTTTGCATAAGCTGTAAAATTTAGATTGAAGTTCATAATTTGGCCTATGGTCATTCAAATGCTAAGGTACTCTTTGTTGAAAAGACTACCCTTCCTTCCACTTAACTGCTTTTGCACATTTGTCCTAAATCGTTTGGCTGTCATTGTGTGGGCTATTTATGCAGTCTCTATACTATTTCTTTAATCTATGTGCCTCTCTCTGCAAATGCCACAAAGTCTTGATTAGATTGCAGCTAAAAAGTAAATCTTTAAATTGGGTAGTGATTCCTTCCACTTATTTCTCCTTTTTTTTTTTTAAATTGTTTTATCTCATCTACTTCCTTTACATTTCCATGTAAAATTTAAAAAATCTTTATTTATAAAAACTCTTAATGAGATTTTGATAGGAATTGCATTAACCTATACACCCAATTTGAGATTCCATAAGTTCACTTCTCATATATAGAAATGCAATTAATTTCTGTATGAAATTCATTCTTAGTTTTAGGAGGGCTATGTTTTTTGTTCTGTTTTTGTTATTGTTTTGGTCTTTTTACTGGATTTTGGAGGATTTTCCATTTAAACCATCATGCCATCTATAAATAATAAAATAAAGAATAAAAAATAGGAAGAGTTCCATTTATTCCTTTCTGATCCATAATCTTTTTCTTTTCTTTCCTTACTGCAAGAACTTTCAGTATTCTGTTTTATAGGAGTAGTAAGTGAAGACAGCCTTGCCATGTTCCTTTGGGTTGTTGGGCCTTTTTTATAATTCCATTTCAATTTATTAAAACAGTTTTTGAGTAAATGTCTTTGTATAGTTTTTTTATGTGGGTTTTGAGATTATAATTTATGTATATTTTATTTCAGCCTACAGTGTGTATGTTTTATCCATAGCCTCTATAGATATATTTTAACGTAAGCCTCACTTGCCTTTACACCCCCAAACCACTTTGCTTATGTGTCTTAAAATTTTCTCTGCATATATAAAGAACCATATCAGTTATTGTTAAAATTTTTACTTCAACTGCCAAATGTAATTTTGAAAATTCAAGAGAAGTCTATTGTATTTATTCATATTTTCACTCTTCCTGTTTTCTTTTTCCTCCTTCCCCATGTTACAAAATTCCTTATTTTATCATTTTATTTGTTAGAGAACTTTCTTTGGCCAATCTTTTAGGGTAGATGTGTTGGTAAAAATTTTCTTTAGTCTTCCTTCATTTGAGAACGTCTTCATTTTTTATTCATTCTTGTAGGGTATTTTCACTGGCTATAGAATTCTAGATTGGCATTTTTTTTTTTTTTGAGCTCTTGAAACAACTGTACCACTTCCTATGGCCTCCATGGTTTCTGATGAGAAACCTACTATCATTTTAATTATTTTACCTCTATGGTGTTTTTTTTCCCCCCTCTCTCATTGCTTTCAGAATATTTTTTTCTTGTCTTGAGTTTTCTGAACTAGTTTTAGTTTGAATGATGTAAATTTCTTTGGGTTTATACTATTTGTGTTTCCCTTGGCTTCCTGAATCTGTAGGTTCATGATTTTTTAACAAATCAAGATATTTCCATCTACTATTTATTCGAATATTTCTTTAGCCCACTCTCTCCTCTCCTAGGTCTACAATAACACAAATGTAAGATCTTCTGTTATAGTCTCACAGGTCCCTGAGTCACTGTTCATTTTTTTTTTCATTTTCTTTCTCTTCTGTTTAGATTGGGTAATTTTTATTTATCTCCAAGTTCAGTGATTCTTTCCTCTATCCATTCCCCTCTGCTATTGAGTTTTTTATTTCATTTATTCTATTTTTCAATTCTAAAATTTCTAATATGTTCTTCTTTAAAGCTGCTATTTTATTTTTGCTGAGACTTTCTATTTTTATTATTCATTTCAAAAATGTTCGCAAAAGCTCACCGAAGCCTTATATGAGGTTGCTTCAAAATCCTAATCAGATAATTCTTACATCTGTGTTACCTCAGTATTGATTGATATCTGTTGTCTTCTCTCATTCAAGTTGATATCTTTCTGGTTCTTGGTATTATATGTGATTTTCTATAGAAATCTAAACTTGTGAGACATTGTTTTATAAAACTCTAGATTTTATTTAAATCTTCTGTTTTAGCAAGTATTCTCTGACTTGTGAGGTAAGTGGAGTGATGCTTTACTACCTGGTAGTGGTAGAACTCCATGTGCCCCTCTCAGCCTCACTTATATACATACATACATACATACATACATACATGCATGCATGCATACATACATACATATATATGTTTATTTTATATATAATGCCCAGGATTTTTAGTTGTACTTAGCAGAAAGAATAGGAAAAATTTTGTCTATTCCAGTCACTTTTAAGTTGATTAATTTAGTAATGTATTCATCTAATAACTCTATGCTTTACAATAATTCTTCTTCTATGTTTCAGACAGATTCTGCTTTTGCTCCAAGGCATTATACATTAAAAAAAGATGTGTTAACCATAACTCTAGGTTGAGTCTAAAAGGTACTTTGGTATGACAGTGCTACACTCCCAGCATTGACTTCATTTTCCTGTCACTTGTTGCTTATTGCCTTCCTACAAAATTTTTTAAAAATTCAAAAAACTATGACATATATTTCTAAAACACTATGGTTGAATTTAACTAAGTAAATTTTTGAACTTGGCAAGCCAAATGTAAAGCCTTAAAAATCTGAGCAAACTTGTTTCAAATGAAGACCTATCTGAGGTGAAAGACAAGGAAGCAATAACTATTGTTCTTAAATGTGCAAAGGGATAAGCAACAGCATAAATGTGACATGAACTTGTTTTGCTGTTATAAAAGTTTGGGATATAAATAAATATGAAAGATATACACAGAAGCAAAGAATGTGAACTGTAATTGAAATTAACTTGAGCAATACATAAAAAAATTTGTAAAGAGTGCATTATTATGTCAATATGAACAAAATAAAGTGACAATATATTTATTATCATTTAAATTGTGTCAATCTCATAAGATAAATCTTTCCTCAGTCAACCCTAAAGACTTGAAAACTTTAATTTTCTAAATAATTACCATGATTCACTTACTCGATAAATATGTTCTCTGTGTCACATTACATCTCTTTAGTTGTGGAGACTCTATGACAGTAGTTTCAAACTTTAATGACAATAAAAATCAGCTAAGTACTTTTTGAAAATCATGACTCCTTTACCTTATCCCCAACAGTACTGATTAGTAGTTAGAGGTTGGGCCCAAGAGAGCCTGCATTTTTAAGAACTTCATTTATTCTTAGTCAGGTGGCCTACAAAAATATTTGGCTAAATGATTTCCATAGGCTCCTCAGTTCTCGTGTTCTTTTTCTCTCAGCATTTTGGTCACTGAGATTATAAAGAAATCTCAAAACTTCTGACAATCTTAAGTCAACTAGCTTATCCAGCCAATTTATCTAGGCAACTAGCACACAGCCAACCTATTCTGATAGGTTGTATTTCCCAAGGTGAGAATTTCAGTCATTCCTAAAGAAGTATTTTTCAAGATTTTTTTTATCTGGGTGGACACTCCTAACCCAATTCAAGGACATGTACCTCCATGAGTACTGCTCTGGGTCAACTAGAGTCTACTAGAATGATTATTTTATTTGACATACTTTCAAAATGCTTATACTCTGTATATAAGAAATCTAAATTGTTAGTATCTTTTTGTAAGTTTTATGAATAAAATAAGGCCTTTGGTCACGAAAATTCTGCATTTTAAAAGTAGTATTTAATTCTAGTATTTATTATTTTATTTAATATGTTTACTTAATTCAGGCTGAGTGACTTGAATGCTGGCATAGTCATCAGTAAGTACTAATCACAAACTGATAACTGTAACATAAAAAAGCTGTCATATATTATACCTTCATTATACTCTAGCAAAGTGTTAAGCCAAACACTATTATACCGCATGCATATTAAGTCTCAGCATATCTGAGTTTATTTCACAGGGAGACTCAAATCAAGTCTATGCTTGTGTTTGTTCTCTTATAATGTCTAGAAAGATCCAATATTAAATCTGCCTGAAACGTGGAATTTGCTTTACTTACTAAACAATGAATAGATTAGAGGACGTAAAAGAAAGAATGCACTATGAATAAATAAAGTACAAAGACCTTAGTATTCATAGGACGTACATTTCTAACCTAGTCTGATTTTTGTTCTGACTTATAGGAAGCTAATATATATTCAACTTACCTCATTTGCATCAAAAGCATAGTCTGCTTCCCTACCAGTTCTTCCCTCTAAATTAAATAAGAAAGAAAAAAAATGTTTAAATGACGAATTGATCAGAATATGTTAAAAGTCTGCATTTGGATAAAATAGGAATTCAAAAATCAAACCAAGGTTTGAAGAAAAAAATGCTGGAAGAAAACACTCATGATCTTCCTGGAGTTAAGTTGTTCACAACAGCCTCCAAAAGAAGAAATAAATTGAACTCTAGTAAATGCAGTTATTAACCCATAGCCACAAAACTGTTGAGAGGAAAATATCCAATAGGGATGTCCACTGCTATCTCCTAGTTCTTACTATGTAAGATTTAATGTTCTATCAGAGTGTTTTGCTGGAGTTGGCCCAAAGTGGTTGCAAGTAAAGCAACTTAATATGACAGAAATTCAAAGCTAACAGATATATAAATGGCATTAATGCTTATCTCATAAGGTTTGTGCAAGCAAATGAGATAAATAAGATAATGCATGTAAAGTATTTCAAGCAGTTGTAGGCACAGAGGAAATCAATGAATATCAGTTATTCTTGTTGATATCATTATTATTATTAGGATGTATTCTATTTTGTTAACTTTCAAAATTGTTTTAAATTCTATTAGAATATCTGAATTAAGATAGAAAATTTCTTTTGTAGTCAGATCTTTTTGTTATAGGATCTGTTACTTTAAAAGTTAATAGTTGTTATAAGCAAAGCACAAAAACAAACTGTGCCTAAGAGAGGAGGCATCTGAAAAATACAAAGGAAAGGGCTTGCAGAAATGACCAATTCAGCCGGTTATAGATTAACCACAACGTATAGATCTCTGAATGGCCTTCTAAAAACTTGTCACACCCACATGAGAAATTATCTGTACATAATAGGACTAGTGGTCCAGAAATTCCTTCCCGCTTATAGTCCCCCATCTGAAGCTCCCCCGTTGATCCTGAGTCAGAAGTACATGTAGACCCTCAGACAAGGGAATCACACACCCCTTGCATGGAACTTGCATGGAATAAGCTGTAAGAACTCTAACTGGAACAAACTCGTGCCTTTTGTGCTGTCTGGAGCCACATGCACTCCACCACCCTAATAAACACTCCTTCCTCTAAGAAAGTTGTCTGAGCACCCAAATTTCTCTGTTGGATGTCACTTCCTGCATCATGCCCATTGCTACATCACTTAACATTTCTGAGTGCAGTATTTCTAATCTATAAGATTAAAAATATAACTAAAAACCATTTGAAAAATATAAAACATCATCCAGTACCACTGTGAGTACTGTTTAGATGTATAACTCAAAATGCCATGTCTGACCACCTCTCATCGGATTGTTTAATGAAAAAGACATCAATCTAGCAAACTCTTATAATGAATAGATAAAAAACTAGAATCTAAGAAATATATGCTTTGTTTCTCAAAGTATGGTGCTTGAGAATTGACTTAAGGAGGCTTTCATTTTTCTTGAGGACAAAAACAGGCACTATTATGAAGAACTAAACAGAGTTCCAAGCACAGAGCAAACAAGTGTAGTTATAGAGTATTTTATAATTCCAACTTTTAGAAGAGAAAGTTGAAAAACTGCAAGCACTAACCACTCTATCTAGTTATTTTTGCTGCATTTACATATAGTTGAAAAAAATATTTTCAAACTATCAGAACTTGATACAATGCATTTACTTGAAAATGGAAAATGGACGACAGATTTCCTCCAGATTATCTCCAATTCCTACTACTTCTCTTATGTTTTCATCTTTCAACTTGCTGCTTCCTTTCTTCTAGCTAATTTCTTTCTAGGCTAATTCTTGCTTATTTTTTATATTATATCAGTTTTGACCTCCTCCTTTCAGGCCTCACCTGAAACCTTATCTGCCTCCTGGGTGAGTCTTGTAGCTGCTCCCATACAACCCTGGATATAGCCCTTTTTGGGTACCTAGCCCAATTATACATCCCTCTATAAGACTGCAAGCTCCCTGAGAGCCAGATGGAGCATACTGTGTAAACTGCAGCCTTTTGTGAAAAGCAGAAAAGTAGAAGAGGATAGAAGTACTTCACATACTATGCTCCCTCTCACACATAAATGCTTACTAGCTCTCTCTCACAAACACAATCAGATGCTCACAGATGCTGTAGATCCAGACACACTTTCACATTCACAGAGGATAAGGCTATAATTACTATACATAATCACCAAATCCCTGACAAAACAGAGGCCTATCTGAAGAGGCAGGATTTGAAGTCAACAACTTTAAATCAGCTTCTTTTTATTCTTCTAACTTCCTCTAAAATCAGGGGAAATGACTATATGCATCCCAATGGGCTAGAAATCAGAAATATGAAGGGTTTAATCATTGTGGCAATTCATAAAATATGAGCTAAAAGTAAAGCCAATCCAAAGACTGAGCTTTGAGTTTGCACTGAAAGCACATTGCTAAGAATACACACTCCAGCAAACCCAGAGCCCAAAAATAGCACTTGCATTTCCCAGATGCTCCGATCAGTTTACACTCTGTCCAGCAGCATAAAAGAAAATACGGTTGACTCTTGAACAATGCAGAGATTGGAGGCACTGATTCCTCTCAACAGTCGAAAGTCCACAAAACTCAACTACTAATAGTCTACTGTTGACAGGAAGTATCTTATCAATAACATACATATATATTACATTTGTGTTATATACTGTATTCTTACAATACATATACATACATTATATGTATTACATACATATTCTTACAATAAAGTAAGCTAGAGGAAAGAAAATGTTATTAAGAAAATCATAAGGAAAATATATTGACAATATCTACTGAGAAACACATCCACGTATAAGCAGACTCACATAGTTCAAACCTGTGTTGTTGAAGGGTCAACTGCATATGCGATCAAATATTCACATTACCAAAGGATAGGTGTACATGTATATCAATTGTTTAACTTTCTCATATTTACTCTTTAAAGGTAATTTAGAAAATATATAATATACTAAATCTAGGCTTACCTGTTTTGATAAATCTACTGTAAGAAATCTGTCTATGTTTTAAAACAGAAATAAAAGTAGCTTCTAAAATTTAATGCTGTCTAACCCAGTAATTTTCATCCTACTTCAACCATCACTTTTGTTTTCATAGCTGTGTCATTAAACTCCAGGAAGAAACATATATTTAGAACTGAGCTTCCAAAATCCTTTGGATTATAGATGTTAAAAAATACATCCTCACTGTACTTTTCACATAACCCTAGAAATAACAGAGGTCTCGATAATGGGCAGTAAAAGCAACCCAGCAAAATAACTGACATTGAAAAACATTGAGAAATATTTCATTTGAGTGGCCTGGATCACCCTGCTCCTTAGACACCACTCTCACCAATACACACTACCCTGTTGTGCTTGGATTCTAAATCTAAAAACAAAACAGAAAACAGGAATTTGGGCAGGATGCAGTCAGTAGAACCAAACATCAAATACATAAGATATTTCACATCAATATTCTTTCTCTAACCTACATCCAAATCATAGGCAAAGGTTGGATCACAAGAAGGAATATAGGAAAATCACAAAGGCCTTTGCTATTTGTAATGGCAACTAGTGAAATTTACTAAAAATCAACCTTTTCTGAGAAAAGAGAAAACTGCCGTTCTTTTGGGAAAAGTTCTAAAACCTTCCTGAGAAGGATTCAAACTATAGTATGACATATGCAGAAGTAATACTAATTTAAGTTGACATTCTAGCAAGCAAAATTATCATCAGGCTAAATTAAATCATAATTCTTATATGTGAACTGTCAATCTCTGCCATGCTATATTAAAATGTATTTTTTCATTATCTATAAAAAGTTCATACATCACATTTTTTTCTTCTACTCTTTCTTCAATTAAGAATATATTTCTGTACCTTCCCATAGCTTTACTTCAGAAGAACTGATTATACAGAATTACTGAATGCTTTAAATAAAATAATTTCTATTAAGACCTTCAGATTACTGAAATTATAACTAAAAGTAATTCTCAGCAAAGGAGGAAGATACTAAATTAGTATAGCCCGGAGTCAAAGCTGAGTTTTCAATAGTTTTATTTCCCTCTATTCTTAAATTATTTTTTGACTTAAAAGTGGGGCAGTTTATTCAAGTGACACCATCAAGAACATGGAAAGACAACCCAAGGAATAGGTGAAAATATCTGCAAATCACATATACAAAACTCCTTTTTAAATTAAAAAAAAAATTTTTATTTTTTAGGTGAGACAACTCTTGTTTGATCTCACAGATTGCAAGGACCTTGTCAGTTTACAATCCCTTATTTTTTTTATTTTTTACGCCTACGGCACCTGGTCTTCCAAGTGGGTCTCCCATCCAAGTACTAAGCAGGCCCCACCTTGCTCAGCTTCTGATATCAACCAAGTTTGGGCTTGTTTAGGATAGCATGGCCATAGACTATACAGAACTCTCATAATGCAATAATGAAAAGAGAAATAACTTAATTTTTTAAATAGGCAAAGGAATTGAAAACACATATATCCACATATGACGTATGAATGGCTAATAAATATTGGAAAAGACATTTGACGCAGTCACTGGGGAAAATGCAAATCAAAACCACACTTAGATAATACCTCACAAATGTTAGTGAGGATGTGGACAAATTGGAACTCATACATTGCTGTTGGTAATATAAAATGATACAGACATTTGGAAAATAATCTGGCAGTTTCTCAAAATGTTTAATACAGAGCTACCATATGATCCAGCAATTCCACACCTAGATATATATCCAAGAAAAATAAAAACATGTTCCTACAAAATCTTGCACATGAATATTCATAAGAGTATTACTCATGATACCCAAAAAAGTGGAAACCAAAATGACCACCAACTGATGAATGGATAGTGTGGTATATCTATACAATGCAACATCATTTGGCAATAAAAAGAATGATGCACTGATAGAAGTTACAACATGGATGAACTTCAAATTCACTATGCTAAGAGAAAGAAGAAAAGTCAGTTACAAAGACCACACATTATATGAGTCTGTTTACAAGCAGTGTTTACATGCAGAGAGACAGTAAATAAGTTATTGGCTGCCTATAGCTGAGGGATAGGGAACAGAAGGAAGAAGGGTAGGAAGAGACTGCTAAGAAGTTTCTTAGATTAAGATTATGGTAATAATTGAAAAACCTTGTAAATATACTAAAAATCATTGACTTGTACACTTCAAATGGGTGACTTTTATATTATGTAAATTATATCTCAATAAAGCTGTTAAGAAAGTGGAGGAAAAGGCAATAATGCATTGCCTTATGCACTGCCTTATAATGGTGCCTTATAAAACGGACTAGTAAAACTGCTTGGATATTTTGTCACTTAAAAGTTTGTTTCCATGTTTAGATCTAATACTAAACAAGACGTGAAAAGAGTCATCAGAGGTCTTGGAGACAGAAAAAATACGAGTTTTTAGAAAAATGTGTAGTAAAACAGATCCACAGAATGTAAGTACGTGCAAAGGCCTTAGCAAACAAATACTTAGCAAATATTTCTCCACATGCCTAAATATTCAACGAAAGCTGGCCAAACAGCGGCATTCGCAGGTGCGGAAGACTCTCTCAAGCTGATGGACCTTAGGGTCTGCCCGTCCCATTATTAACAAGGATCTCAAAGCTTGAGCAGTAATTGGCGAATAAAGAAAGGCCAACAGCATTTAAGGGTCATCTTCCTCCACATGGGTCCGCTGTCGTGCACTCGAAGCTGGGGCTCTCCGAGGGAGGCTTTCTTCCCAGTGCCCGGGGTGCACAGGCCCCGGCACCAAACCCAGCTCCCACGCCCAGGGCGCTCACGTCGCCTCCCAGCACGATCGCACCGCCGCGCCGCATCCGGACAAGGACCGTGGTCTCAGATGCGCAGGGGTGACAGGACAGAGGTGCGGGACTCGCCGGAGCAGCCGTGGAAGTCAGGAGGCACCGACACCCCCGCACCCATGCAGGCCCGGCAGGAGCTGCTGGCCCTGCGGTGTCCGCCTCGCGCACGGCGCGCCGCCCTGCGCAGGTGCCCGGGCGCCGGGCTGCCAACGGCCCCCGCGGTCTCTGCGCCCCAGGAAGCGGGGTCCGCGCGCGGAGCCCGACCCCCCATTCCACCCCACCCCGCACCTCTCCGCCGGCTCCTACCTTCCTGCCGCACCATTTCCAGGACGTTCGGGTCGCCCATCTTCGCCAGCTCGTTGATGACACTGGGCGACGCGCAGCCGGTTTCCGACCACAGCGACTGGCGCGCGGACCGGGCGCCGACGCCGAACTTGACCTTGGGCAGCGGGACTGGCTTCTTCGATTCGCAGCTCCCCGAGGAGATTCTCCTCGCCCCCCGGACGAGGTCGCGGTCCCGCGGCTCCACCGCAGTCGGGCTCTTCAGGCCGCTGGGCGTCGGCAGCGGACGCTCCGGCTCCACCTGCTCCGCGGCCGGGTTCGGGGAGCGCTCCCGGGGCGCCTCCCGCGCCGCGTCCTCGGCCTCCCCCGGGTCCCTTGCAGCCTTGCTCCGGCGCCGCTTCCCTTTCTTCGCCGCTCGGCCCGCCTCTCCCCGCCTCTCTCCCCTCCCCTCGGCCTCAAGCCCCGCCGTCGCCCCGCCCCCGCACGCCGAGGTCCCCTCTTCTCCGCTGCAGCGGTCCGGGTCCCCCGGCGCCTGCTCTGCCGCTTCCTCCGGGGCGCCCGCCGCCTCCCGTCCCGCCTCGGGGCCCGCCGGCTCCATCCTCGCCGGGTCCCGCTGGTCCCATTCCGCTGGGACGGACCACGTCCAGGACTCCTGGGTCTCCCCGGCGGCCGCCTCCCCTCTCTCGTCACCCGCCTCCTCCGCCTCCTCCTCCTCCTCCTGCGATCCCCGCTGACCGGCCGGCCGCTCCCTCGGCCGGTTGTCCGAGTCCTCGTCCATCTGCCTAGCCCTCCGCCTTCGGAGGGAACCTCCTCCCAGTTGGGGAGTTATTTTTTGTCGGGTGAGAAGAAGACGACCCCCCCTCCCGCCTTTCTTAAGGGGACATGTCCCCTTAATGCCAGCGCGTGGGCAGCGTCTCCGAGATTCTGGCGGCCCCTCCATCCTGCGCCCGGCGCGCGGGCACGCTGACCCGGGTCCCTGCCTCATAGGGTTGGAGGGTGGGAAATCATACATTTTTTTTGCCTTGAGTTCGAGTTCAGCCTCTGCCCCTTAAAAGTTGGGTGGCGTTGGCCAGGTTTCTGTAAGCGTCCGTTTCCTCGTCTTTAACATGGAACCGGTAACGACCTGCGTCTTAGGGGTGCGGTGAGAAATACGGTATAGAGGGCCGACGGAGTGTGTTAAAAAATTTACCTGCTATAACAACTAACCCCTATTATTTTGAGCCTGGCTTCACCTCAGTGTCCCCCAGTGCCTTGAGGTCTTCGTCTTCAGTGAATGGTCACGCTCTTTACAGGCTCTGGATTCGTTCTAGGTTGTTGAGACCCTAACAGCTGCCAACTCCCCAGTAAGTGGGAGATATGGAGAATTCCTGTCTAATGGGGGAAAATACATGAGAGATGAAGAACTTAGGGTAAGGTAGAGGTCTAACCCGGGGGACTTGAGAGTACTGAAGACAGTGATTTTGAGTTTGAGGCAGGGATTAGGTGATGTAAGAATAAAGAGGAAATAACCAAGGAAGACGTGCCTTGTCTTCATTTTCATGCTCTTCTATTTTTCCCTTTCTGCTGACTTTGTAAAACTAAGAATGACCTTTTACAGATGAGGAAACAAACCTAGAGAGAAATGTTTCCCTGAAGGCTATGGTCAACGGGAACTGGAAAGAGCCTTTTCGTTTTTTTTTTTTTTCTATAGATTGCTATCTGTACTCTATAACCCTCTAGGAATACATCAGTTCTGGTCAAGTGATTTGAGACAAGAAATTTCTGACTTGATGCACTTTAGAATTGTGCCTGAAATGTGAGTCCAGTGATAGATTTACATACAATTATAATAAATCGCTAGTTAGGAAGCAAATGTTTGGTTTTTTTACCTCTTGATTATTAATCATTATGTGATTCTAATAAAATGTTTACAGCATAATTTGTTTCATGTTCTTCCTCTATACCGGGTACTCTGCTAGGTGCTGTGGATATTGTGATTTAACAGATAAGAACAATCTGTCTGTGCTTTACGGAAATTAAATAAAAATAAACAATAGTTATTTTTCTATGATTTATATAATTATTAGTTTTATATTCCTTGATTCTGCTTCATGTTTGAAGTGGCATGTGAAAAGGCATTTAATGCTGTTGAATTTGTACAAAATTAAATGTAATGTTTGGATGCTAAATTTGCTGATATTTTGTCCACTTCCTGTAAACTCGGTAAACAAAAGTTGAAGGCTCCCTGTGTTCCTTGGATAAAGGCTGTTATCTTATCCAAAACTCTAGCTCTTGAGAAATTTTCTCTATATTCTCATCACTGAAATATTTTATCTAGTCATAATCTTAGGATTTGTCTATTTCCTCCATCGCTAGAAGCTGCTGCCTCTTTAGACATAATCTTCAACCGTACCTTTCCAGAACTATGTTCTAAGTAATGAATACATGTTATTTTAAGGTAATTGAACGCATAGATAAGTATAATCGTTCCCCCCTCATCGGCAGTCTTTCTTTCCCTGGTTTCAGTTGCCCTGGGTCAACCAAGGCCCCAAAATATTAAGTGGAAAATTACAGCGATGAACAATTAATAAATTTGAAATTGTGCTGTTTTTGAGTAGCGTGATGAAATCTCGCGTTGTCTCACCCTAGACGTGAATCTCGTAGCCACGCCATTACTCAGCAATGGTGGGCGTTGGTGTGTATGGCAGGGCTTGTGTTCAAGTAACCCTTATTTTCCTTAATAATGGTCCCACAGTGCAAGAGTAGTCACGTTGGCAAGTTGGATATACCAAAGAGAAGCAACAAAACGCTTCCTTTAAGTGAAAAGTGAAAGTCCTCCACCTCATACGGAAAGAAAAAGACGTGCGAGGTCGCGACGATCTGTGGTGAGATCGACTCTTCTGTCTGTAAAACTGTGAAGAAGGAAGAAGAAATGAATGCCAGGTTTGCTGTCCAACCTTGAACTGCAGAAGTTACGGCCACGGTGCGTGATAAATGCCTTAGCGAAGATGGACAAGGCATTACATTCGCGAGTGGAAACGTGGACACAAACGTGTTCTGATTGACAGCGCTGTGTGTGCCGGAAGCATTGAGCCTGTATGAAGACTTCGGTGAGGGATCCCCTGAAGGAGTGACACTAAGCCACTTACTGCAAGTAAGGCATAGTTACAATAAGGTATTTTGAGAGAGAAATACCACATTCCCATAACTTTACAGTACATTATATTTATTTTATTATTATTATTGTTAATTGCTTAATGTATCTAATTTACACATTAAACTTTAGCATAGTTATGTACATATAAGGAAAAAGATAGTATATATATACTGTATCATGTTCGATCCTATCCACCATTTCTATCATCCACTGCAAGGAGTACAGGTGTGTGTGTGTGTGGGGAGGGGGGCAGGTAGTGAAACTGCTGTAACTACTGTATTGGATTGAGCCAAAAAGTAGTCTATTATAGTGTGCCAAATGATTTCAGCCTTTGTTCCAATGTTATTCAAATCATCTCGTAGTGCCTTTTAAAAATATTTTCCTTCCATGTCCTATACTAAGGGTGGTATGCAAAAATGTGATAATAGGTAGTATGACAATAGAAACACAGCTGTAGAGATATAAATGGTGATGTTTTAGAAACTAAACCATTAACTGACAGCTTGAAATACTTGTTTGCCAAATGATAAGTAAAAGTATAAATTTGCTATAGGAAAGGCACTTCAGGGCTGTCAGTTTGTAAAGTGTGAAAGTCTAAGCTGTATGAAAGGTAAATGTATATGTTGAGCAATATATGAATACATTTTTTATAATAGCAGCCCAATCAAATAGGTGGATTTAACTTTGAAGAGGGCAAGTTCATGAGCTAGATGCTGAAGGCCAGAAAAGGCCTTAGGAAGTCATCTAATGAATTCTTCCTTCTGGTATTTAAAACAAGGATGTGGCACCTCCAGGATGTAGACTAGATCAGTCTGTGTTCTTGATTTCTCTATATATTAAGGCTTTAACTCCTAGGATAAGTTCCTTTCTCTTGGGCTACTAAGCATTCATTTCTTTTTAGTCCTAAAATTTTTATTTATTTTATGTACTTTCAGCATCAGGAATCAACAGTCCCACATTCTACCCTTGGCTCTGTCCCTTCATCAGCTAAACAGCATGATGACCTTGAACATATGACTTTATTTCTTTGAGCACAAGTCCTTCATCTGGGAATATTAAGACTCTTACCTGTTCCACCCATCTGCCAAAGTTGATGTGCAAGTCAAGCAAATCATATGCATGACAGGACTTTGGAAACAATAGAAATGTAACAAACATGAAAAAGTTTTATTGCCCGGCAAAGGTAAAGTTATAGATTTACCAATAGTTAGGGTTACTAGTAGTAGATGTTGTTTCTTCCCACTCAAACGCTGTTTCAACCATTTCTCTGACATTCGTAGGCACTTTCTGACTCCATACATGTTCCTCATTTCCCATCCCCTGGTTTCAGAGGAAGGGCCAGAACTCTTTATTTGCAAAGTTTATCTCTTTGAATCCTAATTTTTTTTATGTTCTGGACCTTCACTATAAACACGAGTCCTGTTTACTAGCACCTTCATCACTGCCTACTATCTCACATTCTTCCCTCACTTTATAGGCTGGCCTCTGGAACCATCGTCATCAAAAAAGCCAGTTTAACACTTAGTACTCATGTGCATGCTTGATATTTGCCAATAAAAATGCCTAAGATGGCACATCTACTCTGCCTTGTAACTAGAAAAATGGCATTCATTCTCAGCGAAAGCGATGGGGAACTGTCTCAGCAAAAGGGGCAAGGACATGTTATTCTCTCCCATGCCTGCTTTTGACATCAACTGAGGTTACAAATGACACTTTCCTGCTTGCAATCTGCCAAAGGCTTTACATTATATATAAGGGCAAAATTGTCAGTAAGATTGCAAAGTTAAATTTATATGATCTGGGTCTGGCTAACTACTTCCTACTTCTCTCATCATATTTCAGCCATGCTGTCTTGTTGCTTTTCCTTAAACATAATAAATTCTTTCCCATCATTTTCCCCAGTACCTTGCACTTGCTGTTCTCCTCATAAAGATCTTCACCGCTGCTTAATAATTCACTCTCTTACATCATTCCTTTTTCTATGCAAATATCACTTCCTGGGAAAGAACTTTGATGACCACCCTAAGACAACAATATCATATTACTATCCTCTTGATGAGCATTATTTTTCTTCCTAGCTATTATATCTAACTTCAGATATTTTCTCACACATATTTATTTGTATATAAGCTCCATGGAGACCAAGGTTTTGTTGGTTCTCTTCACTGTTGTACTTGTGGCACTTGTAATGGTGCCTGACACCGAAAGATCCTCACAAATATTTGTTGAATGAATAATGTAACCTAGGTCTGTCATCACTTTTCCTATTCCCTGAGTCAGTGGCTGACTCCTCCAAGGTCCCTTGCTGTCTAGCAGCTGGGACAGTAATTATGGTTACCCACTTGCATTGTGCCAAGTGCCATTCTGAGGAATAAGTTTCTTTAGATTTAAAAATTGTTATATAAAATTTACCTTAAAAACTACTAGAATTAACAGGGATAAAGACAGTAAACCAGGATTTTGCCTTACCATCTGAGTACCAATCTTTTGGCTTCTCTTTGAAAATAGATACTAGAACTTTAGTAAGCAGTGGCAGCAAATGACAGAAAGAGACAAGCTAGAGCCCATCTGGCTTACTATATTCCTGTAATAACAAGTGTCCTTTAGTGTATAGTATTCACAATTTCTTGTTTCTTTGGTATACACATAAACAGAGAATTTGTTTTTAAATGTACCCATATAGTTAACACTGAGTGTATCAAATAAGAATCTGGATCCTGGGGCTTGAGTAAATATACCCATATTACTATATTTCCCTTTCATCTTTCACAGATAAAGTTTCCCTCAAGGAGTGTATACCCATTGGCTCCACATTTTCTTTCCTATCAAAACTTTCTGGACCATTCTCCATACTGCTAAAAGAAAGTGGTTAAAGATGACCCTACACTTCCCTGTACCAGTCATAAATATATCTAGTGCCTCTTTCCAAAGGTTCACTGTAATTATCAGAGCCTGTACCATTCTGAGTCTTCATCCACAATGGAAGTCTCCTTCCATTCTTCAGGAAATATCACATGAAAAGAAAGAATGCAAGTTAAAGTCAGATCATTCTGAATCAGGACAACCTGTCCCACTAGGTTTGAATCCTCACTCAGCCACCTGATGGCTGCACAACCTTGAGCTAGCAGGTTAACTTCTCTAAACCTTAATTTCCTAATATGTATGGAAACAACCATATCCACCAAATAGTGTAGTTGTAAAAATTAAATAAAAATGCTAAGTCCTTAGCACATAGTAAACATTAAATGAATATAAGTTTTCATTTTTCTTGGTATACTTGATTTCCCTGGCTCTTCCTGGCTCTTTCATCTTCTTTCAGCAAAATCTCTCTCATTATTATTATTTATTCTTTTTTTCCCACTAACTATCCCTTCTTTGAGGCCCTCACTCAAATATCCAGCTCCACACTTACTTCTCACTGAAAATGTCTAAATTCCTAACAAAATTTACTACTTATATGTTCTAACATTATCCTAATTTGATCAAACCCAAGGTTAAATTAGTCTTCCTTCAAACCGATTCCAGCTTCCCAACTTACCCACTTATTTCAAAGTCAACAGGATTATCTCATTAGGTATTAATAATTGTAATAGCTACTGTTATTAAAATATGTATAAATTAATGTGCTTTGCATATATTACTACATTGACTCCTCATGATGATATGAGATAGGTACTTACGATCAGACACCTCTCGTGTATACTGTATACCTTCTTGGATCATCCTTTCTTTTAGAATCAACTTTATCGAAGTATAATTTCTAATAATTATAATTTATGTTAATAATTAAAATCACCAATTTTAAGATGCAATTAGGTAAATTTTGTAGCGTGTAAACAGTTATGTAACCATCAGCACATTCACAATACAGAACATTTCCAAAACTACTCCATGCATTAGTAGTCAATCCCCTCATCCTATCCACTGGCCCCTGACAACCACTGATACTCTTTCTATCACTAGGTTTTTGGCTCACCTTTTCAATTCCAGTTTTTACTATGGCAATTAGTTGTGCATATGTGTAATCTGAGAGGACCTTGCCTCAGCTGTACTGAGTATCTCATGCCTTCTGCCCAGGGTTTCTCAACCACCATCAAGTAGGTTTCCTACAGGTGTCTATGCCACTTCTCTGACACATGTGCAAGCCTTTAAGTAGGAGGAAGTTAGTACAACGTGTGGTAACTGTGATCAGTAGGGGATGATAAATATACCCCGTTTCCATTCCTTGGAGGAGTAACTCTGAAGTGTATTTAACATAGCTCTTTTAGGGGTCCCTAGAGGGTTCAACCAACATTTGCCCTAGGATTGGCTTTTCCTTTCATGTTTGAATTTTCCCAGCACCCCCTTTACCCTGCCCCACCTCTCTTTCTTAGAATTACTTCCCAAAATAATCTTCCTGCATATAAGTCTTATCTTAGGGTCTGGCATTAGAGAAATTCAGGCTAAAACAGAATTATTATTGCACGTTGAAAAATCGTTTAGGAAACTGAGGCTAAAAAGTTTAACTGTCCAAAATTGCATAGCTATTAAAAGATGAAGCAAGACCTTGAATTGAGTACAGCCTGACTCCACAGATCATGTTCTTAATCACCATATAGCTTTTCAATGTTAACGAAAATCGGCTTTGATTTTGTTCAATATTTTCATATCACGTATCTAAATTACCAGTTTTATGTCATTTCTTCTTTTGAAATGTTTCCCTTATTAGTTATTGAAAATGATTTCATCTAGCTGGGAGTCAAAATGCTGTCACCTTACCACCTCCTTCTTTAATTCTTATGCCAGTCTGATAGTTGATTTTCTTCCTTCCAGTTAGTCAATATTGTTTATGAATAAGTGTGTTTGCTTTGAGCTGTGATGAAACTGATTTCACATTTGATCTCTTTTCATTCTTAACTATGAGATATTTAGTGAAACTTTTAACCTTTCTGAACCTCAGTTTCTTTGCTTATAAAATGAATAAAATAATTTCTGCCCCACAGCATTGTTTAGTTCAATAAATGTAAGAATTCATGTTTTTACTTATTCAAATATTAAACCATGGGATGCCATTTTCATTTTATTGCATTTATTATTGTTGTTGCATTGATTTTAAGTGGTAGCTTTTAGAGAAGTTGAAGGCTTTTATTGTCAAATGTATATTCATTCCTTTAATTTTTGTGAAAGAATAAAAATTTATTTCTTAGTCTGAAATACTTCTAGTAATCACAAAGAAAACCTACAGATTTCTAGATTTTGAAATCAAGTATGTGATACATAAAAAGTCAATATAAATATTGTTTGAAGCAATGAAAAGAACTCTTAAGACCCAAAGGACTCACATATTGATTAAAGTGCTCCATTATGTAGCATTCAGATGATCTTGGTGTTGTGGCAATGAAATAAAAGTTTCTGAGAAATAGTAGGTTCTCACAAAAAGATGATTTAATGTTTGGATTCAAATATGCTTTCAGTCAAGTGTTCCCTAAATATGTTGTAAGGAGACCTTGAAACAGGTTAAATACAAAAATGAACTTGATTAAAATACAGAAGCTTCGAGTTAGTGAAAGCATACAATTATGTGCACTAAAATTGGTCAGGCCTTTTATAAAACATGTTGATGAAAATATAGTTTATTTTCAAAGTATCTAATTTAGTTATAATTTCAACCAAGAGTATAAAGAAAATGCAATTAAAGAGTTTCCTTGCCTCAATAATTACACCGGGGGTTTTATCCACCTAATTAAATCCTTTTTTGTGTACTCCTCCCAGTGGCTCTATGGTTTTCACCAACAGCATAAGAAGAATCAAGAATATATTTGACTTCCACCAAATCATGAGCATGCTTGTAACTGAGCCTGTTGTGGTTTGTAATTTCATGTTTTAAGGAATAAGTTGTTAATTACATTCTTTATTTAGTTCCCCCAAGCTAGGTACTTATTTGTAGTTGCAAGCAGTCACACAAAAAAGTGAGCCCACCCTGCTTAATTACATATTTGCTTATTTTAAAGGATGGCTCTAATCCTGAATCTCCAGAAAAGTCATCTTCAAATGCAAAAAAACAGAAGTCTGTAAAATAAAAACAAGCTATTTCAAAAAAGGAACTGATCACCGGCCTGTAGATAGAGCCTGGGCAGGATCTATAGAACCAGGACTTATCTAAGCAGGGTGTTTAGCAAAAAGAGAAAATAACCAATTGACACTCTGAGAATATTTTACATCTTCAATTATTTATTTAATTATTTATCACTATTCTCCCTTCTGTTGCTTCATGAGGACATGACTGAAATTATATCTGGAACCATGTCTCTTTTACTCATCACTTTATCAGCCAGAGGCAGGCACAGGGCTTGGCATATAAATATCCATTGATTGGTGTCCAGATGAATCTTTCCTTCATTGTTTTGCTCTCTGATAGCTTCTTTTGTGATGGCCTCATCTCCCCAACTAGATTGTAGTCATCTGAGATCAGAGACCATATTTTATATTTCTCCAAAATACTTCAAAATGATGTTTCATTCAAATCAGTGTCAATGCCTCAAGGATATTAAGGTATGAATTCAGGAAAATAAAAGAAGTGATTGGGAAAAAAGGGTGATAGTAAAGGGTTGTGATGACTTCTGCACAGTACATGTCTAAGTATACACTGAACTATATGAAATTTCCAAATTGGACCATATTTGACCTATAAATTACATATTAATTTTATTTGGTCCATCTAACTTCTAAAGAGTGATAAAGATTGAGAAAACCAGGAAAAACCATGGCATTTTGGGCAGGCAAACTGGAGTTTAAATGATAGCTCTGCTACTTCCTAGCTTAGTTATCTTGTGCAAGCTTCCAGTTCTCATTGGACCACAATTTCCTCAATTGTGAAATGGACACAATGCCCTACTTGGATGATCCTTGTGGAGATTAGGTGAGCCAAGAACTTAACTCTCTAGCCTATTACAAATGCTCAGTAAATGTAGCTCAACACTCCAGTCATCTTGTACAACTATCTTAACATCTCCTTTTCTTAATTTTCTTATCTATAGAGCAGGCAAAACAGATAAAGAAATTAAGTATGGCTCAGAGCTCATGCTCATAACTACTATACTATACTGTACTATACTATATTATGCTGTACTATATACTATACTACACTCTACTGTACTATATTATTGTATTTAATGACTTTAAATTCAACTTTTTAAAACTTATTAGTTCTTCAGACTATTGTAGGAGACAAAATAAAAGGGTGTGTGTATGTGTGTGTGTGTGTGTAAAAGGGGTTGGCTAAAGATGTCTGAGTTTGGCTTGGGTTATCTTTCAATGGATGAATGCATGACTAATATGTGTCTCACATCATAAATCTGTGTGCCTAACCTCCATTTGTTAGAAGCATGAGGTGTTTATCTCTGAGTCAGAGACTGCAAGTTTTCTCACACAATAGGTTTAGCTGTTTTGAACAAAAGAAAGTTAACAGCCCAAGAATATGTATCATTTTCTTTATATTCAAAGGGATCTTCCTTTCAGTCATTTTAATCAACTGACTTCAATTTTGAGTTTATCACAGTTCTAAAAACTTTAAATATATTAACTTATTACATCATATAATAGCCTCATACAATAGATGCTATTCTTCCTCTTTTTCAGATGAGGAAACTGAGGTACAAAGGGCTTTAGTAACTTGCCCAAGGCCACACAGCAGGTAAGTGGCGGAGCCAGGGTTTTCAAAGAGGCAGATAAATTCTGGAGATCCTGCTCTTATTCTCTGTGCTATTCTAAATCCTAATGTATTTTTTTTTTAATTTTATGCATTACAACTGAAAGCTTACCACCTAGCAAATGTATTGTAGGCAAAAATGATTACCAATCATTGTTATGGAATGCTCCTGGGGGATGCCCTGACAAAGATAACTCTTTAATTGCACCATTAAGGTTTCATTTATTTACATCACAATTTATCTTCCTTAAGATGCTTGTGGTGGTTGAGAACAGAAAGCTGAGCATGGAGAGCAGGAAGGAAGATAAATGAATCTTAGAGCACTGGAGAATTGTTAGAAGGTCAGGCCTGTATTTGGTCCCTCAGTAAGAAGGTGGAGAGAAAAGAAAGGAACTTGCCTGTTAGGTTAAACTGTCACAACAGTGAGATTGTTACCATAAGTTCCAGTTTGTGAATGAGAGAACTGAACATCAGAGAGGTAAAGGACTTGACAATGGTCTCATAGCTGGTAAGCAGGAGAGAGAGCATGGATTGTAAACTGTGTCTAAACAAACCCATATGTACGTGTTATTTCCTCTGTTACCCTGGGTAACTTCTATGGAAGAGAAGGGGAGATATGTATCCAGGATCCTAAAAGGAAAAATGGGAGAGAATAGATAAAAATAACGCTCTCTTTAATTGTATAAGTTTGCTCTGCGCCTTAACTCTTTTTCTGTTCTTTTAGTATGAATTTATGTCAATTTATCACCTATATTCAACTTTATTTGAAAAAACTTAATTGATCATTATATACAAAGTACTGTGCTTGCTGCCCTGTGTCTGTAGTTGACAGTGTGAAGTAGAGGTAGGGTGAAGAGATAAATATTTTAACCTCTAAACCTTCAAGAAACTTATAATCTGATTAGGGAAATAATATGCAAATTATTTTTCTGGTTAAAGCCCAGATTTCTGAGCCTGGCACACACAACACTTCTCAACTAGACCACAGCCTTTCTCACTGCTCTCAAAACTCTCTCTCTCTCCTCACCTTAATTTCACCTGAGAACATCCAAATAGTCATCATTCAGGCTCATGCCTTTGTGCCATAGTAAATACAGTTTTCTGAAATGCATCTCTTATTTGATGGTACTCCTTTACCTCTGGATATAGTAACTTGCAGTAGCAGCTAAAGAGTAGTCACATGACCTAGACTTTGCCAATTAGATGTTCCCATTTAGTTCTTTGAAATGAGAAAATGACACAAAAATAAAAGAAGACCTGAATTCATTCACCATGATGGTAGGTGGAATATAACAGACGGACCATGCTCAGGCATGCCATGATGACAGCAACAATATTTAGATTTACAGGGGGTCCTGGTATTACTCTTCCTGCCACAAGATGGTTATTGTCCTTCCCGTTCTTGGGCTCCTTGAAACTACTTTGATTCCTATCTCTTTCATAAGCCTAGGCCTCCTGTGAAATGTTGATTCTCAGACCTGATAGTCTTTCACTAAGTCTCTTTCTGTTGCTGCAGCAAAAAAACAGCTAAAGTCAGTCCTCTATCTTTAAATTGTGAAATTTCTCAAGCACTTTCCAGTAGCCTTGATCTGAATTAAATATTCAATTCTTTATAACATATGCCAGTTACTATGTGAGGTACATTGAAAAATACACAAATAAGTAATTTGAAAGAATATTCTTCTCTAAGAGTTTAGTATATAGTTTTACAGTATAGTACAATATAGTATAGTATAATTAGGTTCTTTTATAGAACAAGAAAGAGATATACTAAAGACTTAAGAAAACTTCATTTTAAGTGTATAACAAGTAATCTTCTTGGGCATTCTACCATTTTTCTCTTTCTCTCATTCTTTTGTTTATTCAACAAATATTAGTGAACATCTTCAGTACTGATTGGCAGGCATTGTTCTAAGGTCTGGTGACACAACAGTGACCAAGAAAAATAAGATCTCTATTCTAATGAAACTTCTAATGTCTGAGAAAGAGATAAATAAACAGGTAAAAAAAATTAAAATGATCATTTCAAAGGGTCATAGGAATAACAACATTGTAATATAGTAGAAAATTATTAGGTTGGAGGCATGAGAGAGGTGACTTTGCATGTAGTTTACATAAGGATATCTAGGAAGGCTTCTTTGGGAAGATGATGTTTAAGCTGAGGCCTGAATAATGAGATAAGGCTAGTTGCAAAAACTGAAGGAAGAACAATCCAGGTAGAGAAAGGAGCATACACAAAGGTGCTGTGGAATGTTCAAGCCTGGAAAGTGTGAAGGGAACAGTGAATAAAATGTGAATGACAGAAAAGGAGGTAGGAGGGAAAAGTAGGGACTCTTTTATTAGGGCCTAATGTGTCACTTTGAAATGTTTGAATTTTACTCTCTCATTTTTCATGGACTATCCCCACTGCCCCATCCTATGTTTCTGGATTTCAACCTTCCTAATTAGGAAAAATCTAATTGAATGTTTACTCCTCTGGCAGATAAACCTCAAAATATCAGTGGCTTAACACTGAGTGGAAGAGAAACATATTTTGTACTCCATTAGATTCCAAAAAGGTATTTCTGATCAGTGCTGGGGAGCTCTATTTTACTTAATCATTAAGAAATCCAAACTGATGGATGATTCACTGTCATCAACAAAAGGCTTTCAACTTTTCCCTGAATGTAGCTACCCAGAATAGGGTGGTTTAGAGAGTATAGGGAGAGAAGTAAATATGTGATCTCATCAGAGAGTTTGGTAGGCCAGCAAAAAGTGATGAACAGTACTTCTACTCACATCCCTTTGGGCAGAATTTAGTTGTATGACCATACTAAACTGCAAAGGAAAGTGAAAAAATGTAGTCTGGATGGTGCCCAGGAATAAAGAGGAATACTTCAATCAATCATGGTTTAGGTAGTGAATTGCCTGAGGTTGCCTTTCTTGATAAATATCAGTGGAACACAGTGTAACTGGCAAGCATTTTGAGGCTTCATACCTGATAGGGATGTGAGGTGGGTAAAGACAAAATGTATTTTGAAAAATGAAATTCAAGTAAATATGAAAAACTAAAGAAAATAAAAAACTAAAGTTTAGAAACTACAGAAAATATACCTGGGTAAAGCTTTATTGCCTGATAGAGATGAGCTGAAAATATAGTGATTCTCAACTGAAGGGACACTTCTGTAGGACAGTGTAGTGGGTTGAACAATCCCTACCCTCCAAAGGTAAGTCCAAGTCCTAAGCCCTATACCTGTGAATGTGACCTTATTTAAAAATAGGATCTTTGTAAAAGTAACTAAGTTGAGTACCTTGGGATGAATTTATCCTGGATTTAGAGGTCCCTCTACATGGAAACATGAGACAAAAAGAAAGTAGATTTTTACCTTAATATTGTCCCCAGTCAGTACTTCCAAAGCAGTCCCAAACTCTCTCACTCAGCAAAGTATCTTCCCCTTACCATTTATAAGGATCTTTAAAGATCACCTGTAAAACATGCTCAAAATTCACTCTCTCAGCTGAGCTACAGCCAACAAACTTCTAGATAGCATCTGCTATATCTTGCTCAGCTATACCTTGTCAAAATCCAGTATTTCACAGGTGTTTGATGGAACCTCAGGATGCCTGTGTCATTACACACATCCAGTAGAGCTAAAGCTGCTGAGTCTCTGGAGGTCAAAGCAGAGTATTTTTAGGAAAAAAGGGAAATGATGCTCTCCTCAACTTTCTGGCAGCTGAGACTTATAGTGACAGGGCCAGTTTCTTGACTCTCACTAGGTCCCTCGTGACAGTGCTTTCATCATGCTCGCTTAAGTCCTTTCTTGCCCAGAAGCTCTCATATGACCAAAGGGGATTGGTGGACTACAAACCTCATCCCATTGCCTATGCTCTTTCCATCTCTTCTATTGCCTTGGTACATTTTTTAAGGGGTGGGACATCTTTGTTTCTCTAGCCAAAGCAAAAGCCCATGTGTAACAAATTATGTAAAGAGAAACTTTGGCAAGAGAGGGCATGAGACCTAACACAGCTGGACTCCGGATAACATGCTCATTGCATAAGAAAAAAAGTAGAAGACAGGAGAGATTTTGGGTACAGAGCAAGGCTGAGGATATCAGAGACAAATAGCCCTTCTCCAGAGGCTGATCTTATTGTGCTGGTGAGCCATCAAAGACTCTGAACTTCAGCTTTTGTGCGACTTGTTATTATTTCCAGTTCCATAGGGAAAGAAGTTCACTCCTCCAAGTCTTGGTGGAATATTAGTTAATGAGACATTTATAAGGTGTAGCTGCTGGATTTTGGTTCAGTTCAACTCAGGATTTGGAGTAAGAATGGAAAAAATGAGATTTTTAATGGTTGCATTAACATTGTGAAAGAGGTCTCAGGAAAAGCGCCAGAATCCATTTAGGTTGATTTAGTTTGTACATGTAGAGGCTAAAAGCAGGCCTAATGCAAGAGAATGAAGGCTAATTGCGGCGAAGGAAAAAAGCCAAGAATATTAACAGAGGAAAAAGAGAGCAAATTAGGTTTGAGGGAGGGATGAGTTTAAGGTCAAAAACAGAGTACAGGAAGATGTTGAGGAATTAAGTGTTATATGTCAAATATATATTGGTGATACTGTATTAGTTTACTAGGGCTTCTGTAAGAAAATACCACTGACTGGATGACTTAACAGGAATTTATTTTCTCCTGGTTCTGGAGGCTAGAAATCCAAAATTAAGGTTTTGGCAGTTTCACTTTAGTCCATTTCAGTTCAGTTCCTTCTGAGGCCTTTCTCCTTGGTTTGCAGATGGCAATTTTTTCTGAGTCCTCACAAGTTCCTCCCTCTGTGCATGTATGCCCCTGGTGTATTATTTTGCGTATCCAAATTTCTTTCTTTTATAAGGATATCGCTCATATTAGATTATCTCCTAACTACCTTCTTTTAACTCAATTATTTTTTTTAAATCCTTACCTCTAAATACAGTCACATCAAGAGATATTGGTGATTAAGGCCTCAACATAAATTTGGATGCAGAAGCAATTAAGCTCATAGTAAATATAAACACAGTATAATGAACAAACATATTTTGCATAATTGAAATATTAACTCATATTAGTGTTACATTGTTCCTTAAACATCTATTTAGTGGAAGTAAACATTTCCTGACCCTGGATAGTATTGGAAAGAGTCTAAGACTTTTTTTCAGAGTTTAAAGGTGACTTAAATTTATAAAACATTGTTTCAGTTTAGTAATTAGGATGTGATCATTTCCAGTTGTTAATCGAGTGATTCAATCTTTATTGAAAGGTAAGATGTCTTTCCTCCCTCCATGCTAAGGTCTATAGATGACAGCTGCCTGCTTGCAAGAAACAGGGTGTGTGATAGTTCTCTTCATCTCTTTGCTCTGCTCCTACCTACTTGCTAGTGGATATTTGCCTTCTAGAGACAAAGAGAAAAGAAGTAGAAGTGAGGAAAGGCACTGTCTTAGCTTGTGCTGCTATAACAAAATACTATAGATTGGGTGGCTTAAAACACAGACATTTATTTCTCACAGTTCTGGAGACTGGGAAGTCCAGGATCATGATGCTGGCAGATTTAGTTCTTGATAAGGGCTCGCTTACTGCCTAGCAGACAGCTATCTTTTGTCTGTGTCTTCATGTGGCATTTCCTCAATGTGCATAGGGGGAGAAAGAGGGAGGAGAGAGGGAGAGAGAGTGAGAGTGTGTGTGTATGAGTGAGAAGTCTTCCTCTTCTAATAATGACGCTAATCCCATTATACTCATAACCTACTCTAAACCTAATTACCTCTCAAAGGCCTCATTTTCAGATATAGCAAAGTGGAGTTTAGTTTAGGGCTTCAATATATGAATTTTGGGGGACATGATTATTTAGGCCATAACAGGCACAGAGGCAATATGATTAGGCTGCATAGCTTTGTGGTTTCAGACATTGGTGAGCATTTTTGGATCCTTAGTGATTACCATTTATGAGTACTTCTCTCCATCCACTCTCTTGACCTGGGTAGATGCTCCCTTATGCCAAGTCATTGTTTATAGCTCATTTTTTCAACCACAGGAATCTGTTGGCCATATTTAGCTTTTTGCACCTAGGGATCTTCTGCCTTTCTAGATAGTTTTCTTGGCCAGAGCTGTCAACTACTACTGCCTCTTGATCCCACATGGTTTACATCTAGTTCATGGGAAAACTTTCATTTTCCTTTCTTTGACAAAGTCTGAGAGTTAGGCCTATCTAAATTTAGTCTTAAAATGACTTAAGCTTTAAGTAAAGGTTTATCTGCAGTGAGGTGAAGTGAGGACTCACATTGTAGAAACAGCTCTCTGCAGCAAAATCTCTTCACCAGTTCTGCCTCTTCTCCAATCCTTTGGTATTCTCAATTTGGTTGAGACATTAGAGTCAGTACAAATTTCACATCTAGTTTATTTTGGGATCTTGGTCAAATTACATATACACTTACCCAAAGAGAGTCAGTGAATGTGAGAGAGAGAAAGAGAAGTATACTAAAAATATTAAAAGAGATAAAGATAGAAATAAAGGGATAAATCAAGAGAGAGGAAAGACAGGAAGGAGAAAAGGCTGAGAAGAAAGGAGGGGGAGTAATATGTTAAAAATATTAAAGGTATTTATGTGGAAATGGTACAAAAGATTATTTAAGTTTTCCTCTTTATACATTTTGCATTTTCCAAATAATCTCTACTGATTTTTAAAATAAACTGTTTATTTTAGAATAGCTTTAGAAATTTACAGAAAAATTGCAAAGATAGTAAGAAGAGTTCCAATATACCCCACAAACAATTTCACCTACTATTATCTTACATTAATATAGCACATTTGTTTATTCATAAATCTACATTGATACATTGTCATTAACTAAAGTTCATACTTGTTATAATTCCTCTCTTTTTGCCTAATGTCCTATTTCTTTTTCAAGATCCCACCCAGAATACCATAGTACCTTTAGTAGATCATGTTGCCATAGGCTCCTTTGGGCTGTGACAGTTTCACATTTTTTCCTTACTTCTGATGACCATGAGAGTTTTGAGGAGTATGGGTCAGGTAAGTACTAGAATGTTCAATTGGGATTTGCCTGATGCTTTCTGAGGATTATATTGAGATAATACCTTTTGATGTAGAGGACCACTATGGTAAAGTGCCATTTTTGACCTATCACATTAAGGTAAGTACTATTAACATGACTTACAACTGTTGACATTAACCTTGATAACCTGGATAAGAATATTTGGTATATGTTTTTACTGTAAAGTTACTCTTTTTACCTCCTTTTCATGCTGTACTCTTTGGAAGGAAGTTATAATGCACAGCCCAAACTTAAGTAGTAAGGAATTATGCTCCACCTCCTTGAGGATAAACTAACTACTTAATTACTTCAAACTGTTCTACGTGGGAGATTTGTCTCTGGTCCACATTTATTTACTTAATCATTTACATGTATCAGTATAGACTCACTGATATTTATTTTAGAGTTTGGGTTATATGTTGCTTTCATTCTCATAAAAAATAAACAACGTAAAAACCTAAGTAAATAAAAATATTTCTAATTTGACATAGAATTTAAATGCATTAATAACAATAAGAACCTTCATATTAGCTTATTCACATAAGCTAACTTTAAACAAATATAATTGTTTTCATAAAAAATATTTTTTAAAAATAATATAACCATAACAAATAAAGGAACCAACCAAATAACTTTAAAAAATATTTTGTAAAAAATACCTTTTGAACTATACTCTTATTCTAAAGACAAAAAGAACTGTAAACTAACCTTGAACTCTCCTTGGCAGATTTGTGTTTCACAGTAGCATGAGTAGCAAATTTGAAATTACTTTCTGTGTATTGAAGAATTGAATGGGTGAGTAAAGACATTACTGATGTTTAAATAAGGGTTTTTACTCTTAGAAAAGCAAGGTACAAATATGAAATAGAGGAAGGCCAGAAAAAAATCCTGTAGTGTTAGACTGGAATTTTTTGGAGTTGAGAGAGGAAAAGTACAAGATGATCTTAGAACATTTTGTGGTGCCATAATGTATAAGGAAGTGTTAAAAAGAAATAATGGGGGCATGTTAAAAGGGCAAAGGGGCTAGCTTGAAATGGCTTCCAATGGGCAAATCTGGCATCATTGGAATATCAAAATAAAAACTGATAGTAATAGATTATAATCCACTGATTAAAAGAAAAATCTATGTGCCCTACAGCTAATATGTAAAATGGGAGGAAAAAAATAGAATGCCAACTAAAATTAAAAGTAGAAGGAATGATGCTGTTAGAAAGTCACTGTTAGAAAGTGTTGTGCTTATCTAACTAATTATTGATTTATTTATTCCTAATCAAAGGATGACAAATTCTAGTATAAATTTTAATGAGATATAGGGTATGTACATATCTCAAAGCATCTTCTCAGAAATAACTTACTAATAATCACAAATGAGACATCTGATATTATTTACTGAGGAAAAAACTTAAGTTCAGTAGAATTCCAGACAAAAATATATAACCAGAATTGAATTATAATAGAAAAAAAAAACAGAATTTTTACAAAATAATTGGTTTATACTCTTCAAAAAAGTCAATATCGCTATAACCAAAGAAAGCCTAAAGAACTGTTTTATATTAAAGAAGGTTAAGTAAATATTTGATTAAATGCTTTGTTACTGAATTAGGTTTTTGATTGAAAAAAATTCTAAAATGTAAATTATTGGTTTAGAGGTGAAATTTGAATATAGACTATAGATTATGTAGAAGCAGAAAATTCACTGCAGTAGAATTACTAATGGCCAAAATATTGTAAGACATATATTCAGCTTCCACAGTAATCAGGCAATGTATTATAAAATAAAAACAAATTATAATATTTAATGCTGGTGAATATATGATAAAATAGGTACTCTCATCCATCACTCATATGTGTGTATCTTGATGATAGATGGATAGATAGATAAATAGCAATATATTTTTGACCTGAAAAATTTCAGTTCTTTAAAATTACCCTAATAAGAGCTGTTTTTTGCTATTTTTGTATCTTTTTGGAAATTTTCTTTTTTAAAAAAATAAAAGCTAAAGATATTTTTTTATAACTATATAATTGATATGTTGACCATTCTAGAAAATTTAGAAAGTATAAGAAATTTAGAAAGAAAATAAAAAAATATTTGTAAACTTACTGCATAAACATAACTATCATTAATGAAGGAACCTTTAAAAATATACTGGGAGCATACCATGTATATAATTTTATTTTAAAAATTTACCATTATATTATGTTATCAAATATCATTTAACAATTTTTGAAGACCTAAATTTTAATGAAAGCATAATATTCTATCTATAGCTATAACAATAATTTATTATACCATTTTTGGGGGGGCAAGACATTGTTTATTTTCATTTTTTTACTATTGCTCTGGCAAATATAATAGTACATTCATATTTTATGTATCTCTTATGATTTTCTTAAGGTAGATTTAAAGGGTAAAAATTTCAGATTAAAATATCTACCTATCTATGAATCTACAAACATGACTCTCCACCTTGCTTTGTTAGAGATTTTTTAAAAACCAATTTTACTCCTGCCACTGGTGTTTGAGAATGCCTAATTTGCTATATGCTTACTAGCATTGAACACTATAATTTTGTTTTTGTTTTATATTGTATTGCTGTATTACTATTACAGATGAACATTTTTTCTTATAATTTTTTTTTGCCATGCTACTTCTGTGAATTATGTTTTCATGCTTTGCTCACTTTTCTATTGAGATGTTAGAGATTTTTATTATTTTTTTACATACTATATATGTATAAAATATTAATCTAGAGCTAAAGGTATAAAATTGGAGATGGAGATAGAAATAGAGGGGTAAGAGGGAGGGAAAGAAGAGACAAAGTCAGAGAAGAGAGAGAAAATAACCATAGTATATATGATATAGATATAGGTTTTTCATCACTTTAAGATTCCTGAGGAAGAGATGATCTTTTCTGGTTAATTTTTATTATAATCCTCCAGATAGTAATATGTTGCTCTAGATTAAAACGTGTTCCCCCTTTTAAAAAAAGCGTATATATTCTATTGAATGAGACTCTTTCAAGGGTGTATACAGTATATTATTTTAAATTTTTCTTTGTTCCCGCTAGTGAAAAAAAAAATCTATTTATGTACAGCTGTAAATTTTCTGACTTCTTTTTCAGTATTTAGTGCCCTCTGGTGTTTGCAAGGAATGGATAACAACATATTTTGTTTCCAATTCATTTTCTGCTTATTAGAATTCTTTGGCACGCATCAATCGTGTCTATACAGATTGAGATGTTTAAATATATTCAAACTTCAGAAATAAACATGAATGACAGTCTATAGTTTTGGGAGAGTTCTGACATTTAAAAATATCTGAGCTTTCCATCTGGCAAGTGAGAATGATAATTGCCTAGAAACTTAGTTACCATAGTGGCTCTCCTTTACAAAGTCAGAAATGAAAATATTCATATTCAGCCTATGAATTCCATATCTTAATAATGTAGCAAATATTGTGAGAATAACAGCAACAAGAGGGAAAGGGAACTCCCGTGGAGGAGATAGGAAGAGAGGGAAAGGAGTGATTTCTCTTTGTTATTAGAGGATTACTATGTTCTTTCTGAAGGATTTTTCCCATCTTGAGGAGTTTTCATTTATTTTTACCTAATATAGAGATTCTATATTAGCCACCTCTGTAGCTTGGGGTTATTTCACTCATTTAATACAGGCTTCAATTTTCCTAACTGTTTATTAATGTTCCTAGTTCAGTAATTATCAAACCATTTTGAGAAGAGGAAGAGTAGGCACTTATACAAACAAAATATTCCATGGAAGTGTAAGGTAAAACACAGGGAAAATCAAAGTTCATCTGGTTCAAGTGGAGCAGAAAGGTTGGGAGGGGTTTTGCTTCCCTGCCTTTTAATCTTCCCTATTGTTACTGCCCAGTTGATATTTGGATTACCTCTGAGGCTTCCCAAGTTCTTAAAGAACATATTTTGACCAATAAGGGCAGCAAAAGGGAAACTTATGAAGTTCCTACTCCCCATATGTGGTTAAATGTTACCCTCAAATTCAGAAAGTCTGCTCTCTATAAGTGATTTTGTATTTCAAAATTTAGTAAAATCTCTTCCCTTTATTTATGTACTTAACAAATAATTATAATCAGACATTTTGCTAGGTTCTCAGAATGCAAAAAAAATGATGTTTTCTGTCCTCCATAGGTCTTATAGGGGAGGTAAAGATAAAGAAAATGATTACATAAATAAATATAATGTTATGAAGGTGACACATTTAATGCATTTAATGAAGGAGAGGCAAATGTTACCATGAGAGCATATGATAGGAAGATGTGATCTAGAGAGGAATATCAGGAAGGCTTTCTAGGGGAGGTGATGAATGAAGCGGGACTTAAAGATGAGTTAGGGGTTACCTGGGTAAAGCATAGAATTAAGTGTATTCATGGAGAACACAGGGCAAGAGGCAGCATGGCACTTCAAATAATTGAAGATGGCCAATGTGGCTAAGACAAAGAAAGCAAGGGGCTAGGAAGGAATGGGATAAGTAGGGATCAGGTCAAAAAGAGCCTTGTGACTACTTGAAGATTTTGACCTATATCTTAATAGAAACTGAAAGCTACTAATATGCTTTAGGGAGAGATGACATCATCAGCTGACTGTCTATAGCATGGTGAATGAATTGGGTGGGGTGGATGAGAAGAAGTATGCATACTGATAGGGATACATGTGAGGAGACTCGTTAATGTCTGCTAGAGAGATTATGATGTCTTGGACAGGGATATGTCCATGGAGACAGAAAAACAGATGTATTCGAGAAATTTTTTAGGGATAAAATTGACTCAACTTGGTGATAGATTGGATATAATGTGTATGGGAGATGCAAATATCAGAGATAAACCTCAGATGTCTGTCTTATTGAGTTGAATGAAAGAGACATGAACCATCAGAAGAGGGTAATATTTTTGGTAAAAGGAGTCATGAATGTGATTTCAGTGTGTTAAGTTTGAATAGTTTTTTAGATAATTTGTCCAAGTTGACTATTACAAATTCATACTTGAAATATGAAAGAGCTATCTAAGCAGGAGATTAAGATTTGAGAGTCATCTATGTTTAGGAGCAATGGAAATATGAACATAGTTCCAAGAAAGAAAGTGCCAACAGACAAAGTAATAGGGTCTTTGGTAGAACATGTAGGAGCTTCAACATTAAATGGCTAAGCAAAGAAGGCAAAAGCATTTAAAGTGAGCAGCTGTAGCTATAAACAATCAAGAGAGCATATGATTATGTCCTGGGATGATGGAGAAGAAAGTATTTCAAGAAGGAAGGAGTAGTCAGCAGGCTTGAACAATGCTTAGAAGTTAAGTAAGAAAAGGCCTATAAATATCCACTGGATTTAGCAACAATAGGTTTTAAGTGCCCTTCATGAGTCCTGTTTCAGTAAAATGACAGAGGCCAAACTCCAGACTAGTATAGTTAGAGGAGTGAATTGGAGGTGACTTGAAATATTTCTTTATGTAAGTTTGGCCTTAAAGATGAGAGGGATAGGCTGCTAACTGGTATGAGATGTAGCATCAAGGGAAAGATTTTTATTTTTAAATGGACAAGACTTGGGTATGTTTAAACACCAAGGAAAGAATTCAGAAAGATGTTGCAATACATAAGAAGAGAAATAAGAATAACTAATAATGCAATTTTCCAGAGAAGAGTAAAGATGAAGAAATTAAAAACATATAGGAAGGTACTGGCTTTAGATGGCAAAGGGGATGTATATCCACTTTAACCAAGGAGAAGCATTGTTAGTTTAGTTTGTTATGCAGGGCAAGTTTGAGTATTTAGTGGCAAGGAGGCATTTGTGTGTCTGTGTATGTATACATAATTCTTATACTTTAACGGTAGAGGAAATAGTGATATCATCTGCTTAATTTTAAGAATGAGAAGGGAGAAATAAGATTTGAGGTTAGAGTAGTAGGTCAAAATAATAGAAGACAAATTTGTTGGCTAGACAAATATACAAAGAGGGACGGGCAGCGTTAAATGTCAATCAAGGTTGGTTACTATAAATTTATGAAGAGGCACTCCACTTTCCTTGACTGAATCACCTTTCTTTTGTTTTGCCTTTTGCCACATACAGTTTAGCTGAAACAAATATTGCAAGAAGGCAAAAATGGAAATAAAATGTTATGTCTATTTCCAACAGTCTGCATGGTGTTCTGCCCCTTTACTGTATACAATAATATTTTAAAATTCCCTGGAGCCACTCCTGATGTAATTGAATATGTACAACTGTAAAACGGTGATTTAAAAATTTAGAATATAAAACCACTTAGAATAAGAAGAAAGAGGATAGGTGAGACCACACGACCACTAAGTCTAATGTGGCAGTGATGTTTTGATACATGTATCAAACCTTCCTGGGGCTGGAGAGGAATAAAAGAGGCATGGAATGGTTTCTTTATGCTTTCAGAGGCAAACCTATGACACAAAGCATGCTCATGTGTATACATGAAGATGTCGTTAATTACAGGGAAGGAAATCGGGATTTAAGGGGATTAATTTCACTTCTAAATCAATTTTTCATGCCATTGCATAAAACCTTGGGTTCTAAAGCTCAAAAAACAGAGAAAAAATGATGAGGCAGTAAATCTTATAGCATTTTGCTGCTGCCTCTTCTTTTTTTAATGAAATCTATTATCATTTTAATGAGACTGACCTTATGTAAGCAAAAAAGTCTGGTGTTAGCATAAAAATTACTATAGCTTCTTTTACTTCAGCTCTCCAATATATTTGGTGTATGTGTAGTAAGGAATTTGACCTGTCCAAAGAGAGTTCTGGTTTTTGTTCCGGATTCCTGGAATGTAACCTCTAAACACTTGGAATTTCCTGAGTAACAGGAGTATCTTTGTTATTCATGGTGTTATGCATTTGTTATCTTTGGATTTCACCTGATAGTTCATGATACCATTACCCAGGTGGCTCATGGTGGGCCCTTCTGGCCCATTTGCTCTTAGCCCAATCTCCAGGGAGGAATTGGGCACTAGAAATGAGTTTAGTCACATGAGCAATGATCCAATCAATCATGCCTATATAATAAATCCCAATAAAAACTCTGGACACCAAAGTTTAGGTAAGTTGCTCTGGTTGACAATATTTGTGCATATTGTCATATATCATGCACATGAAGAGGCGACACTGTCTGTCCATAAATCAATGGGTAGAGGATGACTTATGGGCAGAGAATTCCATGTTTAGATCCCTCCTAGATTTTACTTCATGCTTCCCTTCATTTGGTTGGTCCTAATATATATCTTTTCTCGGTAATGAATGTGACCTTAAGTATAATAGTGAGTCTGTGAGTCTTTCTGGTGAATTACTGAACCCAACTGTGGTTTATGGAACTCACAAACTTGCACTTGGTGTCAGAAGCCTTTGGCAGACTTGGCAGTGTAGAGGATTGTGCCCTTAACATCATGGTTTGGGTAAATCCTGGGTATTCAGAGCTTTTGAATCAAAACTTTTGAATGTCCCCTCTTGGTCATAATTTTGGACTCTAAAAGTCATATATATTTTGCATCTTAAATGAAGGTCTCTCTGTCCTTCAAATATAGTTCTCTTCTAAAAACCTTATTTTCCTCTACTTAACATCTCACTTCAGAAACAAGCCCCCTCTGGGAGGGTTCTCAGTGAGATTAGAAGATATTAGTATTCCTGAAATTAGTATTCCTGGGTCTCAAAATCTTAGAGCTGTGTATCAGTCAATGTCTAATCAGGAGACAAAAACTACACACTACTGAATTAGGAAAAATTTAAAGAATTATCAACTATAATGAGACTGGAGTAATGAAGGTTTGGTAAAAGGTAAAGAGAGTTCTAAAGAATAAAGGAAATGCAGATAAAAGAGCAGAACCACCAAGGCTGAAATAGAGCACTCAAGTGAGATCATCCCCTAAACGTCAGGGCTGGGATCCAGACCTTGTTGAAGGCTCTGCTGTGGCTCACTGAATAGCAGACAAATTGCTTTTGTGTCTCACTAGTTGAACTTGTTGGGAATGTTTCCCCTGAACTTGCAGGAAATTCAGGAGAAGTTATTCACAGAAATTAGTGCATAACTGCCTCGGGGAGAGGATTCTGGAGGAAGCTATCCACTGTTCACTGCAGGAGCCCGGCCCTGGGGAGGACACATTTGCTGCAGGAGCTGGGGGCTGGTGAAGCAGAGTGTGCTGCTGGAGGGAAAATTCCTTCCTTCAGCAATATTTCTTAGTGTCCTCTACTGACATAGCTTAACATTGCATCAACTGGAAAAGAAAAAAATGTTTAAAGGGCCCAGTTCTATTTTTACATATCAGGCAATAAATTATGAATTTAGATCTGAGGAGAAATAGATTGATAGTTGGTAAAAGCTTAAAGCTATATGCAGATTTATTTTACTATCTGGGATGATAAAGAAGATGCCTAAGTTTACACAAGGAGATGGGACATGGTCCCTGACCATCTGATGCCCAATCAGGTGTAATATACATGCATGTGTCTGTTCATCCAACTGAAAATTGTTGTCCCCTCCCCCCCTCCAAACTATTCTTCTGGAAGGATTTTTTTTTCTCTTTAAAGTGAAGGCAACAAAAACAATGACAAGATTTGTTGGGCAGAAACTGTATACTCACAAAAATGCAGTGAAAAATACTGTCCTCATTTTACAGATGAAGAAAGTAAGGCTTTAGGGAGTTTAATTTATTAAATGTTAGACAGTAAGTGGAGGAGTAGTTTGTCTGATTGTAAAACCTGGCTCTTAACCATTATTTCTAGTTAAACAAATACTTTATTAATTACAGCTGAGAAAACCTTACCTAAGTAGAATGGGAGTGTTCCTAGGATTAGATCAGAGGGGATAATTATGGTGCAATTATGGAAGAGAGAGACAGCTATAAAGCTAAAGGCATACCAGCATGGATCAACTGCTTATTTGCCTTTGTAGGGGTGGAGTGAGTGGTGGAGAGTTGTAGACAAGTGTAAATTGAGGAAACATTTATTCTTGGCAGCTGGGCAGAAACTGGAGGGCAGTGGGCAGCTGGAGTTGGGCTAGGACTACAGGAAGCAGGAGGCCTTTTCAGATCATTAATGTCTCTTTCACAGCTGGTTAAAGATACAGCTTTCTGCTAATTCCCTTAACTTATGTCTGATCCAATGATCTTTGGAGAGAGAGAGAGAGAGAGAGAGAGAGAGAGAGAGAGAGAGAGAGAGAGAGAGAGTGTGTGTGTGTGTGTGTGTGTGTGTGTGTGTGAGAGAGAGAGAGAGAGAGAGAGAGAGAGAGAGAGAGAGAGAGAGAGAGAGAGAGAGAGGCAGATAGAGACAGAAACAGAGAGAGATCTCCCTCTTTTCATGCTGGGTTTGGAAACATTTAGCTAGCCCAACACCCTCATTTTATAAATAGGAAACTGAGGTTCCAGAGAGCAGACATAATTTGCCCCACACCATGGAGGGACTATGTAAAACGCATCCTCCTCCTTTGCTCCAGGGCTTCACACACAAAAATCCAAATTCATTAGGATATAAATTCAGGTGGGTTTTAGAGTTTCTTGTTTCCTTTTGCCTTGCTTCTTTAGCTGTATATTATTAATCTTATATTTGGAAGTGGGCTACATTGTTTAAGTTCAGGTTATAGATTTTGAAAAATTACTCTGGTATAATGTTACCACAAATCACATTCTCAGTGTCGAAGAGTCTGGAAATTTTCCCAAGTTCCTCAGAGTACAACCTTTTTTCATAGAGCATAACCACCTTTAATTTGTTAGAAAATAATTTGTTAGAAAATAAATTTTCAGTGAGGTAAATGAAATGTCACTTGGGGCTGGGAAAAGAACAGTTAAATATTCTTGAATCAGCTATATTGAAATCAGCTTGTCCAGTAAAGGCAGATCTCCAATTCATTGCTAGTTGTAGGACTCAGATTAGCTGCTTTTGAGTCTCTGAATTGATCTGTGCATGTGTACCTAGGGGATGCAAATAGATTTTCTTGTGAATTTACAGGAAAAAATGCACAATAATGGTAAGCATACTTACAGAAGATAGAGATGAGATAAACAAAAGCACTGTATAATAAAAACTACAAAATTCTACAAAAACTACAGTTCTATAAAACACTTTATAGAAAAATAGACCTGGAAAAAATTTTAGATATATTGTCACCCAGCCTCATAATTTCACAAAAGGGAAACATGAGAGTTGAGTTTTTTCTCTAATTGACAACTTTGCCTTGAGAAGGTTTTTAATCACGCAAATATATCACCTCATTCTGTATGAAATGAACACAGAGTTGAAGTTGTAATTATAGAAACTGCCAAAGCAAAACCACAAACTTAGAGCTAAAAGGAACCTAAACCTCACTTAGTCTAAACTCCTCATTTCTAAATTTAGAAAGAGAGTACTGTTAACTTGGAGGCCTCTCCAAGCCGAGACCCTAATTGATTTCTTCTGTTTTTCTGTTAACAGGACTTCAGGCAGTATTATCAGTGACCTTCACTTATTCCTTCATAAAATTGGGATAATTTTTTATAGAATTATTGTGACGATTAAATGAATTAATAGCTAGAAAAGTAGTTGCAAAATGAGAAGTACTATATATTTGTGTAAGTAAAAATGAATACAATGTATACTAATATATAAAACAATATATTATTATTATTTGTTATTTCAAAGGAAAACCCTAAATAAATATAAGCACTGAGTAGAGCTTTTATTTTCATGCTAAGAAACTCAGTTTTTAGAAGAGTTGACTTCTAAAAGAAAAAGACAGTATTTAAAGTACGTCCACAAAATATACGATAGAAATTGATAAGAATCAGTAATGCAAAAGTGAAAAATCACTGTTCTTGTCTTGAAATGTTGTAAAGCTTTATATATTTTAGTGCTAAAAGACAGACTATTGATAAATTTTAAATTATCTTATCAATTAATATATTATGCATAGTATACCTTCTATTATCATGGCAAAAATTCATTTGTCAGACAGAGCAAATAGAATATAGGACATATTTATTGTGATGCAGGCAGGATGCAAAGTCCAGCTTGAGAGAACTATGGAAAAGGGCCTACGGTGTTTCTGCCCCTTCCTCATTATTTCTACTGTTCTTCTCTTCTCCCTTATCCTTTGTTATTTTAGTACTTATAACTACTTCATGTATATTTCTATACTTGCCTTTTGTTTGTATCCACCCAATAAGTGTAAGCACCTTGAGAAAATAGATAAACGAAAAGAGAGTCTGGACATATGAGCTATTCAGTAATTACTTGTGGAGTAAATGCTACAAGTCAGACTATAGGAGAAATTGACGAGTCAGTTGTGGGCACCAATTAGTTAAAATATTTTTGGAACCCCAAACAGTAAGTATCTTTACTTTCCCTGTTTTTGCTCATTCCATTTGAGGCAACTTTAATAATCCTGCTTCTCCTAAGATTTGATGCTACTTCAGGTGTGGCCATACATTTTATTTGCAGTTGAGAGGAGGTTTCACATTATACCTCCATTTAGTGAAGATTTAGTTATTTTAAGAAGCCAAATATAACTCTTTGCTTATAGTGAGTTTGAGTCAATTGAAACTTTAAGTTTAATTTACCTGAACTGATGTTAGGTCAAATTATCTATTCTTGAAAATGTAAGTTCATTTTTCAAATCTAAGTAGAGGATTTTAATCTATCCCTATTACAATTTATCAAAAGCTTTTCGAGTACACTAACTGTCTTTCTGCAGTGAACATATGTTATTTCTGTCTGGGAGTTAGCCTTTAGACACCATTTTCAATTTGCTCACAAGTGCTTGCCTAAGTGCAAAACAATGGCCTCTGACCAAGAGAGCCTACATTGCCCTCAGCTTGACTAAACTTTGGACAGGCTTCTTCCCGATTCTAGGTGCCTGACCTCTATTTTCTTAGAGTATTTACTTTAAAAATATTTATAATTCCAATTTTTTTTCCTCTCCTTTGAGATGTAAAGCTTTTTAAAAGCTTATTTCCAGTTTTACAACCCAAGAACGACTTTCTCAAGAACTTGAGAATCATCTCTTCCAAATGTAATTATCAAGGAAAATAGGACGCTTATTTCTCCATTTCTGTAGGAGGATAGGAGCCTAACTTCAGCTGGCCCCTTGCTCCTAATCATAAAACTCTCTTCTGTCATAAAGGCATAAGAAAGTATAATTTTCCTTTGAGTAAGGCCAATTAGCAAAGACAGATAGTTACTCCTCTACGCTCGACCTTGAAAACTCCTTAGATCTTTTTCATATAGGAGTTGGGTATCTACTTTGGGGGTCTGTGGTTTCTCCCCTATTGCTGGTAATGGTATTGAAATAATAGCAACTTCTGTCTGTTTATCTTGTCTATTATGAATTTTCTTTAATGCTCCTCTTTTCTATAGTCAATTTTGAAATCAGAACTCATTTGAATGCTCTGTGTAGACCTCAGTTGACCTTTCTGAACACCTCTCCTGTTTCTTTCTCATAATCTATATTTGTATGGTAAAGATTTTATTTCTAGAAACTTCTTGAATATTTTTTTTTCTTTTGGAGATTTCTGCCGTGACACTAAGGCTATAGCTGAGTGTTTAGAGATATATTTCATCATCATTATTATTCACATTTTCAATGACTATTTAATAAAATAGTTAAATTTTATGTGGTACTTTTACATATTCAAGAAGTTCGATAGAATGACCTTCTTAGTGTATTGATATTTAGAGGGACAGTTGTCTGATTCAAGTCTTTATTAAACAGAAATGTTTTTGAAGTGTCTAATGGTGCAGGAATCTTGTAGTTTAGGGTAATTCCACTCAGATAATGTCATTTGAGAAACAGGAACCATATGAATCAATATTTGGTGATTACTTCCTAAATCAGTGAAATGACAGGAAGCCACATTCTTAGCAAAAGGTAGGAGGGAAGTAGGCTTACAAATAATACTTTTACTGAAATTTTGCTGAATACAAATATAATTAATGTAAGAGAAATGGGAAAAGTAAACTTCAAATATCTCTCCCCAAAATAAACCCACCTTAAGTGTTATTACTCTTTTAGTGACTTTGTACATTCTTGATCTCAGGAATTATGTTTACCTTTTCCTTTGTTCTTCTCCATTTGGGCCCAGAGCAATGCTTGGTTAACAATTAGCCTTATTAAGCAAATGTAAGAGAGTCTCTGTTTTAATCCCATTTTAAATTCATAGGTGGTGGGACCAAAACAAAGAGATTTTTTTTCTTCTAAGGATGATAAATACATAGTGTCACCAGGAGGGGGCTGTTCTATGGAGGTTAGGTTTTTCACTGGAAGGGAGGAACCGTACAGTTGCTTTTGGGGGAAAAGTTTTGTTACAAAAATATAATAGTAAACATTTATTGAACACTTTTATGTGCCAAGGGCTGGGCTAAATACCTCATATGAAGTATCTTCTTTTAATCTTCATAATGACACTATACTTTTAACCTATTATAACAGAACAAAATGCTCTGGTCTTATTCTAGACTATATCATGGATCATTCCCCATATCCCCATTTTTTCACCAAGAGCTGGAATTGATAAGTCTAAGAAGGAATATAAGAAAAAAGAAACCAAAGATTAAACAAGGTGAGAGGTTTTACCAGTTAGAAACCCTATCTATCAAAGATATCAGAAACAGAGCAGAGAGCTAGTTAGTTTTGGTAGAGTGAGAAATTTGGATTAGGATTTTGTGTTTCCCTCTACCTTCCTAACATTGCAATTAGAACAGTTATAAATATTCAGAGACTCTTAAAATAGAAATTTAATTGGTTTGCTTGTCTTTGCTAACCTACAAGAACTAAATGTAAATATTTCTCTTTCCCCCCGGATGGTTTGAAGATTAAATCCTCTTTTCTCTCAAAGAAAGGGGAATAATTTAAGAGCTGACTTTAATGAGCCACCAAAGTCAATTGAGAAAAATGAAAAGGAAGTCAAAGGTTGATGAAAGAGACTGATACAATGGAAGAAATGGAAGGCAGAGACAGTTTTACCCTGTCCAGGGATAAAAAAAAGAGTGTTGTATATTATTTCATATAATTTCAAATTCATTTTTTTACAACTTAAATGAAGTTGTTTTAATTCACTGTGTATGACAAAGGAAAAAAATGTTGTTTTTATAAGTAAAGTTGTTTTGATATAAGAATGAAATAAATTGTGTCATAATGTCATCATCTCATCTGTTGTCACTGATAAACACTTAGTAGCTGAGCTGCTAGGGGACCCCAGTGGGGGCTTACCAATAAGAACATTTGAAAAAGCAACTATGGCAAAAGGACATTTAGATAATAAATACTAAGAATTTGTGAGAACTCCTGAAGTGTTTCCGTCTGGGCAAGGCACACTTTGCTGACTTAAACAGCTCTCCAAAGCTCTTGAGACATTTGCTGTGGCTAAGGTGACTCTGGTCAGCAGTGGTGCTAAACCTCAGTAACAGACTCTGGAGCGATAACCCCCCAGGCAGCCTTTGTCTGCCAGCAATGGCCACCTTCATTCCCTAGCAATGTGCTCTAGCAACAAGACACTTTCATTTCTGCATTGGCAGCTGAAGTTAGCTCGCAGTCTGGTTAAGCCTTTTCTCCCCTAAGAAACCAAACTCATATAAAAAGATATACCTCTGTTAAATTTGACTTTATTCCTTTTGCCTCCTCTTGCCTAGAAAAATAGTGTGATTAATCTGTTATTTGTTTAGAGTATGTTTTTCATTATTTGGTTTATTGAGATATATTATTCTATATGTTATTGGTTAGTAAAATTATAATACCTACAGTGAATTTGTGTTACATAAGTGCCTGCAAAAGAAAATATCAGTCTCCAAATATAATTTTGCTGGCCAAAACAAAACCAAAAAAAAAAAAAAATAAAAGGATAGTGTGTGAGTCCTTGGGACTGTGGAGATCCAAATAATCTTTCACCCCTGGATGTTCTGTGGGGAGGCAACAAACCCCTAGCAAGAAGGGTGATGTGATAAACCTAGGAAGGGGAGATTCACTGTTTTTTTGCTTCTTCTATGTAGGTGAGGAAAATAAAAATTCCTCCCTGCGACTCCATTGTGTTAAGTCTAGCAAGAATAGCTTTTGCCTTTTTTAAGTCAAAGTGTTCAACAGGAGGTGATGTAAGAGTTACGGACAACAAAACTGTGGGAATCTAATAATTAAGAAACATTCTCTCCATCCACCCCAAGGGGAAGGGTGAGCCTCAGGACCACTTGGGCAAATTACTCTTCTGGATGTTTCTTCCAATGAGGATTATTAGTAGGTCTAAGTTTTATTTTTTTTAGTGTGGCATAATTTAGTCCAATACTCTTAGGAAGATTCCCTGACATGGCATATCTACTTTCAGAATTTATGCTAAATACATTGCTAATTTATTAAGATTCTTACAACTGAAGTTTTCTGCTTTTTTTTTTTTTTTTTTTGGTTTATGTCTGTGAGAAGCACAGAGCTAAAATAGTATTCTCTGTGTTCTAAAGGAACTAAGAGAACGAGATTTCAGTTCATATCCCACTGGGAGTCCTAGACAAGGTTTCCCCTTTGTAAAAATGTGAACTGTGAGCTGGTTGCTAGATGCAGCACCAGTCAATTCTGTGGATCCCCTTACTCTCACATACAGAGTCATGTGCAAATATTGCCCACAAGCTGCCAAATGGGCCAGCTAATAAAGATTAAAAAATAAAATGGTATTTAGAAATTGTCCTGGGGATCAGTTTAGATTGAAAAGGGAGTAGTAAATCCCCACAGAAGTGAATACTGAAGTTGTTAATTTTTTGGATTCTGCTGCTGTGCCTTCTCGACTGAATTTTTTAATGATAGGAAGGAAATGAGAAAAGAAAGTCTGGGGAGGGGAGTGAGAAACCAGGCTAGTGGCCTGTTATCTGCTTTCTGCTTGCGCCCGCCTGTGCTGTCTGAGTTGAATGAATAAGCTACCTTCTCAGCTATATCTGTAAGTAGGGATCCTCTTGAGCACTGCAGTAGCCAAGGTGGCCAAGTACCTGTGGACCAAGCTTCAGAAGACTTGCTTCATAATTAATAAAAAAAGTAAGTTTTACTATCGATTGAACTCTTAACTATATGCTGGAGCCAAGAACTTTTGCTCCATGATGTCATTTCATTTGTACAGCAACCCTGTGATGTAGATATTTTTAGTCACTCTATTTTAGAAACAGGGAAACTGAGACTCCAAAAGTAATGATTTCCCCAAGACAACCCAGCAAGGTATCTTTCCAATTGGTGAAAAAAACAGCCACTATTTTCAAAGAGGGTAAAGAAAATGGTCATCACATCTCTAGTTTATCTCTGCTTCTACTCTCCTGAAAATCCTTTCAATATTTTAAATGAAATCAGTTGAAGAACTATACCCAAACAGAAATTGAGGAGAAGTCTCAAAAAAATAATAATTTGAGAAGATTTATGTAAAAGTGGAAAGCAACAGACTTCTTAATGTAGTAAGGTTGGGGAGGGGCACTGCTCAATTGTGTAGGGACGTATAACACAGAATTCTTTTTTCAATATATTTCTAATTCTGTATCTTCTCTTGGTCAAAGCCCTGACACCAGTCCCAATAAATACACACTGGTTCTCTTCCACTTCAACAATTTGTCCTGCAGTGTTGAAAAGCTTTTATTATAAAGTCATCCTGGTACTTGAACAAAGAGGAGTGGGCCGTAAATGCTCTAAAGGGACAAAGTTGGCTTTCTGACTCAGTAGATTCAAGGCTTGATTTCTACCCACAAGTATGTATCTTCTTTCCACTGCCTCTGTTTCACCTTGCTTAAAGGGATAGAAATAATTTTAGTTTTCACCAAGTCCCAGTTAAAAAGAGAAATTCAGTATTGTACATTTGAAAATTACCTAGAGCGTAAATCTTGAAAGCTCTCATTGCAAGAAAAAATTTTTATAAATGTATATGGTGACAGATATTAATTAGATTTATTGTGGTGGTCATTTTGCAATATATACAAATATATATCATTATGTTGTACCCTGAAACTAATATAATGTTATATGTCAATCATATCTCAATTTAAAAAAGAATTCATAGGTGAGGGTGAGGTGGTGAGAGGGCTGGTTAGTGCTACAATCTAAGTCTTTAAGTATATACCTTAGGCTAACTTTCCCAAAATGGATCCCAGAAAATAGCTAGTCTCACAAATTGCTCTCTAAATTAAAGGCTCTGTGGTCAAATTCCTCTGAGGAATGTTGCATTCTCTGCCAATGTCAACTAGAGGCTACTAGCGTTTAGGGACAGGCATTTTTTGCTGTGTGGGAATATCCCAAGTATCACAAGACATTTAGCATTTGTGCTACGTGGACTTCAAGCAAGTGCAGTTCCTCAGCCATCATGATCATCAAAATTGCCCTGATACATTTCTAAATGACCCTTGATGGGAGGTACCAAATCTCATGAAGAACAAATGTAGCTAAGACTTAATGAAAAAAAAAAATTCACAGAGCATATTATACATTGGTACATTGAAGCCCCTAGGAAGAATTTCTTTTTAAAAGTATTTTTATTCTATTAAGCATATCCTAAATAAATATAGAATCTCCCTCATTCTCTCTCCACTTTGCTTTTCTTAGAAGGTCAAGTGAATTTCCCATGGCATACCTTTCAAAAAGCAAGAAGGACCAGGAAGGGACTATTAGCCTGTAAAGAGTTGTTAATGATCATCTAATACCTGGAATCCACTATTAACCCCATGAGCCAGATATGGCCTATTTGGCCCTGGAGACTTTTGGAATTTTTGTTTAAACATTATTAGCATTGATGATCTTTTGATCATCTATTGGGACCAAACCATCTGTTTCTCTGTGAGACTCACTGCCTGAGTACCAGACTAATTGGCTTGGTTAAGAGAGTCATTTTATTTATGATGCTGATAGTAATTAATTGTACAGTTTGAGTTGTTCTGGTTTTATTTTACTAATATTTTATCATAAAACAGGGAATATTTATTTATTTATTTAGTTTGTTTATGGTGACAATGGTTAACAAAGTCCAATAAATTTCAGCTATACACTTTAACGATAAGGCATATATATATTTATACTGTTCACCTTCCATAGTTAGATTTCTTTCTGTCACCGCATATTTAACCCCCTTTTTGCTGTCTACCCTGCCCCCACCCAGGTCTATTATCTATGTTCATGAGCCTCTGTTTGTTCTCTTTGTTGCTTTTTAGGTTTATATCCCACGTATAAGTGATATCATGTGATTTTCAATTCTTTCTATCTGACTTATTTTGCTTAGCATAATTATCTCAAGGTCCATCCATGTTGTTACAAATGGCAGTATTTCATCTCTTCTTATGGCTGAGTAATATTCCATTGTATAGTAAAGCTTCTTTATCCAATCATTTATCATGGGACACTTTGGTTGCTCCCATGTCCTGTCCACTGGGAATAATGAAAACAAAATTTTTATGATAGATTCCTGCCAAAAGGAAAAAAGATCTGAATAAGGCCTCCATATATACTTTCCTCATGTTTGAGGTGTGTATAATTCTCATACACTAACTGTGGATCCTTTCACTTACCTCTGTTTTCAATTAAAAATCTCATACAAGGTTAACACATGTGCATAAATGTCTAATTATACAGTAGTCACCAAAGAAAAACAAAATGCATTTTCCTGTATTCTAAATTCTATATTTTGCCAATAGAAGAAAACAGCCAGAAACTGGTTAGTGACAGAAATGTGATTTGAACCTAGATATTCTGGCTCATAGGCAAGACTCTTTATATTGCTACCTTTTGTTTTCCCTTAACAAAAGAACTGAGATGTGGTAAATGAGGTATTTACTTCGAGACGTAGAAGAAAGAAACTGAACTTAATGGGAGGGCCTTATCACAGTAAGTCCTCAGAAAACCATTATTAAACTGTTCCAGTGCAAAAAAAAAAAAAAGTAAAAACCCAACTCATTTCATGCCAAGTATGTAAATAGAGAAAACTTAAGAACTGCTTTGGTGAACCACCAGTGCCTGGGATTTCTTCTACCAAGGAGCAGTGATCCCAGATGGCAGGTTCAAGTTTCTTGGGGGTACAAAAAAACACAAAATAAGGCTTTGCTTTTTATCCAAATGTAATGTAAAAAGAGGTTTGGGTTTTCTAAATTACAGCCTGTCTTGGGCAGTTCTTGATAAGATTATATGGTCTTTTCTTGAAAGACTTCAAATATTTCTTTCATCCCTTTCTCAGTCAATGTATTTTTTTCTTTCGTTGTTTTAATGATAAATTTTTTCTGGATATTGCTCTATTTTCCCTTACTATAACTGTAGAAATAGATTCAGAAATGAAACAGTAGCTCTAAACTATATTTATTGATAGTTTTTCTTCATTAAGAGAACTCTCTATATGTAATCTTTTCATATTTAAACTCCAAATGGTAAGAGCTGTCTCATTATATATATTAAGTCCTGAATTACAGTTTCACAGCATACTTTCCCTAGGAACACTAGCCCTTTTTATGTGAAAAGTAAATAAATAGATAGATAGATAAATAAATAAATAAATGAATGAATAAATAAAATAAAATAAAATAAAATAAAATAAAAAACAACTTGGAAGGAATCGAGATACGAGAATATGGAGGAATAAATAGTAATTTCTAGGGAAAGTGGTTCTTGAATTAAGTGTCTAAGCAGAATCCAAGACTCAAATACCTGGTGGAATTTGGGCCCCAAACAATAATGAATGAAATGAGCCAACTCTATGAAAAATAACTGTTCATGCCAATTAATAATGGGCAACTGACATTAAGTCAGTGTGGATCAGGTCATAAAGAATACCAGTAACTATGGCATACTCTAGTGGGTGTGCCCTATGTAAGAAGATCAAAATTTACCTCCCACAGCATTAGGGCAAAATTGGCTCACTGTTGTCAGGTTTTTGAGAGAAACTATAAATCTAGATTTTAAATATAGTCAACCAATTTATGAAAACATTAATGGAATGAAATATCTGACAATGGTCTGAGTCTCTCTGGTTTTTGGCTTAAATAGGCTTAGCCCTGTCTTCATATCCCTCTACCCTTCTGAACAAAAATCTTCTAGTATCAAATACCATTCTGATACCTTTTCTCTCTCTAAAGTTGATGTTCAATGTACAGGTATCATAAGTGTTTTAGCTTCTGATTCTAACAGTTAAAGAGCCAGCAGGGGGAACCCACAGACTGTGACTTAAAACTAAAGAACTAAAATAAAAAAAAATGTATATACGTGGAAAAAAATTTGAAGCAATTTTGAGAACCAGCAACCAGCTTCTATGTCTCTGGCTAGCAATGTGAGTTTATCTTACACACCAACCTTTGCATTTAATTGTCTAATAAAATATTGTTATGACAATCATCATTTATATGATTGGAAACTGAATGCTAAGTCTTCTGGAACTTAGGTCAGCTTATAGAATGTGCTTTAAAAGCTGAAAGTAAGAATCTTTTCCTTATCTGGATTTGTCTGAGTACAGGCTCTGTCGAATAAGTGGGCAATGTGACCTGCCATATTCATTTTTATGCAAAATGGACTTACATCAACCAGAATTTTATTATTGAGTTTTTACTACAGTGAGTGTAGCAATGTATTGTGTACCATACAGTTGCACATTTTTATTGCCCTCAGGAAATATTATCAATATTTAGACTAATTTTTAAAACACACACACACAAACTGAAAGAGAAATGGCTAGATTAGTATGGTTTATCCTGTGGAGGAGGCTTAAGTAGAATTTCCAGAGGCAAGTACTTTTTAATTTTTATTTTGTAATGGCATATGTAAAAAAGTGATGTCTGTAGGCATAGGAGAGAAACTTAATGAGTATGATTATATAAAAGATAAATAGCTCCAACTGGGCAAGGCCTCATATGGCCATGAAGAAGGCAATGGGAATCAGTATCTGGGCAGACCTTCAACCCACGTGTGGCATTGCAGAATGCTATAAAACCCTGTTTTGGGAGGTTCTGCTATAGGACTGTAAAGAAAGGAGAGATGAAAATAGAGACAATTTTAGGGCTGATTTCCCTTTTCCTTTTTACTTTTTCCTAATGTTGGTTTAATTATTGCTTACCAGCATTTATCAAAAGGAAATTAAATACTTTTTCATTTTTTGGTAATGGAAAGAAATTTAACTCTGGGTGGTGAACACACCTTGCAACATACATATGACGTATCATTGAATTATATGCTTGAAACTGATGTCACACCAATAAATTTAATTTAAAAATCCTTCATAATTTTTTTTTACTCTGAAAATATAAAATGGAATTAAATATTTGGTTTTTCAAAAATTTTTTCTCCATTTCCAAAGTTCTAAGAATGATCCATTTTATCTCCAGAAAAGATACAATCTTTTCTTAAGTATGTATTCATCCTACTGCAAAGGTTGGCTTAGCCTTGTTCGGCTCATTCACTTTTGTTTGTACTATTGTTTTGGAGGAAGAGAGAGGTAAAAAAACAGGAGAAAAAAGAGAAAATAAAGCCACTGTTGATATTATTAATATTTCTAAACAAAAGTAAAGGAAACCTTCTCTATGCCAATAACCTCCATATATACAGTTGATTCTTCTCTTTTCTTTTTTTTTTTTTAAATGAGCTGTTACTTTTTTGGAATAGAATAATGTTGAGTTATAGTCAAGTATATTGAAGTCTAATAATAGAGTTATTCATGAACTGAGAGGGGAATGAAAATTTTTATCTTAATGCAGAATAGCACTGAATGACCACATTGGTACATACTGGCTTTCCTTTGTTCCTCTCCTTTATAGCTAATCAAGTTAGATTACACCTATTAAACAAATACGCTTTCATACTTTGAACCTAGATACAACACCCTGTAAACAAAATTAGAGATAGAAAGGTAAAGACCTTCTCTTTCCCTCAATTTGGGAAACAAAAGTGTAGAATTTTGGATTTTGACGTTTAGCATGGGACACCAAAGGTTCTGATAATAGCTTAGCTGGAATTTAAAAGGATGAGTTAAAACCTCTTGGGCAAGGGCAAAGTTGTAGTCAGTAGTTTTTTCTTCATCATCCCCCAATTCTCACATCCCCTCCCCAACTAAATCTGTGACTGTGCTGTTATATTGAGAAGGGGATTGTAATAACTGAAAGGGACATAAAAATTTGCTCTAATTTTAAAAATTATAAAATCTTTAATAAATTCTTTCATTCTGAGTTAGGCTGAATCCAAGAAGATAATGCTTCACTTCTAAAGTGTGCGGAATACTATATAATCAATATAATTTTACAATATTCTCTCAAACAAATGGCGGCTGCTAGTCCTTAGAATCCCTTCAAGACTCTAAAACTCATAGCTACCAGGGTAATATGTCCTCATTGTTGTAACAAAGAAACTCCTGAGCAGTCTTCGACAGTCTTTCAAATTTTACTTGGGCAAAATCTTTCCCAGTGGCTCCTAAACCACATTCTCTATGATGTCAGGATAATATTTGCATTCCAGAAGAGAGCTCTATTGTGTTTAATTCTCCACTTTGGACTGTTCATGACAGCTGCTTTCAAAATTCTCACTTGAAGAACTGTCATTCATTTTTCTTGGGTCATCAGAAAGAACAGATTCACAGCAAGATTTTCTAACTCCTGAGTCAAAGAAGAAAGCAGCCATCATAGGAGTGATTGAAAAAAACAAATATCAGTATTGATTGTAGATAAATTAGAAAGCAGTCAATAAAACCTTTTCTGGGTGAGTTGAAGGCCACTTGGTATTTCTGAGTCTGCGGGGAGGATGGGTGAGAGGTAAAATGCATCTCACCTCAACCTCTCTACCAACCCACGTAATAATTCCCAACTTGGGATCCATAAGATACTTCAAATATATTTTTAAAACCTAGTAGAAAATACAAATTGCACATTTTTTGCACATATTCATAATGATACTGTATATGTTAAAAATAACAAAAAAGAAATTTGTTTTGGCCTAGGATTCTATCTGCTGAGTTTTTTTTTTTTACATTATATGTTATATGTGGCAGGTTAAAAAGACCTAATTAGCGATTGTTGACATTGATTATGATAGTTCATGAAAAAATTAAAATTTTATGAATTTGTTAGAGATGGAAAGACTGAGAAGTCTTTCATAGTATAATAATGTTAAAACAATAATTTATATAGTATACTTAAAGTTTTATGAACTATCTATTTGTATATCCTGGTTACTCCAATGAAATGGGTAGGTTAGGATAAAAACTGAACACCAGAGAATTAAAGTGATTTCCAAAGGTGAAAACAGATACTACTTCTCTGACCACTATCACCATCATTTGGTACCAACCCTCTCAAGTAGGTACTGTATTATTCCCATAGCATTGTAGTTTTAAGTGTGAACTCAACAAAGATTGTCTGGGTTCAAATTCTGACTCTAATTCATATTAGCTATGATCTATGGAATGTTACTTAGTCTTATTCTCTGTGTGTCAGTTTTCTCAGTTTATCTCATCTCAGATTAAATGCTGCTTGATGAGAATAGTCTCTAGCTTGGGGTTGTGATGATTACTGAGTGAATAGATATAAAGTATTTAGAAGACTACTTGGAATAATAGGTATTAAAAAATGTTAGCTATCATTATTATCAAAAATAAGAAGATTGAGTCTCAGATGCTAAAATCCACAGCTCTTACATGATAGATCTGAGATCATTTTTCATTTGACTCTCAGACTTCCTAACTACTTCTTCAATAAAGTATGTTCAAAATCTAAAAAAATCAAAATCATAAAAAGTGGTATTAGGAAATATTAGGTTCATCTTATTAATATGGTCAGTTGATGATATCAGACTTGGAATAATTGATTTTCCTAAAGTCATTAGTGGCTAATTAGTGGCGAAACTGGGAATAGAATCCAAGGCTCCTGCTTTAAAAGCTATGACTTATTCAGTAAATTCACATTTCTTGTTTATTATTATTATTATTATTATTATTATTATTATTATTTTAACCAATGGAAAGGAAATGATGGCAAACTAAAATCTCTATTATACACAATTTAGAAAATTCAACTTTGATAACCATTTAAGGACCTGGCATTTTTTGCCATCTGTAATTTAAGTGCAGACTAGAATACTAATATGAGCACTGACTTTGTGTCAGTGGTAAGGATGACTCATCAATACCCCTATTTGTAGAACACATTCTGGGAAAGTAGAATTGGGAAGGACCACGGCCTTTAGTGCTTTGTCTTCATAACTGAAATTAAGAAAGGTGCAAAATTCCAAACAACCTGTTCTCTATATTTTCCTAATAGAAAAATTCTAAAGATTCATTTTAGTAATAATCACAGACCGTCTGAATTTGCTCTTTAGTGCCTGCCAAATAAAGGAGAAGAAAAAATATTCTTTGACAAGATTGTTGATTATGAAAAAAATATTAGAATTATTATGCATGTTTTTAGAGGACAAAACTAAAACCAGAGAATTAAAGTTACAAAGAAGCAGATTTTGCCTTACTATAAGTAATAATTGTCTTGTGAACTCCCTAGTTCTAAGCACAGTGAATAGGACACACTAGGCATACAGTAAAATTTGCTGATTTCCTCTCCCAATATACCTGAGTTTATCTCTGTCTTGATACTTTCATTCTGTATTATCTTTTTACTTTGCTGTGCTTTAGGGTATAAACTGTAAGCTACTTAAAGTCAGGGACTATATCTTGTTCATTATTGGATCCATAGACCTAATACAGAACTTGTCATATATTAGCATTTAATAAGTATGTGGGAAGAAGAAAATAAAAAAATAAAAAAAAAGAAGAAAAAAATAAATGAAAGAAAGGAAGGGAAGAATTATGTCAGAGGTTTTTTAAAAATAGAATGAAACACTTAACAAGCAATTTTGCAGCTTTTGTAGACTTGAACTGAAATTTCTTTGGTTGAAAAATCTTCCTTGTGGTATAATCATACACAGTATATATAATCTATATATTTTTTAAGATTTCAATTATTTAGAAATTCTATTCAAAATGTGGTCTTTACTTGCCTCCTAAATTGTTAAGCTGCTATTTAATTGTCATAGCATACCTAATGAAAGCCTTGTCATTGAACTTATATGTATCTTTGAAAAACATGGCATTTAATTCTGAGACAGAAATGCTCTATTAGACTTGTAGTTTTGTAACACAGGAGGAGGGCATTAAGTTATTCTTGCTACAAAAAAAGAACACTGGATTTAGTAGAACTACCTTGGATTATGTTAAACTATATCTACACCATGTCTGCCATAGAAGACTTCTAGAGAACAGAGAATTCTCTAATTGTAACACAGCCATTTTAGAACACGTCTTAAAACTCACTTCAAGCTAATTCACTTCAAGGTAATGCTAAATGTCATCATAATTTCCTAAAAGAACATTTTTATAAACAATAAAAAATAAAGGTGATTATTGTCATTATTCAGTGATTGTGACATTATGATCTCAGAGCCGGTAAGGGATAGTAAGGGTTATTCACAGATGATTGTTGAGCAATGTCATTCGTGTATAGTTTCTTCTTCCAATACGCTGCCTCTACTTTGGCTTTGCCTGGAGTGATTCAGCCATTTTCTGAAAATATTTTGTTATATCTCACCAGGAGATTCAAAATCAACATTCATAATTCATGCTTGGCAACACCTCTGAGGAAGATGAACAGTAATTCATTTGTTGCCATTCTTTTCAACATTCCATTGATAAGTGGCCTTGTCAATCCAACTTCTTTGATTTAATGCATGAATCTTAATGGTCTCAACTTTACCAAACATAATTCTTATAGTTATTTTAATCAGATTTATGATTTTTCTGATTCAATTAAAAGAAGGAAGGAAGAAAGGAAGGGAGGGAGGAAGGGAGGGAAGTAGGAAAGAATAAAGAAAGGAAATAAAGAGATGAGAGAAGGGAAAGAGAAAGAAAAGAACAAAGGAGGAAGAGGACAGGCTAAAGCAAGAAGAGAAGAAAGCAAGCAAAGAAAAAATGGAAAGGGAATATTTTTTAAAATTATTATTTTGCAAAGATACCAGAACAAAAAGAAGAAGGTTAAAAATGAATATAAGGTTCAGTTGATGACATTGGTTTCTGAATTTGGATGCTTCTGACTGCATATCCAATTAAAATGCCCTTAAAAATAAGAAAAATGTTATATCTCATATAACAATAAATGTAGAGAAGTGGTTCTCAACTAGAGTCAGTTTGGGGGACTGTTTTGGCAGCCATAGAACATTTAGCCAAGGCTGGAGATGTTACTTGTTAACACTAAAGGAAGGGTGCTACTACTGAGTAGGGGCCAGGGATGTTGCAAAGCATCCTATAATCCTACAAAGCACAAATAAGCCCCCACAACAAAAATTATCTAACCTAAAATGTCTATGGGAAGGTTCCAAACTTGGTAAATTCAGTGGCTGTGTGGTATTACTACCTTCTATCTTTCTTTCCTCCTGGCAGTCCTCTCAACCCAGTTAACCTCATGATGTCAATATAGCTGCCATAGTTTCAGGTATTACTTCTAGGTGACAATATCTCGAAGGGAAAATAAGGGGGTGTTTTAATTGTCTTGTACTTTCCAAACCTCTCTACAATATTAGTTTAAGTATATCATGATTCACCCCTTGAACTTGAAACAGATTTAGATTTCTCTAAAATGCATGGCTGCCTGCTACTTGAATAAAATCAGTTTTTGTTTTTAACAAAGAAGAAATGAAGCAATGGATGTTGGATAAGATAAAACTGATTCAAATAAAATAGTTTTTTTAAAACTCAAAATCCTTAAGTTTTAACACTCTGATGTGCGCTCTCTCTCTCTCTCTCTTTTTACACCTATAGCACCCAGACTTCCTAGTTGGTCTCCCATCCAAGTACTAACCCGGCTGACCCTGCTTAGCTTCTGTGATCAGATGAGATCAGGCGTGTTCAGAGTGGCATGGCCCCACACTCTGATCCTCTTATTTGCATCCCAGTTGTAGATAAGCCTGAAAGGTGGTGTCAATCTAAATGAACAAGTAAACTGGGACAGACTGCAGTTACCAGAAATTGAGTTTATTTGGGAAGAGGTGAGGAATCGCAATTTATGGAATGTAGGCTGTATTTATGGAAAAGGTGTACAAAGGGTAGGAGGTCCAACCAGAATCCAAGCAGTAAGTTCATTGGCTTGAGGACAGGAAGAGATTTTTGGTAGATGTTCATTGGTCAGAAGATATCTCCCTCTTCTGTAAATCAGACATGTACAGGAAATCCATCTCTGGGATGTTAAGTTCTGTTCTGAGGGTGTATGCATGAGATTATCCACTTTATATTTTCTGCTTACATTTTAGATTGAAGTCCTTTCACAGTGGGAGGACACTTCAGTCATCTTGACAGGGCATTCTTTCCCCTGGTTAGTGCTTGAGGGACACAAGCAAAGTATACCTTTTCTAAACTTTTTTTTTTTTATATATTTTCATCATTACTTGATGCCTTTATACTTGACATTATTTATTTAGTTATGCTAATACCTTAAATTGAGTTATATATACTCTCATCTTGCTATCACGGACACTACTCTTACATTTTCCTCTCTATATCGATGGTGTAGACTATTTCTCTTAACCATATATTTTACAGTTTTAACTCTCATAAAGCAATATTATATTTTATTTATCTAAAGAGTACACTTCACTATTGTTTTCAGTTTCTCATGTATTACCTACAAGCATGCACACTTCAGTTCTTATGAATCCTGAAAAGCAAGATATAACTTCTGCTAGATACCCTTATGTCAGTGTTCGTCAATCTTACAACCATGGCACTCTTTTCTTGAGATGAACTATTGTTTCAGAATAAAATTAAAAAAAAATGTGATCCATTAGCTTATCTAGGTAGGATCATTTTTTAAAAAGAATGTAGCGTATTTAAATTAAGCACCAATTATATTTTAATAAAATTATGATAAGAAATATTTATTGCAAAATGACTACATACAAAATTCCATGAAAGGCATCAAATTTGGATAACAATATTATTGTTCATTTTCTGCCTCTCCAGACTTTTTCACCCCAACAAATAGACCTTAACCTATCCTTTGAATGGTCTAGAAATTCTACTACCAATTTCCATGACTGGATCAGATGACAAGGCAATTGGAATCCTAGGAGAAGTCACATAGTGATGAACACTGACAAGTAAAACATAAATGCTTCTATTTCCTGTCTCATAGCCAGAGTAGATATCATATTTGATCATAGCATTTTACCTCATTAACTTCATAAATAACCTTGAATGTTTTAATAGTGTAGACCTACATTCTTCAATGCTGTACCCACTTGCAATATGTGACTATTTAAATTTAAAAGTTTAATTAACAGTATTTTGAGGTTTCATTGACAAAGTGCACATATTTAAAGTTTACAGCTTGATAAATTTTGACATGTGTCTATACCTATACAAAAATCAGCACAACAAAGAACATATCCATCACCTCCCAAAGTTTTTTTGTGTCCCTTTGTCTCTCTCACTTCCCTTCCCTGACCTAAACCCAATCCCCAGATGACCACTTATCTGCTTTATATATCCATAAATTGATTACTTTTTATAAAATGTTATAAATTAAACCAAACAATATATATACTGTTTTACACTCAGCATAATTATTGTTATATAGAAAATCATGCTGTCTACAAATAGAGATGGTTTAAATTCTTCCTGTCCAATTAGGATGTCTCATTTTTAAAAATTATTTTGTTGTTGTTGTCGTTGTTGTTGCCTTACTGCACTGGCTAGAACCTCAAATACAATGTAGAATAGAAGCTGTGAGAGCATATATCTTTCCTTTTTTCCTAATCTTAAGGGGGAAGCATTTTTTCTTTCACTCTTAAGAATGAAGGTAGCTGTAGGTTTTCACAGATACATTGTATCTGATTGAGGACAATCCTTCCTATTCTTATTTTCCTGAGAGTTTATTAGGAATGGATTTTGAATTTTGACAAATACTTTTCTGCATCTTTTGGTAGAATTGTACTTTTTTGGATTTGTTTGCTAATATGGTAAATCATGTTGATTGATTTTAAAACATTAAACCAACTTTTTATTTCTGAGATAAATCCCACTTGGTCATCATGTAGTGTCCGTTTTATACATTGTTGGATTCAATTTGCCAAAAATTTGTTATAAATTTTTACATCAGTGTTCATGAGGGATATTGTTGGTGATCTTCTTTTCTTATAATACTTTTGTCTGGTTTTAGTATCAGGATAAGGCTGGGTTCATAAAATGAGTTGGAAGTATTCTCACTTAATTTTCTGGAAAATTTTGTGTATAACTAGTATTGTGGAGTTTTTTATTTTTTATTTTATTTTATTTTATTTGAAATATTTGATAGGAGTTAAGCCATCTTAGCTTGGAGTTTTCTTTGTGGGAAGGTTTTTAACTCTAAATTCAATTTCTTTAATAGATATAGAGCCATTCTGATATCTATTTTTTCTTGATTGAACTTAAATAAGTTGGTTCTTTCAATTGTTCATTTTAAGTTGTCAAATTTAGTGGTGTAAAATTGCAAGTTTAGTGTGAATAATTGAATTTTAATAAAATTTAAAATTTATCAATTACACTAATGAACATTAAGGACAAATCCTCAGTAAGTACATATGGTTAGTTGCTACTGTATTTAACAGCAAAAATAGAGAACATTTTTATCACTATAGAAAGTTCTATAAAAATACTAGAGGTGGCTATTAACAATTAATATAAGTTGCACTTATTATGAAACCCATACCTATATGTTACTTATTAATTAGGGATCAAGACTAGAAATGTGTCTGTTCTAGGTAGGAAGTGAGATGTTTACCCAAAACCAATTAGAGATCTTAGGAATGTTTTTATTTTCAATTACATTTTTAATCTGGAGGACAGATATTAAAATCACATAGTCCTTCACTTAGATTTTATTTACTTTTGGCGTAGGGCTTACAAAAGAGGGCAGGCAGTCTTTTTAACATTCAGAAAAATAAGCTTCATCCACTTAACTTGATAAACCCTAGTAGAGAGAAGTAAGGTAGTTCCCCTTATCAGTGGTTTCAGTTACCCACAGTTCAAAAATATTAAATAGAAAATTCCCTTGTCCAGCATAACCACGCTGTATGCACTGCCCACCTGTTAATCACTTAGTAGTCATTTTGCTTATCAGATCGACTGTGATATTGCAGTACTTGTATTCAGGTAACCCTGTTTTATTTAATAATGGCCCCAAAGCACAGGACTAGTGATGCTGGCAATTTGAATATGCCATAGAGAAGCTGTAAAGTATTTCCTTTAAGTGAAAAGGCATGAATGCATAGGAGAAAACATAGTGCATATAGAGTTTGGAACTATTGTGGTTTTAGGCATCCACTGGAGGTCTCGGAATGTATGTCCTGCAGGTAAAGAGTATTATTGTAAATTAAAAAACAAAAACAGAAAACTACTTCTAATATGTAAATCTATACTTTGACAAAACCCTTGATTCTCTGTATTTTAGATCTCTGTAAATTCCTTTTGACAGAGAATTTTTCTGACTCAAAAGAAATAGTTGGGCATGTATTTACACTAAGCTGTCCTAAAATCTCCAAATCAGAATTTCCATGGTGGAGCTACCACTTGTTATAGGGATTGATATTTATGAGCAGAATTTCCCCTTCATTTCATTGGCATTTCCAAATAATTTGTTTCAAGGGGCTTGCCTTGTTTATGAGTGTATTCTTGTTATTCACACCGAAGTAGAGATAATCAATTACATTTAACATCCTGACCTAAAGAGTAGCTGTTTTTTCAAAACTGGTCTTTGAATGGAGAAAAATATTCTTTACAATTTAGAATTGGTGAAGACCTTTGCTTTCCTTATGTGGAAGAGTAATCAGAGGCTCCTTTTCTATTTAATTAATTAACATTGCTTAAGAGCTCTTTTTCAGCCATCCATATTTTCAGACCCAAAAGATTTATTTTTAACAACTGAAAGTTTATTTCCCTTGATGTTGGGTAATTTAGAGCTTTGGTACAAAACATATCTGGGATTCAATTTCCTTGGCTATATTACTTAGTGAATCTGAGCTTTAAAATTGGTAATTAAACATATCTCACAAGGAGATAGTAAGGCATAGTGATTAAGAGCATATATCTTAGAGTCAGATGAATTTGTATCCATAATCTTAGGTCTGTCATTTACTTAACAGTTTGATCTTGGAAACTTATAAATCTTAGTTTTCTCATTTGTAAATGGACACACACACATATTACATTTATATGTATATATGTCTATATATATGTGTGTGTATATACATATATATGTAATATGTAACATTATATGTATTACAAATATGTATAATATATGTTAGCATTTTAAAAGTTCTTAGCTCAATGCCACCTTAAAAATAAAAGTTATCTATTGTCTTCACTAGATTATTGTCAAGTAGAATATATACAGTGCCTAACACTTAGTAGGTGCTTGACAAATTTTACTTCTCTTCCATTCTCCCCATCAAAACTAATCTTTTAATTCAGCTTTTACTTTATAAAAAATTATATAGATTCAGGTTTTAATTCATATATTTAAATCCTTTGCTTCCTCCCTTTTTTTCTTTTTCTAGAGTTATTTGAATAATTTATTCTGGAAGTATCTATAGATTTTAGGGGTGTCCAAATTTGCAACTTTTGGGCTTGTCTATATAAAATATTTTCAACAGTTTTCATCTCTACATTGCATGTTTGTTTAACAACCAGAATATAGGTAGCCAGCCACACAAGACACAGAGGAATGAAGGAGAAATACTTTTGAGCTATTATTTGTAGAGCATGATAAAAAAAGTAACCTGGTACTATGTAATGGTAAAGACAAAAAAACATTTTCACTTAGGATTCCAGGATAGTCAAGAAGTGACATTTAGAAGCTTAAAACTGCCTTTCCATCATCAAATACTATGGAACATTTATAAGATTCAGGAATACAGACTAAAAGCATCATCAGGTTAGAGACAAAGAAAAGTTCCATAAAACTATCAGAAAAAACAGAGGGCCAAAATCTGAAGAGTAACAATCTACAGGAACCATTTTTCAACATTATAACTAGGTGGAAAAATTAAGCACTATGTAATCAAAGATTGATAATCTCAGAAAAATATTTAGGACAGCTGTGGAACAAGGAAGGGAAAAACAGACACATGGAGCAGGCTTCAAATTGAATACATTCAATTCCTCAAACATGCCAAACTTCTTCCTTAGTGAGACTTATAGTCACACCTATTTAATAGATTTTAGACTTTATTTTTCAGTAGTTTTTATTAGTTATTATTTAATAATATGTATATATTTCATATTCTATAGCTTGGATTAATTTATTTTTAACAAATTATTTTTAATTTGCATAAAGTTTCAAACAAAAGAAACCTTCCATAGATTGTTATACAGATACACTTTACTCAATGGACCTTACACAACTATTAACAGTAAAAAATTCTGGTGCTTATCTTTAATAAATACATTTTTATATATTCAACTACATTGGTTGTCCAAAAAATAAATTTTTAAATAAAACAACATGCCTTGTTAATTTATTAAATTTGCAAAAAAATTATTTTAAGTTGACACTCATTGCCAGTCTGGAGGTAATGTCACAGCTCCTCTCATATACTGCTATTGGAAAGATATGTTAGTAAGATACTGCTGGAACACAGTCAGTGACATACATCTATATGATTAAAATAACTTGTATTTCATGATGTAAAGTTTTATTAATAGGAATTTAAATTGAGGAAATCAGATATACGAGCAATAGTTTATATACAAGGATATTTATTACAATATTATTTATAATAATAATCGAGAATAATATAAATGTACAACATTTAGAGATTGGTTGGACAAAGTATATGATATCTGTACATAATGTAATATATAAACATTTAAAATTATTATAGTTTGCATTTAATGTGGAAAAATTAGTTCTATCTCAATGTTACCATATATGTATTCACGTTATACATTTATATACGCATGCACATATATAGATATACCTATATAAACACACTGTATCATATGCTTTTATTTATATTAAACATTAAATGCTGGGTAAAATATGCCAAAATACCAATAGCAGTTTTTGGGGGATTGGAGATATGAGAAACTTTTATTTTTTCTTTATACTTGCTTATGTGTTTTATAAGGAAAAGGAAAATGTGCTAATTTAAAATATAAAGAAGCAAGCATTTTCTGAGAAAGAGAAAAAGAGGGCACAATTCTGGTGGACTAAGTGGGCATAACAGTTAGTATTTCTTCCAGAATACAGGTTATCTAGGTTGCTTCCTTGTCTGAGTCTTCCATACCTTACACACGTTTACCTTTGAGGAATGGCAGAAATTTAGAGTCTCTTTAAAGGAAAAGCTTTGCCTCATCTTCTATAATCAGAGAGCAAAGAGAGAATGGACTAAACAGGTAAATCCTGGCCAGGCCCTAGGAACTTTGGCTGTTTTATTAGCCTGATAATATCCTCCTGGGTAAGTACATCACTCCTGCTGTCCTCAATCTATTTTTGAACTCAAAGTGCTATGGTAGAGTGCTTGGTATTTGAGGCTTTTACCATTCCAGGTCACCTTTACAAACTTCCTAAAATGGTAATGTGGGGTGGAAAATTCTGGCTTCAACTGCTATCCATTATTATACGAGACATACTGTGGCTGCTGCCCTTAATGATTCTTGGACTGTGCTCTTAAAGGCAAGGTATTACTCTACAAAGTTTATGGCAGTAGTCTTGCTGAAACAAGCAAATACCTTCTATTACATTAATGTTCTATTTAAATAACAAATAGCTGGCCTCTGGCTTTGCTTCATCTTCTTATGTGTATCTGGATAGTTGGGCTTAACGTGCTGGTGAATATTTTTAGGCTCCTTCAAGCAGCCAGAACAGCAGTTATGCAAGATCATCCTGACAACCTTTTAGAATCTCAACACCTGATGTTTTCTTTCTCTGAGTGCTTCGTAAATGCAACGTTTATAATTCCTACCTCTAATACAGTCATAAAAGTCTGATGTGTCTTTTTTAGAAGAGAATTATGCTATAAAAAGACTACATTAAGTCACAGAGCTTTTCAATCCATCAGGTAAGATGTATACTATCATGACATTTCAATCCACAACTTGATGCTGAAGCTTATCAATTGAGTTGATGAGCTGTGTCTGCACAAAAGTAAGAATCCAAGCTAGGTGAATACGTTTCTAAGAAGCTTACATTATCATGATTTAATTTCTGTGGTTGTAGTAAAAATGGAAATATCAATGGAGAGCAATTATTTATCACATTTGTGCAGAGTCAAGTATGGAACCTTGAAGAAATCTTAAGCTTCATCCATTCACATATTTATAAAAGCTCCATCTTTTAGAAAACTTCATAATTGAAATTTTTTTTTTCAATAAAATGCCAATGGGATCTGTCTTCATACAGTTGCGGAAAGAAAGATCAACTTAATTAGATACATGAAATAGATGAGGATGCATAAATAATTATTAATGTTATTGCTATGCCATAATAGTGAATAGAGACTTTCTTTTTGTCTTAGTGCTTTTTCTAAATGTATTTACCAGGGAAAATATTCCCATGACTTCGGATTGAAACTTGTACATTTCCCATCCCTTCACTCCTCATACTCGAATAATAAATAGATTTATGACTCTTTAAAGTTGTAAATATAGCTTTAATTTAGAAATTAGATGGTTCAGTCCAAGATATTAATTAAATGTTTTAATCTTTATTCAAAGGTTTTGTTCCTAAAACAAAAATTATAGTAGACCAGTATTTGGTGTATAGAGATATTTTGGTCTTTTATTCCATTCCCTGCTTTGTCTTTCACATAACCATATAAAGGGGTTGGAAGAATTAAGGACTTAAGGCAGTTTTAGATTACATATCTTTGTGTGAAATCACATTTATAATAATGAATCCTAAATTTGTATGACTCGCTTGTATTTCTCCCTTAATCTCTAGACTTTTATTTCCAGTTGCCTACTCAGCATGCTCATTTGTATTTCTAATACTCATCTTTAATTTTAGATGTCCAATTTGAACTGATTTTTTTTTACTCCAAATATCTTCAATTTGCAATCAACCTCATTTTAGAAAATCATCCTTCCAGTCATTAAAGTCAAAAATTCATATATTCATTCTTAATTCTTTCTTCTTTTCACATATCTGGTTTGTCACAAAATTCTATTGGTGCTACCCTCAGTCTACTTCCAGAATTCTCCATGTTTACAGTTACTAGTAGTCTCAGCCATCGTCTTCTTTCACCTAGAATATTACTTTGTATTTGGTCTCCTCACCTCTACCCTTCTCCTTTATTCTTAATAAAGAATAAAAGCAAAAGTTGTCACAATGTACTTATGGCCCAATCTAATTCAGGCTTCATTATTGTTTTTGATTTCATCTATTATTATTTTTTTCCTAAAACTTAGCAACAGCCACATTGACCTTTTCTTGTTTCTTAAACAAGCTAGTAAAATTTCCATCTTATAGGTCTAGTAGTGACTACTTTTATTCGGAATGCTCTGTCCCTGCCTTAGGCATATCTCCGTGACTTACTTTGTTATTTACTTCACGTCTTTGCTGAGACCGTGTTCTTTTCTAAATGATGCCTCCCCTATCTACCCTGATATTCCTATCCCTCTCTGTTCTGACATTTAGTTTTATGTTTATCATATGTGACCCCTCACTAGCATGAAAGTTCTATAAGGCAATGATTTATGTCTGTCTGGTGTACTAATGTATTCCCAGCATCTAAGGCAGTACCTAACACTGTCTAGTAACTCAATAAATATTTATGGATTGAGTTCAGCAATGTGCTTTCTTAGGTTTATTGGAAGTTTCCCAGTACTAGAATCTTTTATTCAATAGTTACTTTGACTTTGGCAGATGTATCAGTTTTCTGGTAGAAAATTCTGAGTTGTCTTGAATTAAATTAGCAAGCTGGAAGGTGGAAGGAAGAGACAAGAGAGTTAGTAACTGCAGGACTAAACAAACAAAAGACTGCTTACATTTCTGAGTGTAGTTTGAAACTTTGAATTAACTTTTATCTGGCTATTTCTGTGATTGTCTAAAGAGAAGAGCCAGGCACCACTGGCCACCAGACACCACTACATTCTGCTTACCTATGGGTTTACTGGACTACTGCCCACAACCAATCTAAAGGAACAAACAAAACTTATGGACTATGCTCCTATTCTAAAACTAGCTCTGCTTCACCTTTTCCTGCCCTCTTTATCTATAGTCAATGTTAATTCTTTCCAAACAACTTACATCTTTCTCTCTGTTTGATGTAAAGAAAACACCCATCAACTAACTCTAGGATGGTGGGCATGTTGCCTTCTCCATCTAGCCTTAAATTCCTCATAAAGAAATTGTAGATTTTCAATGAGCTATGGATATAAATCACCTAGTGTAAGAACTTCTACATACTAAGTCCTTGATTAATATTGGTTCCATATTTGTCCTCCCACTGACAGAAGAGGGTAGATTTCATACATTTTTATATTCCTCAGCAATACTAAGATAAGGCAAGGCATGTAGAAGATGCTGAGTAAATGTTCGTGGAATGAACAAATAAGTCAAGTGCTATAAACAGATAGAAGAGAAAGTAATTAATTATAAATTCTTTAAAATCATCGTATTTACTTTATCTCTGTACTTACCAAGCAGCTTTTTGAATTAATTCCCAGGAAAGCATGCCTACTGGAAAAAGAATACACTATTCATTTGACTTGACCTTTTTGGTCCATAAAGCAGTAATGTTTCTCATTATAAATTAAGAAATTAGCTTTCAAGTTACTAATCAATTTCTAGTGAGTTTGATTAGTATCAGTTTCCAAGAATATGATCAACCTTGAATAAATGAATAGATGAGGACTTTTGACACTGAGAAGATGAGGATCAGGTGTTAGGCCCATAGAGACTTTGTAAGGAATCACATAAGATACCAGCAACCTTCTTACTGGGAAATTGGTAAGTTTGAGATATCAGGGGCTGGGCATACCCTTTCCTTTTCTCTTTCATTAAATACTACTTATATTTCTAAGGATAAGCTGCTACTAAATTAAATCTAAACTCTTTAAAAATATATAGAGAATGCTATCACAAACTGGTTTTACCTGTTGTTGACTGCATTTCATTCCATTAGGATCCCTTTGTTCACAAACCATAACAGACTTGCTATTGCTCCTTCCTGTCTTTACTTTTTCTCAGCCCTGAAATGCCTGCTTAACCTAAATAATTAAATAAGTTAAACAGTTTTCAAGAACTAGTTCAAGGGCTTCTCAAAGTGCAGCTTTTCCTTTTAAGTCTTTGGACTAATCTATTGCTTGCCCTAATTCATGCATCAACTCAGGGTAGCTGCCATGTTAAAACACTTGCATGCAAATGTCCCCTAGGATAAGGTTTTAGCGCTGGGTAAACTCTGAGCGGGGTCAAATACAGAAAGCCTTTCATGTGCGATTCTAGGGAATCATTAACAAGTAAAATAATGATAATTTTGAGGGAGAGAATGGAGCTTTGAAAGAGCTCTAGCTTTATTTTGCTCCCTCTGGTATCAGGAATGCTCACAGTTATTTTTCAAGTCTAGGACTAATGGGACTAGAGCAACTTAAAATACCACAAATCTCACTGTTTTCTCTTTTTATTGTTTTATTTATTTATTTTTTTTAAACAGGATACAGTTGCCTTACTTGAATTAATGCTTTCTGGGTTGCTTAAATTCTTTATTTAATTTCCAGTGTTCTGTAAAAGTTGATTCTGACAATTTTTTTGTCAGCTATTTAGCTACTTTTATAAAAGGACAGATTTTTAGAGGCCCTTAATGCACATTTGCATTGATATTAACTCTGACTTATTTTTAATTGTTTTATACATTACATCCTCATATATCCCTTTGAAGAAGAAAATTTGCAAACACACACAACGGAGAGCTCGATTTAATGATTTTTGAGTTCTAAAACTATGATTTTCTTAGTTATTGAAAAGTTACCCATAAAGCTACAAATCTTTACAGTGTTTGAATTTTGGCTTCATTGTGTTTTTTTCCTTGCGTTCTGTTTATATCTATGGTCAAATGTACTTCATTAGGCTTTTTAAATGTGACTATTAAAAGTTTCTGTAGGATGAAGTCAGGAGTGCTCTGTTCCATGAGAGTCAGCTAAGTTAATTCAATACTGAAAGACAGAGCCTGTGGAAAATAGGGATGTAATATGAATATAAAAATAAAGATAAAGAATGTATTAACATGAGAAATTTCCTTAATTTAAGAGAAGAGTTTAAAAATGTGTATTTAATATTGCTTAGGAAAGGAAGACATTGGGTCAGGTAGACGCAAGCTAGCATTATCTCTGATGAACTATTCTCAGTTACAGGTGAGTTGGATACATTGTGTTTGCTGAGGTGACAAAACCAAAATGTTTCTTGGTTTTGGAACTTGTGCTTATCAAAAAATCACTTGATTAATCAATTGGCTTGCTTGATACCATTACACTGGGTAGGAATCCAAGCTAGGTATGGAGTTGGGGGAGGATGGGAACTTGGGATAGAATATAGATGTGTTCACGTATTATTTTTTAATGGCATTTTAATTGATAGAATAGTCTTGTGTGATTAACTTAGTGTGTTTGGCTGCCACTGAAAATTGCATCATATTTGGACAAATAAGAAATGTAGCTTTTGGAATTTAAGATTGAAACCCATACTCTGAAAATGTGATGCCCTAGGAGGTTCTGTTGCTCAGAGGTTTTTTTATTTTTTTGGTTTGTTTGTTTTTTAGTAGCCAGCTGGTAACTCTGAATAATGCTTTCATTATACATTCTCAACATTGAAATCAATTATGTTTAACAAACACACACACACACAAACAAAAAAACCTCATCAACTGAGTATAACTTTGTGGTGCTCTGGTTTCATTGACTAAGTAAAAAGAAACATTCTGATCTTCCTTCCTTCTTTCCTTCCTTCCTATATAAGTGGGTTTCTAGGGAATCACTGACAAGTAAAATAATAATAATTTTTTGGGGGAAATGGGGCTTTGAAAGAGCTCTAGCTTTGTTCTCTAAACACACACACACACACACACACAGAATATCATCCATCTATCTATCTATCTATCTATCTATCTATCTATCTATCATCTATCTATCTATCTATCTATCTATCTATCTATCTATCTATCTATCTATCTATCTATCTAATCTATCATCTATCTATTCTCTACAATGCCAGACACTATTCTGGGTGCTTGGTGAACAAGGCAGAAATATTTCTTTACTCTTGGATTTTATATTTCAATTAAAGTAGAGCTGAAAGAAACAAGAGACAGACAAGAATTTCAGAAAGGGCTATAATGAAAACAAAACAGGCTACCATAATAGAATGTTACTAGAGATGGGAATAAAATTTGTACAGATGATAATAGAAAGTCTCTTAAAGATAGTGGTATTTGATTAAAACTAATGAGAAAGAAAGAGCCATAAAAATATCTGAACCAAGAATATTTCAGAGAGAGAAAACACTTTGTGAAAATGCCCTGAGGTGGAAATAAATTTGGCATTCAAACTTTTAAACTTATACAGTTTTAAACCTATATAGAATTAAATTCAAATTTAAACCAATATAGAATTAAATCCAAAAGCAACAATATTTTGAAAATTCTAATTATATTCATGGAGTTTAGATTAATTCAATCTGATGTAGAGAGCTACATAGTCAGTTTGGAGGGGGGTTGTGAGATGAATAAGATTTATATTGTTTACATGCCAGCTTTAGAATAGATTGAAATGTGATTTAGATTTTTTCCCATGTTGTAATAAATATGATATCCTTGGTTGGTTTATGCTAGTATTAATAAAGTAATCAAATATTACTTGTCAATTTGTATTAGCTTAGTTGCAAATTAGTAAAGCCCAACTCAAAGTTGGGCTAAAGTGGAAATTTATTGGTTCAAAGAATCAAAAGAATGGTTTAACACCAAACTAAAATAAGGAAAAGAATAAAACTAATTACTAACAGAATTCTCTCTCTTTTTCTGTTCTCTCCTTACCACTGGCTTAACTCTTTTTTCTTCTACTTTAAATGTTTTTTTTTTTTTTCTGAATGGAAATTGACATGGCATCTGACAGCTCCTGAATTTCACATTTTAGTTTCAGCCACAAGCAGTTAATATTTTCTCTGAATCCCAAAATCCCAGATAAAGGCTCCAATTGGCTCAGCATGTGCCCAGTACTTCCCCTGGAAGTTGAAGCAGAAGTTGAGCAACTTCGAAGCATGGTAGTTCAGCTGGTGCAGTCCAGAGAACAAAGAGTTGTTTTCCCCTGAAATGGGGGAAGAGTGGGTGGATTGGGAGATACTATGTGGTTAAGTCACTTGATATTCAAAATACTGTTATATTCCAATATTCATTTGAAAGACAACATAAAACACTAAATATACTCTGAATATGGCTCTATTCCTGTCCACAACAATAACAACCACCAAAACAAATGTAATGAAAAGGACCAGAAAGCTCTTTTTATTGATTGCTTTTAATAAAAAGATTCAATATATTTAGAAACAAAGTTACTATGGACAGAATAAAAAGTCTTAACATCTTAAAACTACCTGAATCAAAATTTTTAAGATTGAAAGCAGATGTCCCAGCTTTGAAAGATAATAAAATTAGAGAACTCTGTCTACATAGGAATGGAGGCATAGCTGTTTTGATGTTTATATGGGTCACCATATCAGAATACAGATGTTCTTCCATGGATCTCAGTAAACCAAGTCTAAATTGAAAATATTGAAACTGGAAAATGTGATTAATGCACCTAACCTACCGAAAATCACAGCTTAGTCTAGTGTAACTTAAGTGTTCTCAGAATACTTTCTACCATTAGTCTACATTTGAAAAATTACCTTAAGTTTCACTTCAAAAGTAATCACCTTCCTCTTCTCACCAGAAGAAGAAGACACAGATGGGTGTTTTGTGGACATGATGGGATGCAAAAATACAGACCACAATGTCCAAAAAATTGTGAAAATACAGTGTACTATAGAGTATGGATTGTTTACCCTTATGATCTTGTGTCTGATTGGGAGCTGCAGCTCACTGCACTGCTCAGAATCATGAGAGAGTATCGTACAGCTTATGGCTAGCCCAAGAAAAGATCAAAATTCAAATTGGAAGTGCAGTTTCTACTAAATGTGTATAGCTTTCACACACATGTAAAGTCAAAAAAATCCTAATTCAATTTATCTTAAATTGTGGACTGTCTGCAAGCACAAAAACTCCACTCTATTCTGATTGCCCATGAAAAAAAGGATTAGTTTTATTCAGATTTTTTAGACCCTATACTTCTAATTAGTTTAGGCTAAAATGTGTGTGTATCTGTCTTTCATATTTCTATTATTTAGACAATTGTCTTTATTCTATCCTTTACAATGCTTGTGATGGCTAACTTTGAGTCAGCTTGGCTGGGCTAGGGGATACCCAGTTACTGATTATATATTATTTCTGGATGTGTCTGTGAGAATGTTTCCATAAGAATGTCTACATGAGTCACTAAATAAGTAGGCTGAGTAAAGAAGATTGCCCTCAACAAGAGGAGTGGGCATCACCCAATTTGTTGAAGGCTTGAGTAGAACAAAAAGATGAAAAAAGGATGAATTTGTTCTTTGCTTGAGTAGGGACATCCATCTTCTCCCATCCTCAGAAATCAGTGTTCCTGTAGTGCAGACCTTTAGACTCACACTGACTTATCAGGTTCTTCAGCTTGCAGATGGCAAACTATGGTACTTCTTGACCTCTGTCATGGCATAAATCAATTCCTATATATCCTATGTATCTCTCTCTCTCTCTCATATGCGTATAATCTCCTATCAGTTCTTTTTCTCTGGAGATCCTTGACAAATAAACCATTTCACAGTAAATTTAAGATTTCGTGATTATGTGATTGATTTCAGCTTTGCAGATAAGCACAGTAATTCAACTCCCAGTATGGAATTCTCTTTGCCATTCTGTATTGACTATACCAACAGGATAATCACCAACTGTTCTTTTCATGTGTGTTTTTTATTTAGGAGAGCTGTACTATGTCTACACACTAAGTTTAACTTAAATCCCACAAAAGAAATAACATTTCATATAACTCTAACGTTCAAACCTTGAAAAATTTTATATTGACTATCAAAATATCTCAAGATTTTATTGCTATTAGGATAATTTAGAATATTAAGGAATTTGTTGGTTTTTCTTTTTGAATTTGCTCAACTCTTTTCAGGTTATAATAAAGTGGCAGCAATGAATAATAAGAAAATTATGCAACACACAGTTTACTACTAAGTAATAATCGTACACCAATTTCCTTAAGGGAGCAATCTCATTCTCTTTTTATCTCATTTTGGAAGCCTATAAACTTTAAGAAAATTGAAGGTACTTCAAAATACCATTCTATATTTATTTTTCCTATTAAGCTCCACTAATAGAGCCTAAGAAAGCTGAGAGAACAGATAATGTTTGCTCTATGGAAAATTTTAACCAAAAATGTACTTCTCTAAAAGTACTTATTTAAATAACTGTGAGTTGGTCTGTACTTATTTTAACAGATCATTAGAAGGATATCTTTTTGTATATTCTTTTCTTACATTACCAGTGATGAGGATTTTACACTAGGTTTTTTTTGTTTTTTTTTTTTGCATGACAATGAAAGATGTGTAATCTAGATAAAGCTACTTCCACTGTGTCTCAGACTCAGTCAAGGAAGACAGTCCCTCAGACCTGTCCCAGGTGGTTGGTGCATCGTGTACCAACCTCTGTGTGGGTTTTAATTTATACCTCTGTGTGGGTTTTAGATGATTTGCAAACATTTTAAACATTTTGTAAATGGGGGATTGTTTGTTGTAGCTGCACTGCACCAGAATTATGATTCAGAGCAGAGTAATAAAAGACAGTGGTTCCTGATAGAGGCCTGTTGTTAACTGATCTAAGTCATTGTGACGTTTGCAGTGGAAACCCTTGAGGTTACAGGCAGTAGGCATTGTATCTTTTCTTTCTCCCAATCTGACTATTAGTGAGATGTTGCAAGAATGTAAGTTTCCTCCCAAATTCATATACTGCTTATATAGTTATTACTGAGCAGATGCAAAAATTGTTGTTCATATAATGTGACACCATACTCTATGACCTCAGGCATTCCAGATGTACCACACCTGAATGCTTCTTTCTGAAATGGTCTCTAGGTCAGCCACTTTCTAATCGAATAAGGTGACAGAAACATTCATTAGACCAGGGGGACCCAGCTCATTAGCAAGTTCTAAACTTAAAATAATGCTTTGAAATTGTGGAGCAAATATGACAGATTTTTATGTGGTTCATATAATGGCACTGGAGCTTATAAAATATTTCTAGTCAATGAAAGGTCTCGAATGCCACTTATTTTTACCAGTAGGGAAAATCAACATTTCTTTATTAAGTTGACACCTGTATTATTAGAATATATTTGGAATAAATATTTGAAATGCTGTCATAGTCACTTTAGAATGTAGATTCTTAATTGAAGTACTTAAAATACTAGCTAGCTGTCTCTAGGGTGCAAATTAAAATTAATTCAGACATATACACATGCACAGCGCATACACCTGTAAACACACATCCGCATACAATATACTATTATTTATATAGAAGCATTTTAAAGTAAATTGCCACACAGAAATTATAACCAAGCAATGAAAACATATTTCATAACCTCCATAATATATAATTCTTTACAGTTATTATCTTTCCTACCCCAACAGAACCAAATTTTGCCCCATCTATGTGTCCATAACCCAGTATACTCAGATATAATCTGGGTCACTAAATGTATTCTATTTGCAATCTTTTTCCACTGACGTCATGTGCAATTTTTGGCACAAATAAACTATAATTGAAACAAAATTATGTGCCACTGTTTCCTGTGATTCATACTTCATTCTTTCTACTGCTTCTCAATTCTTTCTAACCAAGAGCAATTGTTGGGGTGGGAGGAAGGCAGAAGGAACCAGAAGAGAGTTACCCTTTAATTACATAGTATCATGAACAAAAACCAGATTTGGTTCTTGCCCCTCTCCTACTCTTTCCCTTTCATTTCATTGTAGTATCAATTATGGAACAGTATGGGTTGGCATTGAACACTGAATTAATAAAAAAAGTATGGAGCCATAGTCAAATCTCTTTCTATTACTAAGACACAAAAATAAAAAAGAACATGCTATTTAGTATGAACTCTAAATTTTATCAACATAGTATGTCTTTTACTATACTGTCCCTCTAAAAATGAGATTTCAGAATGTTATTTTAACTTTTGTAATTCTGAAAATGAGTTTCTGGAATAGTTTAATGGCGAACACCCCCGTGAGAACAGCAGGTGGCACATGTCATAGTATCCCTCCTAGTAGTTTGCAGGAATGTCTCCCACTATGTAAGCTTTTGAATACAGGATCTGGATCTTATTAATTTTTGTATCTTCACCACTGAATATTTAGTGTACATTGTACAAAAATGTACTTTGAATAAAAGAGATGAATAAACAAATGAACCAATAGATAATAGAGATAGATAGATAGATAGATAGATAGATAGATAGATAGATGCCAGCTTTTAGAAATGAAAGAAAAGTTGAATGGTAAAAAAAAAGCCAAATGATTATTTAAATGATTGATCAGTAAGGGATGGATTAAATATACTTTTTTTCCCCTTAAAAATTGAAAAATGAGCATATTTTTTTTTTAGAAACTGGTATCCTTGAAGGTCAGCAGAATCAAATAATTTGTCTCATGAGGGTGCCTGTGAAGTGATTTTGATTAAATAAAAAGTGAAGATTTATTATGTTACTCTTTATTGTTTTAAGCAACCAAGTATAATGAGCAGTGACTTGAGGGAAGTGAGAGAGTGAGGACTGAGAATATCTGGGTAAATACTGTTTTAGGCAGATGAATTGCAAGGACATAAGCCTGTTTAAGAAGCAGTGATGGGGTAGAGTGAGTTGAGACAGTAGAGGTAGAAGCTCTCAGACACCAAATCGGGTAAGGACTTGGTATTTCACTCTGAGTGAGGCAGGAAGACTTTGAAGAGTTTGAGTAGAGGAATGAAATAATTGACTTACATTTTAAAAGGATATCTGGCTACTGTGATATGAGGGGAGAGACACAAAAATGGAAATCAGAAACCTGCTAAAATGTGCTGGGGGTCAGGAGCTCTTGTTGGAGGAGATGGAAAATGGATGAAAATGGTCATCGGGAAATGACAAACATATCAACCACTGATGTGATAGAGGCTAGAGGCTGGGGGCTACTTTTCTACTTTAGATAAGGTCATTAGGGTCAGTCTTTCTTAGGAAGTAACATTTTAGTTTAAAGTTGAAGATGATAAAACCCAGCTGTATTATTATGCGGGAGCAGATTCTTGGTCAGAGAATAGAAAAGGTGAACTTTGCTCAGACAAATCATACAGGTAGTGCTTAATGACTTTGCAGCTAACAGTAAGCCATCAAGCCAAAATCTGAACCTTTTAATGTGGTTCAAGTTTGGGAGATATGTGTGTAATACAGTTGGAGTGCACAGGCTTCAGAGTCAGCTAGCATGTCTCTTTATATGTATTTTCTGTTCAATAAATATTATTCCATTTTTAAAATGAAGAAAAGGAAAAATGAGTCATGGCTGGATAAGACACATATATCTTTTCTCTGTAGTAGATGATGCTAAACTGGACCACAGGGAACTTTTCCTCCCTACTTCTCAGTGTCTTGCTTTGTATTCAAATGGGTTCTGTCAAATCACTATTAGAAGAGGTGAGTAGGTTTACACTTGATGGTCATACAACAGGAATGCTGAGTGGGCCACCTTTTGTAGCCTAACCTTCCTTATGGTTAACAGTTTACCTCTAATTAGGAGGCTGGTCTAGGGTAGTAGATTCTTTGATAAGTAGAATAGGAAATATGGTCACAAGTCCAAGAGATGCAGAGGGTGTGGAGGCAACCACTGATGTGGAGGTAGGGACTAAATGTTTACAACAGAAGTTAAATTTTTATTTAACACAAAACCTTAAGCCTAGTAATCTATAATTTCAAAGTCAAATTTAAATAATTTAAAATTTTTTTATTGGCTATTTTACTCTGAAAAAGTATTTTTAACACTTCAGTAGCAAGTATGAATCTTTATCCACCTACAGACTCTAGTGCCTAAGGAATGTAACCTTTGTTTTTCTATAGCTCAATAGAATTCTGTTTTAAGAACTTGTTCCCCTGATGACAGACACTTAAATCTCAATCAGTGTAAGGTTCTGCCCCTTTCCCCCCAGGACAGCAGCTAAATTCCATAGCTCATGTTGCAGGGCACAGTGATGCCTGGTTTCTGACTATCATCTGTCCATGCAGGCATCTTCTATGATCCCAGTCATCTTGTTTGGTCCTGGGTCATCGATTTCTTCAGATTGCTGTTGTGCTATCCTTTGTTCCAGATATGACTCTCTTTCTGCCTCAGAGCTCATCTGGGGAGCATAAAAAACCATTAACTGCTTTCCCTGCCTGTGCTGAAGCGTGGGGAACCAAGGGATGGGATGAGTGAAGGGGCTGTATCTGGCATGTACCACACAGCCACTTTTATTTTAATGTTACCGAGGGCCCCTTCTGAGAAATCTCACCCAAGTCTCCACTTTATTCAATTTCCTCTGATTTCCTTCTATCTAGGCTTTTACTACTCAAAAGCTACAAACTAAATTAGGCATTCTTCTGGGTCATTCTATTTCTGTAATAGTAATGAAAAGTTGTTCAGTTGCTCTAATTAGGAGAAGGGGTTGAGTAATGAGAAATATCTTGGAGAAAAACATTGATTAAGTTTTCAAAATATTACTCTGCCTCAATTTTATAGCAAAATAATTTTGGCATGACCATAATTTATTTAGACAATGCAATTAAAAGAATAACCTTTCATGAACTTTAATAAAAGCCGGCCATAAGTATACAGAAAGGTTAGTCACTCTTAAGCAGTGATACGGTCAATAGTCATTGCTATATCTCCGCTATATCTCCTGAGTTTGGTTCCTCAGTGTGCTTTTAAAGACAAACTTTTTTGAGGGATTTGACCTATGGTTTAAAGATTGCCTCTATCTCATAGTCTTAGATGGTTTTAGTCTAAATCATGTCCCCTATTCATAAAAAAAAGAGTGTTACAAGCAAGTTGGTTTTATATTTATTTTGCACTGGTAAAACATGGTCCACGAGATTATGATTATGAACGATTTCAGAATTTACTGTATTAGCACTCTTTTAGTCAAAAGCCACAGAAACCTAATTTCAAATTCTGAAGCTAAAAGGAAAATATATTGGCTTACATATCTGGAAGCAGCTTGATTTTGCATATCAAGATTCAGTGACACAAATTATATTATTGGAGTTTTCTTTGTTGTCTGTTTCTTCTGTCTCCATCTTTTAACTCTTCCTTCTTCATGTAGGTTCAATTCTCTAACTTTCTGTGGTGTGAGATAACCAGGCTTATATCCTTATAGCTTGTGATTCAAAAAAGAAGAACTCATTTCCACCATCCCACTCACCCCCCTCAGTTTCCAAATATCATTATCTGGAAGGTTTACAATTCCTTGAGCCATGCGTCCATGATTAACCCAATCACTGTAACCAAAGCAATAGAGTACTGATTAGCTGGCTTTAATCATATTTCCACTATAATTGACAGCTCCACCAGGACCACAGGGAATGTAGAAACATTTATTAATACAAAAAGCAGTTTTGTATTACCAGAAGAATGAATAAGTGCTACAACAACAAAACAAATCTCACTATAAATGGGAAAAGGAGGGTAGACTAAAGTTCTCTTGGTGTGTTTCTTTCCAAATCTGTTTTTGGGGCTCAGTTAACATTTATGATGGTCCAGGAACTGTGACTGGAGACCCAAAGCACCATGTTCTAAAGCACCATGTAAGAAAAGACAATGCCTATTTCCATATAGCTCAGCTAGATTTTTGCCTTTGTTTTAAAGATACTGTATGGATATTCTCATTGACATGTTATGTTATTTTTTTTTCTCTCACCTCCTCCTCTATCTATGTCACCATATACAAAGGAGCTTTTGTGACTAAGTTTGCACAGGATTTGAACAGACTATTTACTAATCCAGATAAGGTGGTAACAAAAATCTCTTTGGATGGAATTTGATACAGTGTGTTTAAAAATTATTTCCATGTTTCCTTGGAGGTAACTTCATTTTAGGTGAAAAAAATTGAGCTGAACAGCAGAATCCTTCATTATATGTCATACTCATATCACAGAATCAAGTTCTTCACTTTATTTCTCTAGTGTGACACATGCTCCTGCCAGCGTCAGAATTATCAGTAACATGGAGAATGAGACTAAATCAGATTTACTGTAGCTTGTGAATAAAGTACCTCCAAATCAGGCGAAAAATGTCAATAGCATTGACCTCAAGGGAGATATGTGGTTTTTGCACAATATAGCTTTGGGCTCTTCAGCCAGCAGCAAAGCATCAAAACAGCAGCAGAGAGGGGTTTTCTCATGACCAGAATGTAAAATGCCATCATCGATCCAGACTTACGAAGGATAGTAACAGTTCCAAGCCTGTGCAGAGAGAATTGGACATGAAGCCAACATCTGAAATTTTAGCGCTGGCTCTTTGTCCATATTTCTTGGGGTTCTTGCTTAAGCACTGGTCCTATTTCTGCATCACTTTCTTTATTTGATATGAATGTGATGACAATAGTTGTCATAGAGTGTGAACTAGACATTGCTATAAGGTTTCCATTAATAATATTGTGATGGTTAGTTTTATGTATTAATTTGATTAGGGGTAGGGTTAAACAGATAGCTGCAAAACATTTTTTAACTTGTCTGTCTATGAGCATGTATCCAGAAGATATTAGTATTTGAATCAGTAGACTGGGTAAAAAGTTCTCTCACCAATGCCTACAGCATCATCCAAACTGTTGAGGACCTGAATAGAACAAAAATATTAAGGAACGGCGAATGCTTTCTGCTTGAGCTGAAACATTCTTCTCCTGCCCTCTGACATTATAGCTCCTCATTCTCAGGCCTTCAAATTCAGTCTGGGACTTATATAATCAGTCCCTCAATTCCCGTGCCTTCAGATTCTGACTGAATTATACCACTGGCTTTTCTGGTTGTCTGGCTTGCAGATGGCAGATAATAGGATTTCTTGGCCTCCATAACTATGTGAACCAGTTCCTATAATGAATACCCTCATATATGTGTGTGTGTGTGTGTGTGTGTGTGTGTGTGTATGTATATGTATATGTATATATGTATGTATGTATGTATGTATATGTATATAATTATATGGTATTTCTTATGTACCTTTTTCCAAATACCGTTTTTTCTCCCCAAACACTTTTCACACTTGTTATGCTATTTAAGCTTTTCAATATCCCAGAGGAGATTATTTTTATTCCAACTTTTAAGAAAAGAAACTGAGAACTACAGAAGTGAAGTGACTTCTCTACAATCCCTAGAGTAACAAGGAAAGTTCCAGGACTGAACCTCTGTTTCTATACTCTTGACACAGTGCTTGTTCATTTCCTTTGCTGTAACTCTATAACTTAGGGACTGTTCTTATTCTTACTTTAACATGTAAGGAAATTGGTCATTAAAGAATTTAAGAAACTTGCTTAAAGTCATTCAATAAGATTCTGAGCTCTTGTATACTCTGAGATACTGCTATTTAGCAGCTACTTTCCAGTATCTCTTTCAGCTTCCTCAAAAAATATGGCTTAGGTAGATTTACCCATAAGAGAGTTACTCTCTTTTGTATGCTAAGTTTTTTCCCCCTGTACTTCCACATTGTTATCCTCCCCTTCCTTTAGTTAGGGCATGTCAGTTGAATATATCTATTTGACTTTGTTCATTTTAAATTTAACAGAACAAAAATATAGGAAAATTCTTTGAATTCTATCATGCCATTTCACTTCTCACAGTTTCCCTGGAGAATATTATTAATGTCCATACTTTACCTTTTGCTTAAATGCTGGATGATGAGTCCTAAATACAGTATTTTGAGGATATTAGGAGGACTGTTGATTAAACGAGTATATGTTCTAATAAGTTTGGAAAACAATGGATTTCCAACCTGCTCCAGAAAGAAAATCTTAGCTTAATTTGAATTAAGTATGGTAGCCAGGAAGGCTCCAGATAGAGGCCTTGTAGTTAAATGACCCCCTGCTTCTCTTTGAGGCAAGAATTTACCTGCCATGTGTGTTCTACTTCTCTTCAACTACCTGTAAATTGCCTATCCCTTTGAAATCTCAGACCCTTGCCTCACTTCTCCTTTGTCCAAAATGTCATATATACCTAATTTTGCCTCTCTGTTTTGGGAATTTTCACACTTATGTGAATCACCTGTGCACAAATTAAAATTTGATTTTCTCCTATTACTCTGTCTCTGCTAATTTGTTTATTAGCCCAGCTAAAAGAAATTAGAAGGTTTGAGGGAAAGTATTTTTTTAGCTTCTTTAGCCCCCACACTATAAACACACATATCTAAGAAGTCCAATGATCCTTAAGCCAACTATATATAAAGAAAACAATACCAACATACCCCATAACCAACTTACTGAAAACTAATGATAAGATTTTTAAGAAAATCTTAAAAGCTGCCTGTGAAAAATAATACATTATATATAGGGGAACAATAATAAGAGTCAAAACAGAAGACAATGTAGGAATGACATTTTTAATGACTGAAAGAAAGAAACTGTCAACCTAGAGTTCTATTACCTGAAAAAATTAGCTTTAAAAAATAAAAGTAAGATAAGGGTTTTTTAAACAAATAAAAACTGAGAAAATTCCTTACCAGTATATCTGCACTCAAGAAAATTTAAAGGAAAATTTTCAAAGGAAAATAATACCAGATGGAAATTTGGATCTACATAAAAGACTGAAGAGCATGAGAGGTTGTAAGTATGTGGGAAATAATAAAATACAGTTTTCTAATTTTTAGTCTCTTTAAAAATGGTTGATGGCTTAAAGCAACAAAAATAACAAATGAGATTTATAACTATGTAGATGTGAAATAGATGATAACACAAAGGAGATAAGGGAGAAAAAAATTGTTGTAAGCTTCTTATACAGTACATTAAGTACCATATTCTATGAAGATAGATCTTGATAAGTTGAAGATGTGTATTCTAAACCCTAGAACAATGGCTGAAAAAGAAAAATAGTAGGGCCAATAAGCCAACAAATGAGTTAAAATAGAAATATATAAACTATGTTAATTAAAAAAAATAGGAAAAGAAGGAAAAATCTATTCCAGTAGTCTAGGAGAGAGACCATTTTTTGGATTGTGGTAGTTGTATTAGAGATTGTGAGATGTCATAGACTTTGAGATATAGTATATAGTGGAGTCAATGATATTTATTAAAAGAGTAGATGTTGGATGTGAAACTGTAAGGAGTCAAGAATGTGTCCCAGATTTTTGGGACAAAACCAATCATAAAAAGAGCTTCTATTTACAAATATAAGTGAAGTTGGGAGAAAGACAAGTCTATGATGTCAAATTATGAGTTGAAATTTGAAAAATTTTTTTGAGATTCCTATTCCAATGGGAAAGTGAAACAGGCAGTTGGATATTCAAGTCTCTCATCCAGAGGAAAAGATGGCACTAAGGATACACACTTGGAAGTCATTAGTTAACAAGTTTTAGATTAAAATAGTTTGCATGTCAGAAGCTTGTATTTTTTCTTTTTGTATAATGAAGTTACTGGAGAGAGTTTTAAGCTGGGAAATGATATGATCATATTTGATTTTGAAGAAACTGTTATGGTGTTATGAATTATATTTTAAGGATTAAAAAGATGAAGAAATACTATTAAGAAAATTTTTGTTAGTTAAAAAAATAAAAGATGAGGGCTTACACAAAAGCAGTGTAAATGTGATTGGAGGAAATGGTGTAAATTTGTGATATAATTGGAAAGTATAATTCACCAGGCTAGGTGACAGATTAGATTTCAGAGATGTTAAGTGGGAGGAAAGTCTAGGACTTCTGTCTTCAGCAACTGTGTGGCTTGGCTTACTGAGATGAGAGATACATGGGACAATCATGCATTTTATCATCTAAATTGGGACACTTTTAAGAGTAAATGGGCAACTCAGGACATATGGACAATAAAGTGTTACAGGAATAGAAATGGTATCAGATTTCCAGTGTTGCAGTTGAGAGTGAACATAAAAATTTCAGTTATGGGCACACAGTTTGAGGGATTGTGTGACATTCAAGATAGCTAACACACCATTGGATAAATAGGTCTAGACTCTGATGAGTGGATTAGACTTTAAGTTGTTCTGTAGGGAGTAGCAGAAACCATGGGGGTGAATCCCCCCAAAAGTTAATAGAATGAGAAAAACTAATGGATTGAGGACTGATTATTATTATTTTTTTAATGTGTCTTGGTTTGCATGTGCTGGAAGTATGTGAGGGGTGGTTTGTGCTGTATAGTAAAAATATCCACCAGTTAATAGCTGTCCTCCTGAGGAAGTTTAGTATAAAAACTTATAAATGGTTGGGGGGATACAACTGAACCAGCTTGGTACAAAGGGCATATTTTTTTAATGATGTTCAAACACAATTTAGCTTAAGTTTCCTAACCTTCACATGTGATGAGAGCTAAAATATATGTGATACTTATGTCAGGCACTTGAAGGGAACCTGGGTTTGCCACCTCAACATACAACTCTTCGGGACATTGATTATTTTAAGCTGGTTATTTAAGACACAGAAGATGCAAGAAAAACCTTTGGCCTTTCTCCTAACTTCCTAAAAGAATTTAGATAGAGGAACTGCTCCAGAAAGTGAGCTATCACCATCGATAACTACAGTTTAATGTGAATTAACTTGGATAGAGAGTAATCTAGCAAATCTTGTTTGATCAAAGTTCTCTCTGTGTTCCATTATTAAAGATGGCCCAGCAAACATTTGTTTACTAGATGTTTAGTAATTTCCATGTGAACTGCTTTCCTCCTTTTTGAAGTCCCAAACCACTGCTCCTCTTTCTCGTTAGTTCAATATGGTGTATAAGCCTCTACTGCCTGGTTTGCCTTGAAATTCTATATTCTTCTGGAACCCCTATATATATACCTAATTAAATTTGTTTATTTTCTCTTGTTAATTTGTCTCATGCCATTTTAATTATTTGACCAGCCATAAGAACTAAGAAGGGAAAGAGGAAATTTTACCCAGCCCCACATACTGCTCTACGTGCTTTATGTATGTTGACTCTGCCCTCATCTGCCCTCATGCGGTAGTGTGCTATTAATCACATCTGGTTCAGAAAAATGAAGCTCAGTAACTTGATCATAGTTACAAAACTAGTAAGTGGCGTGTTGGGATTGGAATTAGATTATTTGACTTCTGAGTCCAAGCCTCTTGATCCTTAACAGAAATTCTGCAGGTTCTTTAACACACTGATTCAAAGTCCAGGTTTCTCTCAGTTGTTTTTCTATTGTTTGCAGCCCTGACTCAGGCCAGCACATCCTGGCCTGACATAACAGGAAGGATTTATTTCTTACCATTTTGTGCCACACATTTTTTGTTTTGTTTGTTTATTCAGAATAAAAGCAGAAGAAAAGAACACAAACATGCCATGATCTGTCTTTATTCCTTACCTCTCAGCTGTGACAACCAGACTGCATTTGCTGACTTTACTTCAGGAGAGGCAATTCTTATCCCAAGTGCAGATTTTGTTGCTGACTCTGTTGGCTTCAAAGATCCAGCTGGCCTCCTGCTGCCCAGCACTTATCCATGGCAGTCACAAATTCTGATTCTTATGATGAAAATGTTCCCTGCTCAAGTCATAATTAGAAAGGACATTGCTCCTGAATCCAAGGTTTCTAAGTGACATATAAAGAACCAATCGAATGTTACTGGCTACATATCCTATCCTGCCGCTACATCCATGTTGATTGTTATAGAGATTCTTGGCTACTTTTCTTCATGTCCATCTGTTAAAATGGCAACATGCCCTCTTGTTCTGTATTTGGATTCTTGCCCATGATCATGGCTGTCAGACCATGACAGACACCTGCAGATCCGCACAAGTATTAGAGACTTTCTAGCTATGTTTCCTCTGACAGCCATAGACCTTGTAAGACATGATGTACACCTGTTAAATGTCATCAACCAAACAACATGACTATTTAGGAATGACATTAAGGGAAGGAAGCTTTCCTAAAGCCAGGCTTTACCACATGTGAAAGTTGGAGTGTCAAATCCACCATATCTTTAATGCACGAACAGGTCCATGCTAGAGGCACAAGGAACGTTCAAGACAGCACGGGATGCTGAGTGATTATGAAACCATAGACAGTCACAGGCCATGAAATAGCAGGTGTTATTCAGATATGGGCAACTTGCTAAAAGCAGAATCCAGCAAGGTAAAGGGAAGTCAGTGTAATCAACTCACTGGCCTTTATAATAAAAACAATGTGTAAAGGATTTAAAATCTCACCCTTGTTTCTGAAACCTATAAAAATTTTTTTCCCTGCAGCTTTAGTTCTGGAGTATACTCATGTATATTGCTTGTGAGCTTTCTTATTTTATTATCAGCTGTGAAGGTGATCTAAATGAGATGCAAAGGATATAGTATCTTTGGATATTATTCATTTGTTTTAACATTTTGGAGTAACTATTGGATAGTTTATGTACATACATACATTTACTTTTCACACAAACAACTCTATGGGAAAATGTCTTTATTCCCATTAATAACAATAATGTATAATTAATTAATATATTCTTATTATTAATTCCAATAATCCAATGTCATTTTGTCATTTATTTAATGTTTCGACCTCTCTGTACTTACACTCAAAATTTAGAAATAATCAAAGAGTTTACTAGGTATAGGTGGGATGTCAGGAAGAATTAGAGCAAATTTGTTTAATGATTCTGTTCTAGTAAAGGGAAATATATTTTATAGGTTTCTCAGTGAAAGGAGAGTATTCGATATTACATACTTAAATATAGTTTGGGGTTTAAGCCCTATGCAGGCAAGAATTGCTTCTATCTTGCTCATTATTTTAGTCTTAGTGCCTAGCATAGAGATTAAACATTGAATTTATTGAACAAACAAATAAATAAATGGTAGAATTGGAGATAATTGGCAATATTTCCAATTTATTTGTTGCAATATTAATATTCTCTACACAGACACACACACACACATACACACAGACAAACACACACATACTTTTTGTTTCCAGATGAAGTTGCTCAAGTCAGAGAGAACAAAGTCATGGGCCAAGGCTATAAGTAGGGCAGCGAGCAAGAACTGATGTATTAGTGTATTCTGAAGAAAGCTTGAAAAGATTTGTTATCCATGAAAAGTGTGCTATAAGGGCAGATAGGAGAGAGGAGAAGCAGTTTAGGGTGACCCCAAGGTATCCAGTATGTACCCTTGGAGACAGGCTAATGTCTTGAGAATAGCATAAAACTCCTTGAACTGTTTTGAAAAAGAAATGCTGCTCACAACTCATCTCAGGTCTGGAGTGCTTAGACAACAGTCAAGAGTGTGGACAACTGAGTCTCACTTGGCCTTCTCGTCACTGTTGCCGTTCCTCAGCTCCCTCAGCACTGTTCAGAACATAGCACAGGCATACCTTGAAGATATTGTGGGTTTGATTCCAGTCATGAAATATTTGGTTTCTCTGTATATAAAAGTTATGTTTATGCTATGTTATAGTATATTAAGTGTGTAATAGAATTATGGTTTAAAAATATACATACCTTAATTAAAAATATTTTACTGCTAAAAAATGTTAACCATCATTTGAGCCTTCATTGAGTCTTAATCTTTTGCTGGTGAAAGATCTGGCCTTGATGTTGATAGCTGCTGACTAACCAGGCTGGTGGTTGCTAAATGTTGGGGTGGCTGTGGCAATTGTTTAAATTTACACAACGATGAAGTTTGCCACATCGTTTGACTTTTCATTTTATGAATAATTTCTCTGCAGCATGCAATGCTTTTTGGTAGCATTTTACTCATAGTAAACTTTCTTTCAAAACCTTTCCTCCTTTCAAAGTTGGAGTCAGTCCTCTCAAACCCTGACACTGCTTTATCAATTAACTTTATGTGATTTTATAAATCTTTTGTTGTCATCTTAATAGTTTTCACAGCATCTTAGTCAGGAATAGATTCCATCTCAAGAAAATATTTTCTTTGCTCATTCATAAGAATCAACTCCTATTTATTCAAGTTTTATAATGAGATTACAGCAATTCGGTCACATATTCAGGTTCCACTTCTCATCTGATTCTCTAGATATTTCTTCCATATCTGTAGTTTCTTCCTTCATTGTAATCTTCAACCCCTCAAAGTCAAAGTCAACCCCTCAAAGAAAGAAGGTTGCAATCACCTTCTTCCAAATTACTGTCAATGTTGACATTTTTACCTCTTTTCTTGAATCATGGGTATTCTCAGTGGCATCTAGAATGATGAAGCATTTCCAGAATATTTTCAGTTTACTTTTCCCAGAACCATCAGAGGACTCACTATTGATGTTATTGAACCTGTTCACCTGCGTACACTGGCAGAAAGAAAATTAATGAACAGTTTATGATGGGAAAAAAAAATTATTCAAATTGCTGTCAATCTGGAGTTATAGAGAGCTCATGCTCTAGCGCAGTGGTTCCCAACCTTTTGGCATCAGGGACTAATGCTTCTATGAGAATCTAATGTCTGATGATCTGAGATGGGGCTGAAGTGATGATGTTATCACTGTGGAGTGGCTACAAATACAGATGAAGCTTCTCATATTTGCCTGCCACATACCTCCTGCTGTGCATCCCATTTCCTAATAGGCCACTGACTGGAGCCATTTCATGGCCCAGAGGTTGGGGACCCCTGCTCTAAAATACCTGCCTCTATGGTAACTAACAGGTTATATATGGCAAAATCACAAGAAATTGTGGATTATGACTTGAGGATTGTGTTAGATGTTGATTGGTTGAAGATGAGGTAAAGATAATATATCATTTCTTCAGATTTTGAGGACAGTTCTGAGGTCACCTCTAGCATCTCTCTGTTGGGTTTCATGGAGAGGTAGCTGAGGGGGTTATTCAACCTTAGACTTCGAGGAACTGAAACATACCTTAGGTCAAGATGTTATCTTTGGCTTGCCAGAGGCTCAAACCTTGTGACCATTGGTTAGGACTATTGTCATCTGCTGCATCAGGGGTTAGGATTATCAAGAAGAAAGGCTAAATTATGTGAAAATGTGCAGAGAGAAGAGAAAAAAATAATTTCTAAATCTATAGTCACAAATCAAATCAGAATTATGAGGACCCTCAGTTTTATTAAATGGCAGCTATAGTCTTACAAATGTTTTTCTTAAATAGCAAGACTTGAAAGTCAAAATTACTCCCTGATCCATGGGCTGAAGCTTAAAAGTTGTGTTAGCAGACATGAAAACAAATTCAGTCTTATTGTACATCTCCTAAGACCTCTTGGGTGGCCAGGTGCATTATTAGTGAGAAGTACCTTAATAGGTCTCAACAATGGGCTTAAAATATTTTAAAAGCCATGCTGAAAATAGATGTGCTACCATCCAGGCTTTGTTCTATTTATAGAGCACAAGCAAAATAAATTTAGCTTAACTCTTGAGGACCTGAGATTTTCAGCATGATAAATGGCATTGGCTTCAACTTACAGTCACCAGCTGCATTAGCCCTGAACAAGAGAGTCAACCTGTCCTTTGAAGCATTGAAGCCAGGTATTGACTTTGCCCCTCCAGCATGAAAGTCCTAGATGGCATCCTTTTTCAACATAAAGCTGTTTCATCTACATTTAAAATCTGTTGTTTAGTATAACCACCTTAATTAATTATCTTAACTAGGTCTTTCAGATAACTTGCTGCAGTTTCTACATAGCATTTGCTGCTTCACCTTACACTTTTATGTCACGGCAACAACTTCTTTCCTTAAACCTCATAAACCAACCTCTGCTAGCTTCTAGCTTTTCTTCTGTAGCTTCCTCACCTCTCTCAGCCTTCATAGAATTGAAGAAAATTATGTTTTTGGTCTGGTTTAGACTTTGGCTTAAGGGGTTGTTGTGGCTAGTGTGACCTTCTGTCCAGACCACTAAACATTTCTCCACATCAGCAACAAGGCTGTTTCACTTTTTTATCATTCATATGTTTACTAGAGTAGCACTTTAATTTCCTTCAAGAACTTTTCCTTTGCATTCACTTCTTGGCAAACTGGCACATGCAGCCTAGCTTTTGGGTTATCATGGCTTTCTATGTGCCTTCCTCACTAAGCTTAATCTTTTTTAGCTTTTGATTTAAAGTACGAGATGTGTTACCCTTTTCACTTGAAAAAATTTAGAAGTCATTGTAGGATCATTAATTGGCCAATTTCAATACTATTGCATCTTATGGAATAGAGAGGACTCAGGGGAGGTGGAAGGAGGGATGGAAGGAGAGAGAGAGAGAGAGGAGAGAGGAAAGATGAGAGAGGAGAGAGGAGAGGAGAGGAGAGGAGAGGAGAGGAGAGGGGAGAGAGAGAGAGAGAGAGAGAGAGAGAGAGAGAGAGAGAAGAGCCAGTCAGTGGAGCAGTCAGAAAACATAATATCAATCAACATTTACATCTTATATGGGCATAGTTTGTGATGCCCCAAAATAATTACAATAGTAATACCACAAATCACTGATCACAAATCACCATAACAAATGTGGTAATAATGAAAAAGTTTGAAATGTTGCAAGAATTACCAAAATGTGACACAGAGACACTAAGTGAGCAAATGTTGTTGGAAAAATGGTACCAATAGATTTACTCAATGCAAGGTTGCCACAAACCTTCAATTAATAAAAAAAAAAAAAAAAACCCACCATGTTTGTAAAGCACAATAAAATGAAGTCCAATAATACCTGGTATACTCGTAAGTGTTCAGTGAATGCAAACTGATTAGGGAAATAAATATGTCACCAAAGTTTCTCTGGAGGCTGTGACTTCTTGGAAACACTAACAGCACCTGTTATATAATAAGAAATTACTGAGGACAGTGGCTTTCTGAATAGAGATTGTGACTAGAGGCTTTCAATTTTTCAAAGGCTTAGGATTGAAGCAAAACCAAATTAAATAATAGATGGTAGAAGAGATTGTTTTTCTGTGGGCTGTTGACATTTATTTCCCTGACTCTGGTATTGTATTGATGTTTCTATTAGTTTTTGTTTTTATTACTGAGTTTTAAATGATAACATTTTAGATGACATTTTCCTACAAAAAATTTTTTTTACCATCAGAAAATGTAACTCATCATTAAGCATCTTCCAGGCTATTCAGATAAGGCTTCCCCAAGTTTTCACATTTTCTCAATAATTAATGAAGCTGTTTTGATGAAATGGTTTTATTTCCTAATAAAAAGACTTTTAATTCATCTGTGATAAATATGTCCTTCTAGGTTTTCCTTCTATTTATTCACATTGCTTTGTAACCTATATATAATTGTCAGTCACCAAGAGCCCAAAGGACCTGAGTCAGTCACTGAAAGTACTGGGGTGGAAAAATAAAAGTAGAAATATTGTTATTTTTTTAAGTTTTCATTTTTCAATTAGAGTTGACATTTAATATTATTTTATATTAGTTTCAGGTATACAGCATAGTAATTAGACATTCATATAATTTACCAAGTGATACCCCAATTAGTCTAATACCACCTGGCACTATACATAGTTATTACAATATTATTAACTATATTCCCTATGCTGTACTTCACATCCTCATGATTATTTTATTTTCTTTAATTTTTAAATTTTTAATTACAGTTGGCATACAATGTTATATTGGTTTTGGGTGTATAACATAGTGATTAGTCACTTATATTAACTTATGAAGTAATCAACTCAATAAATCTAACACCCATCTGATACCATACATAGTTATTACAATACTATTGGCTTTATTATTTATATCCCCATGACTATTTGTAACTACCAATTAATACTTCTTAATCCTTTTTCACCCACCCGTTTAATCCCCCTCCTATCTGGCAACCATCAAAATGTTCTCTGTGTCTGTGAGTTTGTTTCTGTTTTGTTCACTTATTTATTTTGTTCTTCAGATTCCACGTGTAAGTGAAATCATATGACATTTGTCTTTCTCTGTCTGACTTACTCCATTCAGCACAATACCCTTTGAGTCCATCCATGTCATTGTAGATGGTAAGAATTCATTTTATTTTATTTTTTTTGTGGCTGAGTAATATTCTATTTTGTATATGTATCACCTCTTCTTCATCCATTCATCCATTGATTGACACTCAGGTTGCCTCCATATCTTGGCTATTGTAAATAATGTTATTTTTTCTTACCAGAAAAGATGTGCTACTGAAATTAAACTGGCTGAAGAAGAGTAATATTAAGATGATCTCTACTTCCATATTTGGACTGATCTACTAATTGTATTATAATCCCTAACAGTTAGTTTTTTCTTTTTTGTAATGCAAGTGCCTAATTTCATTTTTGATTGCCACAAGACTAGATAAAGAGCAAGACAAACTCCTCCAGGCCCCTTTGTTTCAGAGATCTTGGTTAATTTCAATATCTTATGTTATAAATTCACCAATAAAGAATGAGCCTGCATTCACCCTTGACCCCAATAAAAGCAGAATACCGGGTCCTCTCTCTTTCTTTCTCTCTTTCTGACTGTGACCTCCAGGATCTGTAAATAATAAATATTTTTTTCTTTAGCATTTTTTGAAATATGCATTAGTTTCAGGTATACAGTACAATGGTTGAACATTATATAATTTATGAAATATCCCCCCTGATTACTCTAGTACCCATCTGGATGGCACTATTCATAACCTTTACTATAATTTTGACTATATTTCCTATGCTGTACTCTACATCCCAGGGACTATTTTGTAACTACTAATTGGTACTTCTTCACCCCTTCACCTTTTTCTCATAACACATCCTGCTAATGAATCAAGTTCATTCCCTCTTATGTATCTTTATTCATGTCACTGTCTACATCTGGATTATCCAATTTTTAATAATTCTTCAGCACTGAGTTTAATTCCTTGTGCCATTATAAAATTTTCCATTCTAAGTACAATCCATCATATATCATTTGTTCATTCATCATTTATCAAACACTGGTGAGCTAGTGATTACATTATATTTACAAATCATGTGGTAAGCATTAGACTAGAAGACTGGAAAAAGTGCTGTGGAAATAAAACAGAAGTCTATCTTCTTTTCTCTTATTAATCATTTTTTTTTGCTTGTCACATCTCTTGTTAAATTTAACTTTCATAAATCAAGTCTTTATTTTTATAATAGTAAAAAAGTAGGATGGATAATAAGGGTGAGAGGAATGGAGAGTACGAATAGTAGGTTAATTGTTGGTTAAGAAATGCAGCTAATCTGCTAGTTTGGCTGGGATTTAGGAACTAAACACTGATGTCTTCTGTGGTGTATTTTTTTTTTTTACATAAGAAATAAGATTGAATGCTAAGCAGAAGTGTATGCACCTCCACTCATACTCACCTTTTGCCTTATTCATCCCTCACACACTCATTTAATGATGAAGAATAATCGTATGGGTTTGGGCTTTATAAAATGAAAATAAATAAATTCCAAATAATTTATTGTATTAACTGAATCTTGTTGTTTTATTTCTCCATTTCCCCTAAAGAAAAAGGAAATCAAAGAGGGCCATGATGACATATGGAAAGGACATATAACAGAGTATCAGAATGACTTACCCAAATAACTCTGTGACCTTTTGATGTTTGTTTCTTCAATACCTTCTTCTTTTCCAAAAACAAATTTAGCATCTGTTAAAATAACACTAGTATAAATTGGAATATTTATGATAACAGTGTTGCTATAAAACAATTTGCTGGGATGGAAAATCTCTATTCTGAGATCACTTGTGGTTATGCTCTGAAAACTTTTCTTTGAGGAAGAAGTGAGCTCCTGAGTTCAAAAGGGCCATGGCGAAATGAGTTCATTGGTGGTAAGAGATGTGCAGGTGGAAAAGTTCTCTTAGAAATATGGTTTTCAACAGATTGTCTGTGGTATGTAGATGTCAGTAACTCTTCAGTACCAGGCCAGTCATCAAATTTTAAATGATGTGTAAAATTTGCTTTAGAAGCAACTGAGGATACATATTATTACCTTGACATATAGCAGATGAAATGTTGAGCTGAGGGTTTCATGCAAGATTTTATATAGGTGAGTCTCTCACTGTAAGGAAAAAAATGTATTGTAATGTAGAAATGACTTATTTACAAAAGCACACAGGGTCTTTGTCAAGTGAACAAGTATTGTAGTTAAATGTTCTGTCAATAATGACAGAGTGCTGAAAGGAAACTGAGGACATAGTGGAATACATGTGAATAAAATGTTAGCTTCAAGTGAGATGCAAATTCTATAATTTAAACTGTGCACAAGAATATAAGTTTCAGAACTACCGTCTTAGTATTCATGGAGAACTTATGTAGACTGGAGAAGTTAACTTTGGGAAGAAGTATGAACATACAAGATTAAGGTGTTGGTTTATATTTCTCTGAGGCCTCATTGTTGTGCTAGTCCATGGTCACCTGAGCTCTACTGTTTCCTGGAGAGAAACAATAATTTTTTAAAATGTTTGCAGTATGACTAGGTACATAGTTTGACTTATAACATCTATAAGTAAGATGAATTTATTTATAATTTATTTTTCTCCTTGGATGACTATAAAATGTTATTCTTCTATTTGATTTTGTGTGTTGGTGTGAAATGAGCAATGGAGTCAGGAAATCTGGGTTTGAATTTCAGGTAATCAACATGATTTTGGACAAAGCTCTGATCTCTAGGAAACATTTTCTTTTATTTTACTTTATTTAGAAAATAAGAGGAGCTAGATGAAATAATTGATAATCTGCCTAATATATTTAATTCAACCATGTTGTGATGACAGCATCTACCAAGATTTAAAAAATCTGTTTTTCTTTAATAGATAAGTGTAAGCTAAATATAAAAAGCTAGCTATTATGTAATGGTTAGTTACCTAGACTTTGAAAATGAACTGTCTGAGTTCACACCTTTGCTCTGTCACTTAATAGCTTTGGGAACCTATCCTTTAGTATTCTTATTAGTGAAGTGATGATAATGGTAGTATCATACATCATAGGGCTGTTGTAAGTTATAAATGTGTTAATACATGTAAAGCTTTTACACAAGTCCCCAGCATATAGTAAATACTCAGTAAATGTCCTTTATGAGTACTGTTCATCTTATTTCGGTCATTTACTAAATATTTTGGATTGGAATTAAAGCTATATTTAATAAAAATGTATAAAAAGTTCTAAAAATGGGAACCAATGAGTTGAACATATATTACAGCCACTTTGGTCTTTGTCCAATATTTATTCAATAAATACAAAAAAAGTACACAGTCTTTCTCTGCTAACATGGAAGAAATAGTTTAGGAAAAGGTATAAAACAAAACTATAATGAATAAGAAAATAAATTTGAAAACATATATTTTATACTCAAAGGTCAGTGATTAGAATATTCTAAAAGGAGGGGAGAAATTACTTGAAATTTGAGATGAAGTATTATATGACTAATGACAGGAGGATACTCAAAGCATATAAAATTCATGGGCCAACTTCTTTTTCTCTGCTTTTACTTAATATTGTTTAATATCAATAGCATTCTCCTTAAAGACTAGTTTGGTTTTCCAAAGAAAGTCTAAAGAAATCTGGATTATTTTTCATCAGAAAGTGGGTGTGTGTATAGTTTGTTTGTTTGTTTGTTTGTTTGGGGTGAGCTTGAATAGAAAATTGAGATCTCTGCTCATGATCAATCTACCACAGTGAACATTTACCTGGACCAAGTGGAATCAAGTGTGTTGCCAAAGTGAAGAACCAAAATTATAATCACAAGATGATTGAGATCGTGGTTGGAAGCAAGGTGCCAAGAAGGCAAGGATGACAAAAGGAGGAGGAACAAGGTTGTTTGGTCAGGAGTAGGATAGACACAGGTATGATTAAGCATGGTGATTCAGAACAGGACTCTGTAGTCCCACTGATTGGGATTCAAATTTGTAATGTCGCAAATGTGAGGCACTTGTGTGAGCTTAGATAGCCTTTCAAAAATAAAATAATAGTTCTGTCTGACTCAAAGTCCTTGCTACTCAACAGACATTAGCACTGAGGAAATTTAAGGCTTCCCTTCCTCCATTCTCTTTGCCTTCCTGGGCATGGGCCTGGAGGAAATGTGCTGTGGCTCCTCTGTGTGAAGTCTGGGCATGCATAGGGATTGGAAGGAGTAATGCAGGACATGCCACAGAGCATGGTAAAATGGATTATTACTCATTTACTGATATTTGAAAAAACACATAATGGGACGTGAAGCATGTGGGTAGGTAGGTATGCACTGAGGAGAGGATTTGGAAAAAACGCTTTGGGAAAAAACTAAGACGTTAGAATTTGTTTTTTTGACATTGCATTTTTCTAGTATAATGCAGAAAGAGGAAATGACTTGAACCATGCTCTTTCATAGAAGGGAGAGGGGTTTGTGGATCGTTCCATGGGCAGTGAGGAGCTTTGGAGGAATTTGGGGTAGTTACTTAAGCTGGCCTGTATTTTAGGGATGTAGGTGGCATTTTCTTGAAGTGAATTAGGAAGACACTTAAAAGGAGAGCTTTTTACTTACCACCCAATTTTTCTCCTTTTCTTTCAAAATTTTCTCTGTGACAAAGAACTTACAAATTCTCTCACTCTAATATGTACAAGCATAATTTGTTAATAAAAGTATATGCTTATAAGTTACTGCATCTAAAATGCTTAGCTCAATGCCTAGTTCATGATAAATCTATGGTATATTTGTTATTACAACTAGTAATAGTAAGTACAACAACAATAATAATACCTTATAGTATAATCATTATTATTACCTGTTATGTGAGAATGATTTTAGCCTTATCAAAAGAGGAATTATTCTCCAAGGTAGTCATTCTATGGGGGATTAGTGAATATTTGGTTATGTCCAAAATGTCCATGAAGTCATTTGTTTCATGTCCAAAGTTCCTTCATATTTCATCCTGTCCAAAACATCCATAGAGATATTTGATCTAAGCCAACCCATCTACCTCATCCCGTGCACCATTACTAGCTAGGCTCCTAAGGCAAGAAAGATTATTATTGGCAATATAGCCACTGCATATTTATTAGACAATAAAACATGAGAGTATTTTTTAATATATTAATCTTGTAAACTAAAAGTATAAATAAATGTTATGGGTTATTTGAACCCAGAGACATTTTCTAAACATGAATGTTTTTGATAGAACCAAACATCAAGGACTTTTTTGGTATGAATCAAATGTCTCTGTGGATGTTTTCGACACAATAATAGGTCCTGCAAGACTATGGGGCTCTGATCAATGGGAGATGTAACCATTAAATGTTAGTTATGAAGACAAGGTACCACCATGTTTAAGAATTAGAACATAATTAAATACACACACACACACATACATGTATATATAGATACATATATATGTCTTTTGATATTATAGGAAACCAAAAATTCATGAGAAGAAATGTTAGAATTATGATACAATTTTCATGGTAATTATGTTATAGTGGTAGAATTTTTTTTTTTGATGTCTAAAGTTTTCTGATGTTTTCTTTTTTTGTAATTGAGTCATAATTCTGATTTTGTCACATACTAACTGTGACACCTTCAGTAAGTTATTTATTCTTTATAAATCTGAGTGTGATAAGTAAAAAAACTTAAAAAAATAATAACTTCCTTATAAAACTGTTTTGAGCAGTAGATGAAGGAAATCTTGAGCATCATAGCAGGTACATAGTCAGTGCTTAAGATATGTTGTTATAACAAATGGTTAATTATAGATGACAAGAATTTTAAAGTAAAATTACAAATTACACAGTACAAGTAAATGAATTTATTCATTTTAAAATTTGTAAATTAATTCATTTACTCAACAAATATTTGTTAGGTATCTACTATTTCTTAGTATTGTTTTAGGTGCTAGGCATATAAAAGTTTAAAAAGCACACAAAATGTTTTCATTCATGAAACAGAATCCTAATAAATTAATTTTGATGTTGATAAGTACAATAAAATAGAAATAAATACCCATAAAATTGACAAAACCAAACAACAGAGAACATGGGCTGCTATGAGAAATACATTTGGGTGTAGGGATTTCCTTAGCACTCCTCAGAACACATGATTTTAAAGTCAGCTTCAACAGGTCACAAGAGGATGATGCATGATACGGAGTCTAGGGCATGCTTAAAACGTGTCTAGGATGCTTATCTATCTCAACTGCGTTCAAAGTCCTTGAATAATACTTTATTCTCCCATGAATGAAATAGTTTTTAGGTAATTTAAAATCTTTGTGCCTCTCTCTAAAATTCTGTTTAAACATTGTGTTATCACTATGAGGAGGAAAGGGGAAAAGTAGTCAATAAATAGGAACAAAGAATCGTGAATCAGAAGTGAGTGAAAGGATCTTAACTTAAAAGGAGCAAGATAAGCCCCCCAAAAAGGGAAGGCAAAGATTTAATTTATGAGGTTTTTACAAAACCTATCAGACAAACTAATTAAAACTACAAATTTTAATTAGAGCTAATTGAATTGGGTAGTTGAATGAAAGAAGTTGGGTGAGGGGGACCTTTACTCCTTTCTTTCCTGTCAAGGTTGTAATGGATGATGAAGCACTGGCAGTTAATCAAGGCAAAACATCCTAGAATGTAAGAGCCAATGGGTTTTTAGATTAACCATCTAATACCATCATTAGATAGCTAGGGGCACTAAGAACCAGCATGAATAAGTGACATGCCAAAGGTTACCTACAGTGCCAGTAAGGGGAAGAACTTCTGTCTTATTTCCGAAATTAGGACTTTTCCAAGTACACACCATTATACATGAAGGGAGTGTGTATCACCCCAGGAACAAAAAGAAGAATTTTCCGGTCAAGGTTATTTAGAAATTAGGTAATCAGGTTTCTAAGTATCTAGAAATAACTGTTTTTATCAAGGAATCAGCATAATTAAGCAGTAGTTGGGTGTTCCTTGTAGCTGGTGTGAATGAAAAATGGTTAGAAAGAAATGAAGAAAATGATGGGGCAGACTTTTGACTGTGAAAGCTGATGGAAGGTCCAGCATGCTTATCTCCCTAAGGTGACCTCAGATTTTTCTTCTCTTTGTTCTCTGTGAAGGACATTACGTGCTGTGCATAATTACTGTTTAACAAAATCATTTACTCTGTTTTGGTGTAAAGGGAAAATAATTATTTTGACAAAGAAATATTAATGAAATTCAACAGAGGAAAGAAAGTCTTTTTAATAAATAAATGACATTCAAATGGCTAGATGTCTAATGGAAAAATAAATAAACTTTGACATCTATCTCACACCCTATATAAAAATTAATATGAGATAAATCATAGATCTGAATGTGAGGGCTAGGGAAAAAACACTGGATTGTGGTTATAGGACATTGGAGGAAAACATTGGACCATATCTCTTTAACTTTAGGTAAGAATTTTAAGCATTAGGCAAAAAGAAAAAAAGTGAAAAATTGGATATCATCATTATTAAAAACTACCGCTCATCAAAGACCATCAGTAAGAAAAAGAAAAGGCAAACTATAGACTGGGGGAAATATTCATAATAGAATTTGCATAACATGTGTCTGACAGAGGACTCATATCCAGAAAATATATAGAACTTTTACAGATCAATAAGAAAAAGGCACCATCTCTACACTCCATTGCAAAAGACTTAATAGACACTTCAAAAAGAAGATATAAGCATATGAAATGTTTGATCTCTTTACTCACAAGGGAAATGTAAATTAAAACCACCATATCTTGGCACTTCCACCAGATGGCTAAAATTTAAAACAAAACAAAATAAAAAACAAATGATACCAAATGTTAGAGCAACTGAAACTTTCATACATTGTTCTTGAAACTGTAAATTAGATGTAATATTTTACAAAATTTTCTAATAGTTTCTAGCTAAGTTAAATCTACACTCACCCTATGAACCAGTTATTCTACTCCTAGATATATACCTAAGAGAAAAAAATTGATATGTCCACAAAAAATCTCATACAAAATGTTCATAGTATCTTTAAATGTAATAACCCTAAGAGGAAAACAACCTTAAATGTTTATTAATAAGAGAATGAAGGAATAGAAGCAATGCCATATTATACAGTAGCAAAAGAAAACAAATCACAAAGTGGATGAATATAAAAAATATTATTTTGAACAGATTAAGTCAGACCCAAAGAGTACATACTGTATGGTTACATTTATTTGAATTTCAAGAATGGGCAAAATAATCTATTTTAGAGATATTAAACTCATGCTGACTGATTTGGCAGTAGTTGTACTGACCAGATGGGAAGGAGGGAATGTTCTGGGAGATGGACACGGTGTATAAATCTTGATCTGGGTAGCCGTCATAAGGTAAAATTCATAGAGTAGTACATAGAAGATTTTTGCATTAGACTACATAAAAATTATATCTCAATTAAAAAAATTAAAAGAGAAGAAATCACATGGCATTTTTGAAATGTTATGAAGGAAACTAAGGTCACCTTTGGCTCCTCAACTCCCAGAGGCTGAAGCCTTTTCCCAATTCCTCTCCCAGTCTTTTCTCTTCCTTCCCTCTCTCTCCCTACTTTTCTTTCCCTAGCTCTTCCCAATTTCTCTCCGCTCCTCCCTTTTATAAGATGCTTAGATAGGTGAGTTTTTTTTTTTGTTGTTGTTGCTGTTGGTCTATTGGCTCAACCCTATTTATGGTGAAAAGGTACTTTAAAAAAGTCATCCTAGGCAGGTTAACCATGTAATGTATTGTCCGAAGCAAGACACTTCTGAGAATGTAAAAATACTCTAAAAATAATTCCATATTTCTCAAATATTTGTTTATTGTTTTCCAAATTGTTCTTAGTATGCTTCAAACTAACTTCAAAATTAAGTTAAAAAATTAGAATAATTTTTCTGAATGCTGAAGTAAATAAATGTCACCCAGTCATTCATTATGTTGACTGAGCATTAAAAAATAAGATAAATGTAATTATTCTTAGTATATTTTCATATACTTTAATCAGTTTTTTTTTACTATACCTATCTTTAATATTGTGTCACTGATTTTTTTTTCAGAAAAAATGTATTTTAGTGTAGTCTTATTAAAGTTTTGATAAAACTGCCTACAATCTCCCGGTTAATAAATTTGAAATTGCTGACAGCTTCAGTTGACTCTTTGGTGGATCATACTTTTAATAGAAAAAAGTAATCTCTGCACTGTGTATAGAGATGCTTGGTAGGCTTGTAGCAAATTGTTCTAAATATGGTATATTCTCAATTCAAGTTATTGTAATGTACAAATAGTTCTGCCCAAATATTTTTACAGTATTCTTTTTATATCTTTGTTCATAGTATCACTCCTCCTCTCCTATTTTTATAAGATAGTCACCCAATTAGTTGTCTTTATTATAATTATTCTCAATTTATTTCCAATTTGGTACCAAATAGAAATATAAATAATTGAAAAGAGTACCATCAAAAGACTTTTCAAAACTCAAGATATATTAAAGTTAGATAGAATTTTAAAATTATATTTTTGCATTACTTGAGTTCTTATTGTTTAATTTGTCTAGTTCCTCCCTTATTATGCAGTATTGTCATTTTGTTGGTTTGTGATCTATTTATAGAATATTTTCATTAAAATTTTCAAATTGGTTTTGAAAATTAAAGGTGAGGTACCTATATTTATGACTTTTTTAAATAAAAAGTTAAGTTAAATAATGTCAGAACTCTTATGTTTATTTACAAAATAGTTCTTAAAAGGCTCATTTGTTTCTAAAATCCAACTGATGAAGGACAGTATAGAGAGCAAGTATGACATGCCATGTTTTTTTGTATTTATATCAAATTTGTTTTTGTATTTAATATCAAATTTGTTTCAAAAATGTATTTTAATTACTGTGTATGTGTGTTTCTCTATACATATTTGTGAAATTATACACACACATACGCATCTATAGAATTTACAAATCTTGAAAACTGCCACTTTTATTTGGATTGTAAAATACCACAGTTTAATATTAAACTGAATTATATTTTTAAGTACAACTAGTTCTAAGTAGATTTCTCTTCCATAGATCTCTAAGGACATTGTTTCAATCATAACATTGTGGTCTACTAAAATATCTATTCATGTTATAATAATATTATTTCTCTTAAAGGTTTAACTTTTAAATTAAATTTGTAATAGTATTGACAGTTCATCTTTGATAGAAGAGACTCCAAATAGCTTTATTTTGATTCCATGCATTGGTTGAAATAATTAAAATATTATTAGACTTAATTGATTTTTTATTTAAAAAATAAAATATCTAATGACATGTATATAAACTGCCAGTATTTAAAAACCACAAAGTTCTTCTGCTTATGGAGCCAACACATTAGCTATGGTTCATTTTTTGTATATGGCCAAGAAAACTTGAAATTGAAAGTGAGCAAATTTATTTTCAAAGAATAGTCATTTGATCTAATTAGTCCTGTTTCACAAAACAATATATAAATTAATGGTTGCCAATGTTAAATTGCCATTTTCAGGCATATTCTCTTTAATGAGTAACTTTTGTAGTAGATACTGATGGTTCTCCTCACAGATTTATGTCTTCATGTCACCAGTGATATCATTCTGGCCTCCGTGGTGAATTGTAAGTATTGACAAACATTTTGCACAAGTTACATAAGCATAATAAACTTTTGTGAGAAAAAAATTTAGTTCTTATAATTTCTTTACAAACACCTTTTCTTTTTTTTACTCATCACTGCCAAAGGATTTATTATAAAATAAATAAACATATTATTGAATGATAACATAAATATTTTTAAATTTATACCATATAAAACCATTGTAGCAAGAGTATTCTGAATGCTCTCTATCTTGTCCACAGTGAGATCGCTCAGCCTTTATATCCCAACATATTGCATGTATAATTCAATAATAATATCTCTTGATTCTCACTAACTCCACCAAATGGTAGTCTGGTAGATTTATACTTTGCATGTTATAGCAAAGTAAAATTGTTCCAGTAGCTGGGAGGTATCACAGAATCAGATAATTATCCACCATTACCTCAAAACAGAGGAATTAGCTATCCCTAGCTTTTTGAGTCTGAGATGACTTTGTTTTATGTTCAGCTCTTCAATATGCTGTCCTTGAAATGGACCTTCTGGAAAAGATTGTGAAATGAGAGAGGGATTGTCTTTGGTCATATTTCAAATTTATCTTCCTATTATAGTGACTATTCTGTTAATTGCCTATGTGTGTCACACTCTACTGGGAGAGACTGCGGCAGAAGCTGGTAGTACAAAGTGGAGGGAGGTCAGCCAAATCCATTCCAGTGTACTTTCATGACTAATAATGAAACTTCATAAAAGAGGAAAAGCAAGGAACAAATGACTAAGTGGACTGGAAGTCAGACACATCAATGGTGGTTATTCTAGTCTAAGGGTCTATCTCAAGCTGGGAAGGTTTTTATTAGAAACATTGCCTGGGAAGGACACTGAACCAAGGAGGAAAGATTAAAATACACCTAAGGGAAAGAATGAATGAATGAAGTAAGTGACTAAAACATTCTTCAAACTGTACAAAGGCTGATAAAATATGAGGATAGGCATTCTGATCATTTTCCAATTTAAGGAAAGGCTCAAGACGCACAGTATTTTTATCCTCCCTTTCAGGTTTGACCTTTATACTGACCTGGGCTTGGATTCAAAGCATTTGAGTCACTTGATTATGTGGGAGTCATGCTTGCTCACTCCTTTAGGCTCTATGGCTGTTTCAGACTAACTCCAGCCTGAAGTCACTCATTGGAATCTCTACTTCTTGGGAGTGTCTGGATATATTGTTAGGCCCTTGTATCATTATTGAGATTCCTTATTTTGTATTCTGGACCAAAGAAATCCAAGAATCCTTCTCAAAATCTGGCAGTTAAAATTTTCATTATAACTAAAATTGAATCCTAATTAGAGAGCTCTGTACTGACCTTTTAAAAAAGATTTCCTTTCCTTCCTTCCAATAATGAAAAAAACACCAAAAAAAAAAAAAAAAAAAAAAAGGAAAGAAAGAAAACAAAAGACTTCTTAACTTATTTATAGTTTGAGACCTCTCTTGAAGCATCTGATATCTCATTTCATTGGCACATTTGTTTCTTGGTTTACCTTCTTTTGGGCTGGTATGATTTTCCTGACTTTGACAGTTTATTTTCTTCTTGAATCCCCTCTAAATTGGTATCTCCCTATGGGCAGCACATAAATACATTGTGCTCCAGCTTCACAGACCCAATAATCCCTGAGTAAAGGCAACATAATTCAAAATTAATAGTTCTAATTGAGATACTATGTATAATTCTTTGAATTAACACCAAGAATATTAAAATTAAAATACTACTCCAGCCCAATATATCCCCAAATAGATTCAACTCAGGTATATTTGCCTGAATCTAGTGGCCTAAGGAAAATGTACTTATAAAGAACAAGTAGAGAGTTGAGGCTTGGGCTTTGTCTATATCCACATAAAGAAAATTGATAAAACTGTAAACTTTTAGGGCAGATGACCTGGTAGACTACAGATAGAATTCAGTCTCCTTAAAGACTGAATGATGATATTATTAAACAATATCTGGCAGGAACTTAAAAAATCTTGACCCTTTTTTAGGTCTTCATTAACTATGGAGAAAAAGCAATCTTCCCTCTTGTAAGTTTAAGCAGAAATGACCATCTTGATGGACTTCAGGGGCCTAATGGAGGGAGGGCTGGTTGACATGTGGGTAGTAGGAAAAACCTGCCTCTGCTCAATGTGGGGTGTGCATGGGTCCTTGCCCAAGGAAGACAAGCAAATTGTCCACGTGAATTATTTGGAGCCTCACTTCAGCCGTTTCTCTGCTTTTAGGGTAAAACCAACTACTTTCTTAAATAATCATTTGTAAATTTTCTCTTTTCATCATTTACTAACTGTATTATTTATTGCTTGCTTTGTCACATTATTATTGTTCAACCTTGAACAAGAACTGCAGTCTCTCTGAGCCTATGTTTTAATATCTATAAAATCAGAGTATTGAATGTAATTAGAATTTCTCAACCTTGGCTTTATTGACATTTTGAGCTGGGTAATTATCTGTTGTGGGGGCAGTCCTACGAACTGTAGGATGTTTAGCAGCATCTCCCACCTCTACCCACTAGATGCCAGTATATTACTCCTTCCCAGTGTGACAGAAATGTCTCTAGGCATTACCACATGTACCTGGGGGAAAATCACTCCTGGTTTTGAACCACTGCATTAAAATTTTTCTCAGTTCCCTTTCACTTTGTATATTCTATCATCTTTAGTTGCCTGGAGTTATATTCTAGCTTATTCAATAGATAAAACAATTTCTAGAAATATAGTTCAGGAGAATGAGATGAGGGGAATTGAGACATGAGCTTATAATTAATAATACATGTTCCTCTGAGAAATGTAGATTTGGGCATTTGCTTTTTTTTTCATCAGTTTTTTTCTTATTTAAAAAATAATATTGTTCACTACTATATTAAATTACAGAAGTATCATAAAGCAAAAAGTCAGTCTTATCCAAATAACCAAGGAAAATCATATTAATAATCTGGCATATTTATTTGTAGGCTTTTTGGTAAGAATGACATAAGATCTTCAATAAAGAAGCTTCAAACATATTTATTGGACTTTTAAATTTGTTGGTAAATTTACTTGAGAAAATAGTTCTTATGGGAAATATTTGTATGCAGTTTTACAGTATTATTCCCATGAACGATATAATAATTTATAGTGAGATTACTTACTTTTAAGCTTGATTTTGATGTCATTGTGAAAGGAATTCTATATACTTCTTTCTTGGAGGTTCAATACCGTGTTGGACTTAAGTTGCATAGTATTCACTGGTATTATCACTATCCTCATGATTTGGATGCTGTGTTTCTTTAGAATCCCATAGGAACATCTTCCAGGCTTTTATTTTGTTTTTCATGTGTGCTTTTCCTGGTTGCCCAAGTTAAGTGAGTGGCATATTCTTAGTTCTTGTATATTGGAGAGTGGCTTTTTTTGTTGTTATTCATGTATAAGAAATAAGTTGACTGATTTTAGTCTCTAAAGAGAACGTCATGTCCCTTCTCATAATTTCTATAAATTACGTCATTATTTTTGACATTAAGTATCTTAAGGTATCTTAAGGATTTGAAGTAAGCATGGTGTTTGTTTGTTTGTTTATTTATTTATAGATTAACTATTTTTTTCTGCAGAGTTACTTTAAGGATATTTTTGATTCTTCTAATTCAGAGATTTTTCAGGGAAATGTCTAGGTATGCATTATACCTTATTTATTTTTCCTCCTATATATTGATTTCTGTATGCATAGATTTTGCTTTTTTTTTTTTAAACCGAAAAATAGTCTCTTTATTATTGTGAAAATAACTTCGGCTCTTTTGTTCCATCTTTTTGCATTTCTTCCTCAAAGACACTGTTCTAATTACCTAGTCCATATGGTGGAGGTGGAAGGTGAAGGGAGAATTGTAATGTCCATACATGCCAATTTGTTCAGGTCAGTCCTGGTTTATGTCAGTTGTTCAGTGTAGATGTTAATTACTATATTAATATTCTCTCTCAAAAATGTCCAGTTTGGACAGTGTTCATTGCTATTGGCTGCTTATCCCAGATTGTGTATTACCCTATAATTTATGGGTGATGAAGCTCTGCCCTTCCTGTTTCATTTGAGCAACAGGGTAGGAAATGATAGACTGAGAGCAGACAGTGGCTGTGTTGTTGACCTACCTGGAAGAGTGAAAATAGATAGCCATTCCAGGCTCTCTTCCATACTAAGTCATTCTTCTGGATAGCGGGGCAGAACCTTATAATTGTTGAACATGTATTTGTGATCCATTAACCTTTTCTCACATTTAGAGCTACAGTATACAAAATGATTAAAAATGAAAAGATAGACAAAAAGGTGGAGCAGTTGAATAGCAGCTAAATGAAAGTTTGGTACAATTGTCATATCAGATTGAAAAAAAAAAAAAGAACCCAAAGCAAAAATTGCCAAGCGTCAATGAAAATTAGTGTATTCTGATAATAACCAAGAATATCTAAAGTTCCTGAATACATATGCAGTTAACAATATAGTCTCAAAATATACAAAATTGCAATTAGATAATAATGAAAGATAGAGATAAAATATCAATTCTAGTTGAAAAGATAGAGATAAAATATCAATTCTAGTTTTAACGAACTCCTCTAAAAAAATGATAAATCAAGATGACAAATAATAAAAATAAACTTCGTATTAAATATGCCTATAAAATTATACACCAGCAAACCGGAGATGGACAGTTCATGGTTGCTTTTAAGTCATCAAGTTTAAGCAGTCTAGTTCCACGTAAATATTTTTACATTTCAACTTGATGGCAGTAAGCACTTTATTTGTTAAGCACTATATCTGTTAAATATAGAATAATGTTAGATACATAGTATGTATTCCATAGTTACTTACTAAATACATACATTAATGGATAACTTAGCAAATTGCTATATAAATCTGGAACTAATGATAACTCGATTTCTAATATGTGAAGAACTTCACATTTATTTTCTTATTTAGTCCTTATGACGATCCTTAGGAAAGGATTAGAGATAATAAACTGAACAATGACTACCCTGATTGGCAGAGTTATTAATTAACCCCTTTGTGCTGAAGAAGAAAGGAAGAATTAAAAGAGCAAAATAATTAAGATCACAAGCTATTAACGGTGAGGTGTGTGTTAGGCAAAATAATATTGATACTCACCCTGATCTGTGTGGGCTCAAACTAGTTTCATGAGTCCTTAAAAGAGCTTTTCTGGCTGAAGTTAGGGTCAGAGGGAAAGTAACTGTGAAAGAATGGTAGAAGGAATTTGAAAATTGCCAGCTTTGAGAATGGAGGAAGGGGACTGCAAGACAGGAAAATGGCAGCAGACTCTAGAAGCTGGAAAATCATGGAAATAGACGCTTCTTCTGTCTCCAAAGAAACACAGCCCTGCTGAGATCTTGATTTTAGCCCAGTGAGACCTTTGCAAGACTTGTAATCTACAGGATCATAAAATAAGAGATTAATGTTCTCTTAAGCCATTAAATTGGTGAGAAATGCAGCAATGGGAAATAAATACAGACTGAAACGAGAACTCATTTCAACTGACTCCTAGTTCCGTGCTCTTTTCATTCCATTATACATCATCTTTAGAAATCCAAAATTCTCTGAAACTCAATGGCAAACAGATTAAGTTCTGACTGTATAGGGCTGTAACAGAGAAATGTCTGTTAATTGGAAAGTTGTAGCATACATATATAAAAGGTATGTGACAGATTCTTTAAACATTCAGCTTTTAAAAAAAAATTAAAAAAAATGACACTGTGCAATACGAAGCTTAGATGTGTGTTTTGAATACGTTTTATTTGAACCCATTTATCATTCTCATTATCTTCACCATGAGAGCAGAACTCCATTTTTGTTATAATCTATATTATTATAATATAGAGCATTGTTCTGAAAAGCAATTTGAATAGCACTCTTTTCGGGGAGAAGGGACAGGTTTTGCTTGCATTTCCATGCAGCCTATAAAAGATAGGCTAGGACAATAAGGAAAAGATGAAAGAGAACAGAATGAAAGAAAGACCAAGAAGGTTGAAGATTTGTTGAAAGAACAAAAGGGTCGAAGAGTAACTACTGATATGCAATAATGCATAGGTGTTTTGGCTAATATTGGGTGGACTGGAGCTGGTTTATTGCCCACCATACTTCTGAAACAAAACAAAGCAGTTAATGTGGTCTTAAGAGGACTTTTTTGAAAAATATGAATTAATTAATATGAAAACTCTTTAAAAGGTATGTAAATTAAATTACATTTAATTATATGACATTGATTCATTGAATAGAAGAAAAGATTAAAACAACATTTTGTAAATATATAACTATTGGTCAGTGAAAGAAATATTTAGATCCTTGAAATAAGGTATTTTACAAAAAAAAAAAATCCTGAGAATCAGTCACATTAAAACGAAAGGTAACTTTTGTGAGCTAAGGTCAAGTGAACAAGTCTTTTAGTTTTATTTAAACATTTGAACACATATGCATGCCACCATCCATGAAAAGGAAATATGACGGTAGTGCTTATGTTGAAAAAGTTTTAAAATTATTATTTTAAAATACTTCAGGACAAACAATGCAATTTATGTGTGTACAAGATAACTCCAACCTACACCTTCTCAGTTGTTAGTTAAGATTTGAAAAACCCACTGAAGGTGTGTTTAATTGGTACTAGCAGCACCTTAATCATGATTATACACTCTCAAGTATGATGCTTTTAGTATACACCAATAACATTATCAAAATCTACACAAGGTTTATTAACTAGTGTAATGAATGTTAGACATATCTTTTTATTGGAGAAATAAAAGGTGTAGAAAATGAGTAATAATAACAATGGCATGTTTGGACAAGTTGGGTGAATTTGTATATTCTAATAAAAAGTGAAATATTATCCCACGTTTGATAAAGTAAGTGATACACCATATTTCATTTAGCCACCCAACATATGCCTGTAATTTTTATGAATTACTTATCCTAAATTTGGCACTGTGTTGGGCTCTGGAACTATAGAGATGAATAAACTATAGTCATCACACTTAGAAACTCATTGTCCAATAAAGCTATCTTTTTGGGAAAAAAACAACACAGAATACCTTGCCTTAATCTGATAAGTGGGTTTCTTCAAACATCAACTCTTATGAAAAATAAGGTAGAATTATTGAAAAATTATTGAATGCAAATCTGGACAGAGCTACCCTTTCTTACATTTCAGCAGTCAGCCTATATTTTTTCATCATAGTTGCAATTTGAAGAAAGCTAGTGTTGCTTGTCTGTTGCAGCTTAAATAAAGGGGGTCAAATATGTGATGACAGAAAGAAATCTAACTATGGGAGGTGAACACACAATGAAAATATGTATATGCCTTACTGTTAAAGTGTAAAAAATAAACAAGGATAGAGACAACATTTGTGTCATGGCTTTCCTGGACACTGTCACTGATTCAAGAAGCTCCTTATTAGCTTGAGTTAGGAGCTCAATCTACTTACAAATCAGGGGAAGTTGGACTCAGGGACACTAGAGAGTTGGGTATCCACTGTCTACCCTCTGAAATGCTTCCCAAGATGGGGTTTCCTGCAGTATCTCTACCTAATCTCTTGTCTATTTTCCCACGCCAAGATTAATGTTAGCTCACCTCCTGTTTCACTATTATACAGAGGGTAGGTGAAGTAGCTTATTACCAATTGAGTTATATCCGATTTTTTATTATTGTGAGAAAATATATATTGAATTTTAATTTACATGCAGAATAAGTACTACAATAGGAAATAGTTTAGCAAGAGCACAATTCCGTGGAGCAGACTCCCTAACTTTGGAGCCTATAGAAAAGGGACTGCAGTTGAGTTTGGGCTTGAGAAAGTAGGCAGAAGATAGGAGAATGCAGAAAAAGAAAGTCGGTCATTATACAAAATCAATGATGTGGCTGAAGCACATATTACCAGGAAAAGAAATGTGTGTTTGTGAGTTTTGGAGAAAAAGGGGGTAGTAAAAGCAGTAAAGGCAGGTTGAAGGTACATTGCTTTGAAGGATGGTATGTGTTGACATAATCCTCTGTCTGTGGAGAGCAATACATCACTCTGTGCAGTTTGGAGTGGGGAATTTGAATGGGAGAAAAGACAGAGCATAAGTAGTATTCCAGGGCAAAGATGATAAGAATCTGGATTAAACTATTATGTCCTGCAAATTCAGTAGGATTGCCAGAGTTAGAAAAATTAAACAGAAGACAACAAACAAGATAAAGATGCCAAATTAAGCTGAACTTTAGGTAAACAGCAAATAATCTTTTAGTATAGGTATGTCACATGCAACATGAGTATGTCACATGCAACTATACTAAACATTGATTTGCTGTTTACATGATATTCTAAATTTAATTTAGTGTCACATATGTTATCTGGTAACCCTACTATTAAAGGAAAGAAGAAAAGAGTTTATACAACTGGTCTTTGATCTAGGTTTACCTCTGAATGTAGCAAATCCTTTCTTAAATTGTAGATATGTACACAATTCAAACTAAATTGCATTAAAATGTTCTATGCCATTTGAATGTAATTAATTTTGGTATTACTTTAGCAATATTACTTTTTTTTTAAAACTTTATGGGCTTTTTCTTCATGGAAATGCATTCTTTCTATTCTTGCTAAGGTACCTTCTCTTTGCTTAATTGATAAGATAATATTTATTGAGAATGGATTTCAGGGAAAGCATAATAATGCCAACATAGTAGACAATGCCTTAAGGCATTATACTAAAGTATAACATGAGTTTGTGGGCTGAAATCCATTTTTACTTTGAGCCTTTTTAGGTGGAGTGTATACCTGCCCTGCCATGGCTGCTTCAGAACCCAGGAGTGATTATTCTATTTGTATAAGTCTGTAGTGATATACTATTGAAGTTTTTCTTTTAAGTATATGTGGTTTGGTATATTGCTTTATACCAGAGTCAATCAATCAGCAAGAACTTTTTGAGGCTGTGAAAGGAGCTAGCATTTACTGACTATTTACTAAGTACTGGGTAGCATGTCACAAGCTTCTCATCTGCTTTCACTGCATCTGACATCTTCCTTGTGAAGGAGATAAATATTAGCCCCACTTTAAAAGTAAAGAAATTGAGTCTCAGAAAGGAGAGGTAACTTACCAAAATTATACTGCTTGGCAGAGTAGGATTTTGAGACTAGGTAATTATTAGTACATAGTTTTGGTTCTTTTGGATTACTTTAGAGCAGTGGTTCTCCACTGGAGTGATATTGTACCTCAGGGGACGCTTGACAATATATAAAGGCACTTTTAATTGTTATGAATGAGAAGGAAGATGTGATATTGGTATCTAGTGATACTGGTATCTGCTAAAATCTTTACAGTGCACACAACAGCCCCCACAGTAGTAATTATCCAGCCTAAAATGTTGATAATGCTGAAATAGAGAAATCCTGTTCTAGAGTGCCAAATTTTACCAAATGCTATAGTGAAACAGATTTAGAGTAAACTTAACAAGATCCTTCCAACAATCTAATTTATCCCAATGTGAAACAGGCTATGTGCAAGATTGAATTTTCCATCACTTTAAACATCTAAATTCAGGCTGGGTAAATATCAACTATGCTTATGGTTTAGGAGCTTCAGCTCCTGGGTGATAGTTTGAAACTGATGATCTCTAAGCTGTTATAATTTTTCATATCACCTGTAATGAAATAATTTAAAGTTTATTATTTATTTATAAATTTTATTTCAAATTTATTTATAAGATTAACTAATTTGAATTTTTCCCTGTTTTAATTTAACCTAGCTTAGAGGAAAATAGAAGAAATACAGCTCTGTATATTAATAAAAACTCATAAGGCTTTTGAAAAATAAAATGACACTGCTAAATCAAAATTAGAAATAATTATATAGAAAAAGTACAGAATATTTTAATAAAATGTAATCTGCATTACACATGCCTGTTCAAATTTAAGAAATGAAAGGTTGGCTTTTAGCATTCACAGGGGACTACCTCTGAACATCAATATTCCAAAATCTTTATTCATTTTCCTCAATTCCTCCCATAACTACCTATATCCAGACTTTATTTTCTTTTCCTTGGAATATAGCTACTCTCTTCAAACTAATATTTTCACTTCAGGTTAACTTAAGAAATTTCCATATTCACATCAAAACTTGATGGTTATTATTCTTTCAGTAATGCATTTTACCAAATTCACTACAATGATAGAGTTTTGCTCTAGCTTGAGTTTCAAACTCTACTTCATAGTCTGCTACTAGCAGAAGTCTGCAGAATATGGTGTTTCAATCTGTGACTCTTATATTGGGTCTCATAAAATGTATTCATTAAATTCATGCTGTTTTAAACTTTAATCAGTATAACTGATTATTTGGTTAACTTAAGAACCTTAACAATATTAACATAGATAAAAAAACAAATTAAAAGAATTATTTAAACAAACATTACTAATCAAGTATTGTAGAAAGATAAACAAAGTCTTAGAAGAACAGCAAGTAATACAACCACAGGTTTTTATTTTAAAAGCTGGCTATTAAAATCAGAAGAGGAAAGGAAGAAGTACTTCAGGATGGCAGAGTCAGGACTTTTGAAAATCTACTTTGTAAAAGAGTATGTTGAAGGTTTATTCAAGAAAAATGGCTAAATTTCTGTAAAAGCAGGCAGGAGACTCAGACACATTTAACTTGCCATATTCCCATTTCCCAATTCCCAGCTCTGTGACAGCATTTAAAACAAGCAGACTTGCAACCATGATAGCTGTGAAAACCAGCAGTATAGCAGCAACTGGAGGGATGGAATGGATCTGAAGCTCCCAAACAGTCTCATCTTCGGAGAATTGTTATTTTTTCATTTGTCTTGCAGCTCCTTCAGAAAAACCCATTCACATCATTTGCCTTAATTGGACCTAACTCAGGGCTCACTCAGTAATAAAAGCCCTATCTCCAGTGTTTTCATTTAAAAGAATATTATTGGCCATCGTTTAACATAACACCACTGAAGCCTGAGCTGGGAATACCATCTGGGACAAACAAAAGGCCAACCAAAAAACTTAAAAGAAAAATTTAGAAAATGAGATTCCCATGGAGGGTATTAAAATGTTCCAAAACATTTGTGAGTGA